>JABMIG010000002.1:1649958-2098760 GCA_013187285.1 Cyclotella cryptica
AAAGATACATTAAAAAGAAACGTATAATTCGCTCAAGTTAGTTTATCGTCCGTGTTATTTTTTTGTATCTTTGCATATTTACTTCCGTAGGGGGGTACTTCTTTTTTCTGCCCCTTGTTACTCCGCTCGCGCTGTAAATTGATGCGTCCTCCCCGGTCTTCATCAGATGTGATGCGCCCCGTGATGTGTGGTGTGTTCCGCTACCATCTGGCATAACTCCACAACTAGAAGGAGTTATCAGAAGCTGCACATATGGGTGTGTTGCTGACAGTGAGGAGAATCTATTTTTTATGTTTTAGTGCTGGCAGAGTGTCCATGCAGCAGAAAAGACAAATGTCACTAATTCGACTCCCACTTGACTTATAATGTGAATGACCTAAAAACCGATTTATACGGTAGAGGGAGGCATAAAACTTGTTTGGGATGGCTTCCCTTAAGAGAGGTATACTGACTCCCACATAAGCATCTATATTATGCTCCACAGTATTGCGTTCAGCCTCTACCTCTACATATTAAAAATATAAATGAGATGTTGAACAAGAAAGGAAGTATCAATCGCCCAATCCTTGATAGTTTCTCAAATATAACTTCATAAATGAAGGTTCTTCTCTTCTGGTGTTTCTTTTCATATGAATTCAATCTCGTTATCGGGCTGGATCCTTTCTCATTTTCGAGCAATGTTTCTAATTCTATTGCCCTTCGTGCGGCCGGCAGCTTCCGAGTGGTTCGAGAGACCTTGCTGACAGAGGTGAACGAAAGATGCAAGATTTCGAGCACAAAACTCGCATACAAAAAGGGGTAGAATTCTGAAACCATGGCGAGCCACCACGACGATCGTTTCATCCCTGAACGGAAGAAGTTGGACCAACTGTCGGTGGTGAAGGATTATTCTGCCATCCCTCGCTTGGAATATCGGTAAGTTTAGTTGCGACAGCAAAGGCCCCTATTTATTGTTCCTCCTTTATAAGTCGTCGGTGCATGTCTAACGGTTTTCTTCGTATCGCCCCCCCTCCACGAAAGCACCATTGCTGGAGTGAATGGTCCTCTTGTTATCCTCGATAATGTGAAACTCCCCAAATATGCTGAGATCGTAAATCTTACCCTCGGCGATGGAACCACCCGATCTGGTCAAGTTCTCGAGGTGGCTGGATCCCGTGCAGTCGTCCAGGTGTTCGAGGGTACGTCCGACATCGACAACCGAAAAACCCGCTGCGAATTCACAGGAGACGTGCTGAAAATGGGCGTTTCCGAAGAGATGCTTGGGCGAAGTTTCAACGGATCCGGCAAAGTGATTGACAACAACCCCGCGGTCCTCCCCGAAGCCTACCTCGACATCAACGGACAGCCCATCAATCCATCGTCTCGTGACTATCCCAAGGCCATGATTCAAACTGGTATCTCCGCCATTGATGTCATGAACTCTATCGCTCGTGGACAGAAAATTCCCATCTTTTCTGCTGCCGGTCTTCCTCACAATGAAGTCGCCGCCCAGATTGCCCGTCAGGCTTCCTTGGTCAAGCTTAAGGACACTCTTGATGCTCACGAGGAGAACTTCGCCATTGTCTTTGGTGCTATGGGTGTGAACATGGAGACGGCCCGTTTCTTTAGGTCCGATTTCGAGGAAAGTGGAGCTATGGAAAGGACAGCCTTGTTCTTAAACTTGGCCAACGACCCTACCATTGAACGTATCATTACTCCTCGTTTGGCATTGACCACCGCTGAGTACCTTGCTTACGAGAGAGACTTGCACGTGTTGGTCATTTTGACTGACATGTCTTCTTATGCTGATGCCCTCCGTGAGGTTTCTGCTGCTAGAGAGGAGGTTCCTGGACGTCGTGGGTATCCTGGTTACATGTACACAGATTTGTCAACCATTTATGAGCGTGCTGGACGTGTGGTCGGAAGGAACGGGTCTATTACTCAGTTGCCCATCTTGACAATGCCTAACGATGATATTACCCACCCCATTCCTGGTAAGGATTTTTGGTCAAAAATGATTTCGCCTATAAGGTCTTCCATTGTTTACTTACTCGCTACGTCCTCTCACTCCTGACTCCTGAAATCAACAGACTTGACCGGGTATATCACAGAAGGACAAATCTACCTCGATCGTCAACTCCACACTAAGGGCATCTTCCCACCCATCAATGTCCTTCCTTCCTTGTCTCGTCTAATGAAATCTGCTATTGGCGAGGGAATGACACGTAACGACCATGGTGCTGTTTCTAATCAGCTTTATGCCTCCTATGCCATGGGTAAGGACGTCATGGCCATGAAGGCAGTTGTCGGCGAGGAAGCCCTCTCCATGGAGGATCACTTGTACCTCTCCTTCCTTGAAAGGTTTGAGTCCAAATTCGTGTCTCAAGGACCTTATCAAGCACGTACGATCTTCGAATCTTTGGACTTGGCTTGGTCAATCTTGAGGGCATTCCCCAAGGAGTTATTGAAGAAGATTCCAAAGAAGAACTTGGATCAATATTATGCCAGGAGGAGTGCTGCAAAGGAAGACTACAACAAGGCAGATGGATCCAACTAAACCTTCTATCTTTGGTGGCTTTTGCTCGCTTGGCTTGATTATCAGTTAGTTTATTCACTGATTGAGGGGTGTGCTCTAATAGTAATTGTTATTGCCTCTACCCAGTGTTATTAATGTTTTTCAAAAAGATTATTTGAAGTTATAGTTCTTTTTAACATATTAAGAACGCATAAAAAGTATGATCTCATGAGCAGACTAGTGCTTCCGAAGTCATTGTTAAACTGAAGAGATGATGTGGGAGCATTAGTTCCTATCTTACTGTATGACCTTACGTGAAGATTTAATGTATGGTGGACTCTGTTTGGTAGGTCTTCCAGACATCATGCAGTATGAGACAGAGACCTAGCAAGACACACAACTCCCCAAAACTTTGGATATTTTGGTGATAGAATCTCAGCGAAGTGACAACTCCTTGAAATTCTGATGACATCAACAACTCAAACTGAAGATAGTTTGATGGCTCAGACAAGTAAACTGACAAATCATGACTCAATCAACGACATGTGAGCATCACTGATACCTGGTGATGACACAGTGAATCTTAAGCAACGTCCATCTCCACTTTCAATGTAGTTCAATGGCTTGGCTTTCAACATTTTCAAATGGGTCGGCTTTTGGCATGGTTCGATGACTTGATTTTCAAAATTACAATGACTTGGCTTTGAATGTCATTCAGTGGCTTGGCTTTTGATTTAGATGGATCGACTTTCAACATTGTGATGGCTTGGCATTTGAGTTGCACAATGGTTGTTCCAGCTGCAAAGTGACTTTATTTTTGTTGGCTTACCTTTCAACCTTGTTTGAAGGCTTGGATGCCAAAGAGGTCGGTGTCATGGCTCCCGAAATGGTGGTTGTGGTAGCTGTTGAAATGATGGGTATGATGGCTGGTTGACTGGTTATAAGAAATAGTGGCGAGTCAGGATGATTCATTGAAGAGGTGTTCTTGGGAAGTGTTGTTAGGGAAACTTCAAACTGGTCTGACCACGACCAGAAAATGGGGCATCTCTTGAAGTCCCAATAGTTTATGAGAAAGATGTCAATATACTGAAAAGTGAAATGAAGTTTGGGGGATATGAAAGGAGGGTGAATCAAATACATGTAGAAAATTTAAAGTAGAAAGTCCAATCATTGCCCTTAGCCCCTTGCATTTTGCAACTCAAAACTCATCCTACTTCAGTCAAGCTTATATTGTTTTCTCTCTACAGTTTAAAAAGAATCTAGCATCAGCTAATTGGCCCCATTGGTCCCCAAATCATAGTGTCCCATCATTGGTATTGAAATCCAATGTCCAACAGTCAGGGAAGAAGAAAGTGTAGGAGCGCTAACAATACATTCTTATGTCAATATGGTTTGTGCCATTGAAATTAGTAAGGTAATTGATATCAATGGGCAATGCAGGAGAAAAATTGATATAGGACACAAAAAGAGGGTGATATTTCATATCATAATCCACAATCACTGCCACTGTGCCCGCGGCCATTTCATGTAGCTTCATTTTGCCATTCGTGTTCTTCCCATGATGAAAGTAGTGGTACAGTATATTGTAGTTTTCAAACCAGGCATGATGCGCTTCTTGCCTTTTTAGCCCTATTGAGGAACCTGAAAGCATTTTGAGTGTGACCAGTTAGCTTTACTGTAACTTTCACAGGCAAACCTTCATAGGCACTACCTCCAATATCCTATTTTCCACCAGGGATTTGAAATAACAGAGCATCTCTGACCCAAATTTCAAGAGAGTATTTCATGTAAGTTGCTTTGCAGAAAACTCATGACTTACACCTCCTAGATCAGGTCTAATAATCCAAACACAGTGATCATCCCGTAGGGAAAGGGCAAATTCGCATTTTAAGCCTGAATGCCTGAATTATGAATCTTGTGGTCAAACCATCTTGTGCCTGGGTTTCCTCTAAATTCTTGGGTGACAAAACTTAAACCATCAACTGAGATAATATGCACTTGATTGGGTGTCAACTTGCTTGTATCAAATACAATAAATCTTTCTCTGAAGGATTCAATTCGTTTGTGCATATAGATTTATGATTTATTTGTTGGAATGCAAGTACAGTTCTTATACCGTGTTCCAATTCAAACCAATCACAAGTTATTTAAATGCCATGTCAGAGAGCTCATTGCACAATTCAGACATTATATCTTTGACAGACCATGGTTTGGGTCTGTTGTCTTCATCGCCACCTTCTGATGTTCATCCCCAACTCCAACATATCATTCACTGTAAAAGAGAATATCTTCTCATGTCATGATGCTAACATCCAATTTTGGGATTGTTTATGGAGAAATAATGCTTGGTTTATCTTTTTTGTGAAGGAGTGGAGACACCTCTTACACTAACTTCTCCTGCACATTTGTTGGAACTTTGCCAATGTGACATGCCATTTACTGGCATATTTTGAGCCAAATATTGGACTTGCTGTTCAATGTCAAGACATTTTGTTTGATGAAAGATGGAACCATGTTGGTAACTATCGACTCTTCCTTAAACATTGTAATTTCCTCTTCTAGCATGTCAATCTTGGTTAGTGACATAGGCCAAATATCTACTCTACAGGAGTACTCTAAGAGTACCTGAAAGATACCCTTAATTTCTTAGGAGATGCTGGACATCCCCCTAAGACTTGCAGTCTTGCTAAATAGCAAGAATTGTTTCATTACCCAAAAATACCATTTGGGATAAGGTGCTCTGAGTCAGGATATACTGACACAGAATCCACATCACTTCAAGATACAGAAGAGATCCATTGCTTCAAGATACAGAAGAGCTCTCACTGTGTCATTAGCACTGAAATGTACCAGTTCTACATGGATCTCCACGTAGTCTCGTTTTGCCAAAATGAAGCATGTTTGCTTCATCATGGTTCATCATGGTGGATTGTTAATTCACAATATGATCTAAATTAACTCACAAAAATTACAAAGCTGAAAAGCCCACATCAAGATTTTTTAATACTTTTCGGCTTAGGTCACTATCGATCGATAACCTACTCGAGCGAATTTTTTTCTGGATCGTCTGTCCAGCTCCACACTGCCTTCGACCGTCCGTCATTGTACCGACTTACGTCAAGTCCTGCTTCGTCGCATCTGTCTTCCGTCAGTTGAGCGTTCAACGTCCAGGTGATCGCTAGTAGAGCCATCGTCTATTGAGCGACGGTAAGTAGTAGCGCCACATCAGCCCTACGAAATCCCGCCGTTAAGATTCGTGAGAAGCGTGTCTCGTTTGAGTGCGCCCCACCACGAAGCTCCTACAAGACCCTTTTCTTAGGTACAAGTCTTGGAGCAGCCCTCTCAAGAATGGCCTCTGAGAAGATCGCGCCCATCGGGCTTAAACACCAAGAATGCGAGCGCGGAAGGGGTGGCGAAAGCTCCCATCTGGTATGTGCCAGACCGGGACCCAGTCCAAGAAGCCTTGGATCTTAAGCCCGAGTCCCTCAAGTGCACCCTCGCAAATGGGTCAGAAACCCGAGTCACGGTTTGGTCCAGACACGGTACCAACGAGCAGTTCATACTGCACGTGAACAAGGCGTACAGTACCGCCAAGAAAATGGGGTTAATTCCCGCCTGCGACGAGGCCGAAAAGGCTTATGACTCGAAAAAGGCCGCGTGGAAGGCTGTTCTACGTGAACTCGCCGAAGACCCCCTCTCTAAAACTGCTAAGGAAGTGAAGACTGCAGAGTCTCTTTCCCTAAAGGCCGACATGCTCGCCTTGAAAGCAAAAATGACCGACTCGGCCCTAGAAGTTTTTCAACTCTATGCCAACCTCCTCACTGAGGAGGCACGTCAGCCCTGGGACTTAATTGTCAAGGAGCAGACGGAGTCGACGCCCTTTCACGACATCTTCGGAGTCGAGAGGAAGAAGTCACCGGGCAAAACGTCCAAGTCATTCAGGAGGTGTAATTTACTCCACCTCCAGTCTTGTTTCGCACATGACGCAGGCAAAAATTTGAGATTCTATATCTCCAATTGCCTCAAAAAGCCCAACAAGGTTAAGATTCGTCAGTTTGTCCAACGCGTCATGCAGTTGAACAACTATATCGAAGACCTCCCATGCCTGTACTACAGCCCTAGTGCTAGTGCAATGACGCAACAGGTCTTTGCCTTCACGGATTCGGAACTTGCATGCCATATCTTGCGCATGTGTCCGTTGAAGTGGCAGGATCAGTACCACTTGCTAGAGAAATGCTATCCCGAAGGGGTTAAGCCTCTATTGCTCATTCTCGAGCGTATTGAGGTGGCGCACCCAGTGGATGAGAAGCAGTCAACTGCGAAGCCTGCAAAGGCCCAAGCAGCAGACCAGCCCTCCAAGAAGTTCTCGCCAAGCGGGCACATTCCCAGGAAGCCCAGCAAGCAAGCATGCACGGAGTATACTCGCGTTGAGAGGAACTGCGAGCTGTGCAAAAAGCATGGGGGCGCACACACCACGCATAACACCGTGGAGTGTCGCCGTTACAACAAAGACGGAACTCCTACGCGGGGTACTTTCGGAGCACCTGCACGAAAGTCTCGTGAGGACAACCGCGCGAAGAAATCCTACGCACAGGTCGTAGCGAGAATGGAGAAACTCGAGAAGTCTCTCAAGAAAGCCAACAAAAAAGGCAAGAAATGTCGCCGCCAGTACGAAAGTGACAGCGATTCCGACTCCTCCTGAAGTGATGGGTCGGGTAGTACCGGGGAAATTCCTGTATGTAGTAAGAAAATTAAAACTAGCCATGAGTTAGAAAATTATACTACCCCTGGTCCGATTAAAACTACCAGTAATCAAACATTTGAATTAAATCAAAAAAAATTAATTAAGGATTATTCGAGTCCCTTGCTAGATGCAACTTTCAAAAATCTCAAAGACACTTCGAATCTATCCACCAATACCCAAGTAGAACCAAACTCAGATTTGGACCCTCTACCCAATACACAGCCACCACAAACACCTAGCCCACAGAACTCAGTAGATTCAGTGACAGCAGTGTTAGCTGTGCAAAAGTTAGCGACCGGAAGTCAGTCCTCGACAAAACTCAAACACTTGTCCAGGAGTCGCAAAAACAACTTCTTGAGAGTACTATTAGACACTGGTTCTGATGGTGACCTCATGTTCCATGAAAAAGGAACCAACAAACGCTTTCCCTACTTGGCTAGGCAGGTGTCAAAGTCTTGGCACACGTCGAATGGGTGCTTCCAAACCAAAGGAAGAGGCGAAGTCACACTAAAATTGTAGACTACTCCAACAGCAAGGAATACACAGTTAAACCTGATGTTGTCGAGTATGATGGAAAAAAGATGACAAAGCCAGCGTTTGACCTCATCTTAGGTGTAAAAACACTAAGTGAGCTTGGGATTGTTCTGGATTTTCGAACAAAGGATATTACCATTGATGAGATCATCTTGCCAATGAGAGACATCAACAGTCTTGCTACCAGCTCTAAGATTGAAAAAGCTTGGTCAGTTAACCACAGCATGATTCATGAACCACGTAGTACTGAGGAAGCCACTCAGCGCGCAGTTCACATCTTAGATGCAAAATATGAAAAAGCAGACCTCCAATCAGTTGTTGACACCAACTGCTGGGCTTCACCATCATTCATAGTACCAAAAAAAGACCAGACTGTACGTTTCCTTAGTGATTTTAGAGAAGTAAACAAAAGAATTGTTAGAAAACCATTCCCGTTACCTAAAATTAGTATAGTCATGCAAGAGCTAGAAGGATTCACTTTTGCAACTGCCCTTGATTTAAACATGGGCTATTATACCATTCGGTTGGATCCAGATGCATCCAAAATCTGCACCATTATATTTCCATGGGGTAAATACTCTTACCTCAGGTTACCAATGGGTATTGCTGGTTCTCCTGACATTTTTCAATCAAAAATGACGGAGCTGATGGCCACCCTTGAGTTCGTAAGAGCTTACATTGATGATCTATTATGCATCACAAAGGGAACCCTGGAAGACCACCTGGCTAAATTGGAATTGGTCCTCTCCAGACTGCAAGATGCGAACTTGAAATCTGTGCCATAGAAACAGAATATCTTGGGAACATACTCTCACGAGATGGTATAAAACCACAACCCAAGAAGGTACAGTCGATACTTGCACTGACACCGCCCAAAATGTCAAAGACCTCCGTAGATTCCTTGGCATGGTCCAATACTATCGAGATCTTTGGGCAAGACGCAGCAAAATGCTTGCCCCACTCACAAGCCTAGTCGGCGAGTGTGGTCACACCAAAAAGTCCAAACTCCTCAAGGTTAAAAAGAAACCATGGAAATGGACTGAGGAACATCAAAAAGCATTCGATGATGTAAAGGCCACTATTGCAAAAGATGTGTCCTTGGCCTACCCTGATTACTCAAAAGGGTCCGAGATCTATACTGATGGTTCCAAGAGACAACTTGGAGCCGTCATTACTCAGAACAACAGGCCAATAGCTTTTTTCAGCAGAAAACTCTCTGTCTGTCAGCAAAAGTACAGCGTAACCGAAATTGAACTTCTAGCCATTGTTGAAACACTCAAAGAGTTCAAAGGGATGCTGTGGGGCCAACAAATTGTAGTCTACACAGACCACAAGAACCTCATGCAAGATGCACTCGGATTGACCTGTGACAGGGTTTACCGTTGGCGTTTACTGCTAGAGGAATATGGTCCTGAAATCGTGTACATCAAAGGAATCCACAACACAGTTGCGGATGCGATTTCACGCCTTGACTTTGGTCCAGCATTGGATATCAAGGAAAACTGGATGACCTTCACAAAATGCTGGTGTTATTACACTATGCAATCAGAAGAGGACCCATCCCCAGACAAACACTCAGACCTCATGAACTTTGTGTTTGCCACCATACACCCTCAAGGGCCAAGACGGCACTGAAATTGACTTTATGTGTGTCACAATGATAGATCCAGCAACCAGTTGGTTCGAGATTGTGGAACTACCGGTAACAGAAGTTACTTCTGTTGCTCCCACGGGTAAAAAGGGCCGCAAGGGTACTAACACACATAATAAACCTAAGGAAGCTTACTTTGATAAATCATCAGCACAAGTAGGCTCCTTAGTGAACAAGATCTGGTTTAGCTGTTACCCACGTTGTCAAGTAATCATTTATGACAATGGAAGCGAGTTCAAGCTCATTTTCGAAACCTTATGTGATTCATACGGTATCAAGCGTAAGCCAACCAGCATCAAGAACCCTCAAGCAAACGCAATACTAGAACGGATGCATCAAGTAATCATGACAATGCTCCGTACCACTGAATTAGACATGGCCAATACAGTGACACCTAGTGACATCGCAGACTTCTTCACAGATGCTGCATGGGCGTTCGCTCCACATACCACACAGTACTCAAAGCCTCTCCAGGTGCAGCTATATTTGGTAGGGACATGCTGTTTGACATTCCCTTCCTAGCTGACTGGAACAAAATAGGAGATCACAGGCAACACCAAACCGATCGCAATACCGAACGTGAAAACAAGTCTCGCGTCGATTGGGATTGCAAGGTTGGTGACAAAGTACTTCTTCGAAAAGAAGGTATCCTCCGCAAATCTGAAAGCAAATACCATAAAGTTCCTTGGACTATATCTACAGTCCATACGAATGGTACAATCAGGGTTCACCGCGGAACAAAATCAGAACGATTGAATATTAGGAGAGTAACACCATACTTTGACACTGCAGACATTTAAAATTAAATACACAGTCAGTTAATCACTCTAAGCTCCTCTCTCCACTAACACTTACGCTTACAACCTTTACTTCGTAGTCACTACAAAGTAGGAACATCTTGTCATGTACAAGTGTTTTCCATTACAACAAAGTCTGATGTTTTTCCTTTTCATGAAAAGGTTTTTTACAACTCACCCGATTCTCCATTCGTGGGGGCGAGTGACATAGGCCAAATATCTACTCTACAGGAGTACTCTAAGAGTACCTGAAAGATACCCTTAATTTCTTAGGAGATGCTGGACATCCCCCTAACAGTCTTGCTAAATAGCAAGAATTGTCTCATTACCCAAAAATACCATTTGGGATAAGGTGCTCTGAGTCAGGATATACTGACACAGAATCCACATCACTTCAAGATACAGAAGAGATCCATTGCTTCAAGATACAGAAGAGCTCTCACTGTGTCATTAGCACTGAAATGTACCAGTTCTACATGGATCTCCACGTAGTCTCGTTTTGCCAAAATGAAGCATGTTTGCTTCATCATGGTTCATCATGGTGGATTGTTACACAATATGATCTAAATTAACTCACAAAAAATTACAAAGCTGAAAAGCCCACATCAAGATTTTTTAATACTTTTCGGCTTAGGTCAGTTAGTTCATCTGCGAAGGTTTTCATTGAGTCGTCCCATGGAACAAGATTGAGGTTATCAATGTCAGTGCGAGCTTTGCCATATTCATTGGAATTGGCAGTTTCATTACGAAGAGAGTCATTGTCTTGAAATGTGAAAATTCTTTTGAAAGGGTGACGACATGATAGCCAAAAGGAGAGGCCAACTGTGTACTGTTCGCTGTTCACTGTAACTCAATGCTCGTGAGGAATACTTTGGTTCAGTGATGTATTGTGTTGTGTTGTGTTGTGTTAGTGTGTTGCTAACGGAAAACTTCTATTGATTGCCAGAATTCAATTGTTAGAAGGGGTTTATCATGGGGGCAGTTTTCAAGCTGCTACCATAGTTTGGTTGCTTTGGAGGAGTTGAGTGTTGAACTGCCAGATGATGAATCAGAGCGAAGTGACTACCTGTGATAACCGGATAACGACCAACTTAGTTGTCAGAGGCGACCTGGTGATGACGCATTGAGTCGCAAGTAACAACCTTGTGATCACCTATTTAGTCGTAAGTGGCGAACTTGTGATGACCAAGTCAGTCGTCAGTGAAGACCTAGTGACTACCCATTGGCCCTCAGTGACGACTTGATAAGGACCCATTTCTTCGTCAGTTGAAGAATTAACGGAAAATTTTGACTCTCCAACACTGATGACAAGTCCTGACCTGACTACAATACTTTGGTCACGACTGAAGTGATGACCCTCACCAAAACTGATCGCAAAAAACTGGATATTTTTTGGCAAGTTGCCTGTCTTGCAGGTTTCATAAGAAGAACTCTGCCATTCAATACTAACTACAATTGAATTCCTGGACAAGCGGACCCTCAGGTCAAATTGTGAGGAGAGGAAGTCGTGACCCAGAGGTGTTCGACTTTGACCTGGTCTCAGGGTTCACAGTTGAAATTTGCAACAGTGCTTGCTGCCCCAAGTGAAAGAGACAAAACTGACTAAGTGTAAATAACAGAAAAAATTAGAAGTGCCTTCTCTACAGAAGAGTCACTGTTACCTCTGAATTCATGTTAATATTTAGCACAGCTAATTGGGGTGACATCAACCATGGAAGTGAAGAGGTCACCCAATCTCATGGGTGTAGCTGCATTTGTCCATGATAAAGTGTCATCGAGCAGTGCCGAGTGGTCCATAATGGATAAGTTCAAATGCTCCAGAATTCCATATGTTCTTTGAGCACATACTTGCCATTTAAAGAGATGCTTATCTTCTACCTCTCTTTCCTCCTACCTGCATCTCTGCGTGTTGTGTGGTCGTGGAAGAAAGATTACTTTGGTTTCTACTTAGAAGTATGGGAAGCCCTTGTCGTAGAGGACGGACTGAGTAACAACTCCAGAGAAGGCCAGCATAGCAGCTCTGCAGTGAACAACCTCCTTAAGCTTCATATCATTAATCTGGGCCTCACTCTTTCCCTCGAGGAATTGCTTTCCAAATCCAAAGTCACCGGGAGCACGTCCACTTCCTTGGAGCATCTGGGAAACTCCGATCCATCCAACCATTTCGAACAAAGCCATCCAAATGAACATGTTGCCCATTGATCCGAAAGCAACGGCGGGATCGTGGGCGGTGGCAGAGGTGACTCCTTGCATGGAGTCGGGAAGGGGGTAAATACGTGCGCCGAGGTCGACCGCGACGTATCCGAGCCACGCGAGTTGGCAGATGCGGCCGTGCTTAAGTTCAGATTCAACTAGGTAGTCGGTGGGGAAATAGTTGGAGATACCAAGGGGGTCGAAACCATTGGCGCCGACATATCCGTCGAGGTTCGAGGGGTTAGGGAGCCATGGGAGAGCCTTGGACTTGGTGGCTGCAAGGCTAGTGGATCCACGGCCTTCACCAGATAACCCCAAATCGTTAGAGTTGAAGTTCTAGCGAAATCACACTGCAGAAGAAATCAAGATACAGCAACACATGGCTCACCATTGGTGGCGGGGGCAAACGCAGAGGCAGAGCCAGCAAGGGCAGCGACGACGGCAAGCTTCATCATGGTGAAGAGTGAACTTTTTCGTTATGCTTGTTCGATAAAGGCTTGATTTCTTGAGGGATATCGGAGTTAAATCACAAATCACAAGTTGAACCAAAAGCAATCTATGTAAACGTAAGCCCGTCTGTCTGCCGATGGCACATATCTTTCACTTCAATCCTGTTCTGAAATTTGCGAGAATACGTATTGCCGCAGTGGAGTCAATGAGTTGTCATGCATGGAGTCTTGTAAATCGCGAGGCAAGCACGTTCAATTGACGCTATTCCTGGTATTCCTTTATAAGATGTTAAACTACACATTTCGTCCCAAACTCTAACATTCCTGTATTCCTGTTGACCTTCAACCCCCGACACCATGATGAAGCTTGCCGTCCTCGCTGCCCTTGCTGGTTCCACCTCGGCGTTTGCCCCTTCTACCTCGGGAGGTGTGTTAATGGTCTTCATCTTTCAGCGATTTGTGTTTCTAGAATGATTGTGTAAAAAGCGGATGCCGCCTTTGTTGGCATTTGTGTCGCACACGTCCAACCATGTTGACGAATTGTCACGCGAGATCATTAAGCATACAATACGTGCCCTCGTTCGTGAACAATTCACCTATTCGATGTAGGGCACAACGGATGCCGGCGGTCGAAGTCCAGAGGACGAGTTGACATATCCTACTGGGTGCCTTTCTAATGATTACCATGTGTTGTACATGCAGAAGTGCCAGATCAGTCACGCTTGCCAGTAATACAAGACCAATCGACTGACCTGCTTTGACCATGCTTTTTAATGAATTCAGGCTAGGGCGTCGTTTGATCGCTGTTGAGCTTGAGATCTTGTTGCGATGGCGGTCATCAGATACTATAGAATCCTTTACGCTCACATCCTTCGCCCTCTCTCAACATAATGTATACAGCACGTGCCGTCACCACCCTGGCTGCCAAGTCTCAGTCTCTTCCTTTCCTCGAGGCCCCTCCAAACCTTGATGGTGGTGTCGGTGACTACGGGTTCGATCCTTTCCGTTTCTCCGATTTCGTCCCCATTGACTTCCTTCGTGAAGCCGAGCTCAAGCATGGACGTATTTGCATGATGGCATGGCTTGGATTCGTTGCTGTAGATCTTGGATTCCGCGTCTACCCCGCTCCCGAGGGATTTGAGGGCCTCACCTCTGTCACTGCTCATGACGCTGCTGTTGAGCAAGGAGGAATGTCCCAGATGCTTCTTTGGTTCAGCTTGCTTGAGATCTTTGACACTGTCGCTGTTGTTCAGATGTTGGAAGGATCTGGTCGTGCCCCTGGTGACTTCGGCCTTGATGGAGGTTTCCTTAAGGGCAAGTCTGAGAAAGAGATTGAGACCATGAAGCTTAAGGAAATTGTCCACTGCCGACTCGCCATGTTCGCCTTCTCCGGTGTTGTTACGCAAGCTGTCCTCACCCAAGGACCTTTCCCGTATGTGTAAACAATGCGCTTATTTGAAATCCAGCGTGGATAACGTCAGGTCTCTTTGAGAACGTGATGCACATGCTTCAAGCTTGGGCAATGTTAATTGCTGCATGACTCTACTCGAACATTGCAGAGTTATGATAGTTGATAGGGTTTGAATCTTTGATTCATTGAATGGAAAATAGATTAGTTGATCAAGCGCTGCAGATGCTCGTCGCAGCGAGGCTTCAAAGCACATTATAGTGGTTGCGGCCACGTCCATTCCTGAGCAAATTAATGTAAAGAGTTAGTTTTGTTCACTCATGTAGTTAGACATCTTGACTACGAAACATTGCATTTCTTTTATAGTGTGCAACAATTAGAAGCTGTTGTAGTATTTTACTTTACTGCAGTGTTTCCACGCACTGGTAAAAAACCCGTGTGTGGCCGACTCTTCTGTGGCACTGTGGACATGGTCGAAGATGTTGCAAGTTCTCCATCATGTGAACCGTGATCACTCATGCTTCTATCAGTAGTTTGTTTTTTCTTCTTTTTCTTATTGGATGATGTCTCTTTTCCATTGCTTGAGTTCGTTCTGTTAAGACTGGACATGTTTCCGGCATAATTACTTCGAACCGAATAATTTTCGGTGGTCTGCACAGGCTTCTTTGTCTGTTTAGACTCTCGTTCTAACAGAGCTCGAACTAACTTACGCATCCTCTCCTTTTGCAATTTCACATGTTCTTCGTTTTGCTGTTGCAACTGTTGCAGTTTCAATGCGTATTCAGATTCATACTGCTCCTTCATTTTCATTAGTTCTGCCTCCAGAACTTGACGCTGGTTGTCATCCCCGTCTGATGCTTTTGAGTGATGTTCTTGTTGGAGCTTTTTGTACTTTTTACGGAGCCGTTTCTCAATTTTGGTAGTCAATTCCTCAGTTAGCCTTTTTGTAATTTTATCAGTCAGTTCTGTGGTAAGCTCGTTGGTAAGTTCATTCCGAAGGATCTCTTGATCCTCTTTAGTAGTAGAGTACGACAGTACTTCTTCCAAACGCTTCTGAACGGCATCTTTCTCATGTTCCACATTTGCCACATAACGAGTAATGTTCTTCAGCTGCCGCTCTAATACTTGAAATTTCTCTTCCCATTCTTCCTCGATGGATTCTAGTATTGTTTGAACTGCTGATTGTATTGCATGGTCCATTTCCACCTCTAGTTGCTTCTGCTCCTGAAAAAAAATATCTTCATCGTTTTCCCCCACATGAGGTGCAGATTTTTTCGCAATCTGTAGTGATAGATGCGCATATCTTTTGCTGACATTTTCCAAATCCAACTTCAGCTGTTCAGCACGACGCCTCGGCGCAACTGCGTCTTTCTTTCCTTCCGATTCGTCCGAGCCCTTTCTATTTTGTGACTTGGCAACAAGCTCAGAAGCCTCCAACTTTAGCTTTAGGATTTCCACTTGCTGCTTGTACTCCTCCTGCTTCTCCTGTTTCTCCTCTTTCCAATTTTTAACTTCTTTCAGTTCGGCCTCCAGAAGGGCCATATGATCGGTTTGTTTCTTAACCTTTTTCAATTCTGACTCAAGCTGACTTTTTAATAGTTCGATTTCTTCATCCTGTACCTTAATTCGATGTCGGTCTTCTTCCCTCCCGATATAAGCGGCAGAAGGAGTACCAGCGCGAGCCAAAACCTCTTTTCTCTGCTCTTCGAATCTCTTTCGCAGCGTCGTGCATGTCTGATGAGATAGGTAGAGTTGGCGTTGCGTTGTTTCTAATTCGCTTTGCAAATGTCCGAGGTATGCTTTAGTTGCAGATTTGTGAGACCTTGATTTGAAGAAGAATGGTAGACGACGAGTGTTTGGGTGATTGTTGATGGCACGATCAGTGTGAGCTGCCAGGACGTCACATTGACTGGCCAATGACACGGCGAGGCATACCATGACTCGAAGAGTCGTCCATACCGCATTAGTTTTGTACCGACGCTCGAGTTCGTTTGCGTTTCGCGCTTTCATACTTGACGTATGAGATGGAGAGGCGCTATTCCTTCGAGATCAAGCCCCGTTGGCGTGTTGTGATTGCGTCTTCAGCACTTGGTCCTGTCGCGAATACCTAGCTATCCACCGTGAAGACGAGGTCTTCGGTGTGTATTGATTACGGGAAGTCTTGGAAAACGACCGTAGACGACTTCAGAGACGGAGACTTAAATTCCTGTGGCCTCTGGTGCCTCTGGTTTGTGATACCATAGAGCTGGAGATAGCTGGCACCTGTGAGAGATCAACATGACATAGCAGCCGTTGCAAGATTTTTTTGCACAAAACAAAGACGGACATAATACCACCCATGCTGCGGACCCTGCAGCTCTAGGCAGCAAGACATGCAACTTGGCTAAATTTTTAGGCAATTAATCCATAGTTGGTCAATAGTTTTTTTTACCACAGTGGTCAATTGCCTGTCAACCAGGTACAATACTATTCAACATTTTGCTCTTCTATTGAATTTTTGATCAACATCAGTTGATATTAAGACTTTTTATGTATCTGTCAATATGTTGAGCACAAAATCAATAATATGGACGAGTCATCTCAAGGGCAACAGCAACAGTTGGTCGACTGTTGGTATGTACTGTACCATAACCTTCTGCAGCTCTTGCCATATTTGGTTGATAGTTGGTCTAGACCAATGGTTGATAATATCAACACACTCAATCAACAATGTTGATGGACACAATTCGATAGTTTACCCTTCTGTCAATGTTTTGGTCAACAAGAGAAGGCATTATCAACTATGTAAAAGTAATCACTGCCATTGACATTTTCTCATTCTGTCAATAAGTGATCAATAGCATAGATACTTGGCCGATAGTTGACTGATTTTTTGTGAAGTTGCCTGTCTTGTAGATGCTCTAGAAGGAACTGGATTTTCAAATTTTGCTGGACAGCGGAACTGAAATAAGCAGTTGGAACAAAGGACATTCATCTTGATTTTTTGTGATTGGCAATTTTGTGAGAAAAGTCACTATCTATTTTGTCTTGCTGATAATAAAATTGCCGCCAATTGAACATTGACCTAAGCCGGAAGTAATCGAAAAGTAGTTGTAGATGAGAAGTAGAAAAAGGATGTTCCAGTTGTTTGTCGTTTATTTTTATGAGCTAAAAAACTGATTGAAAATGAGGACTGCCTCATGGTAGTCCTCTCTAGTTTATCATGCATTTTGTATGTAATTTGAGGAGGTTAGATTTGCATGAACCCTATTGGAATCATGCATGCCAAACTGGGTGTACATGCACCTGGTTTGGGCTGTACATGCATTCTTGCATGCCAACCTGAATCCACTTGAACCTAATTAGGCTGTAGATGTAATCGTGCCAGTGGGTCCTCCTGGACCCAATGGTCTTGTTAAGAAGTCCTGCAGGACTCAATGGTCTTGTTAATGAGTCCTGCTTCTATTTGGTGGGATCCTACCCTTAGTTAGGAAAATTCCTATTTGTATGTGCACTCATGGGCCTGATATTGGGCCCAGGTTGGGTCAGGGGTACCAGTAGGTATCCTTGGCTCATGTCAACAATCAACCCATGCAACAGGCCCCCTCTCTGGTTCATGAATTTACTTTGAATTGCAGCGGATGTGTGGTGACTCACGGTAAGCCCACGGTGAACCCACGACCAATTGCTGTCATTGCGAGATTGCGCTGGATCTTATGGTGAGACTCTATGAGGCTGTACAAAAGTATTAGTAGTGACCTGAGTGCCAATTTTCTAAGTTCGTGTAATGTATGGTAACGGTAGAGGCTGCAACTTGAGGTAGACCTTTACCCCCATTGCAGTAAAGTGGAGTGAGACTGCAGTGTTTTGTGGTAATCATGTTTCACATTGCGCCAAGACTGCAATGAGCATATATTTTATTTGCTGTGCCCTTGTGGTGAGTTTTGCTTCATATTGCGCTTGAACCCACAGGTAACGGGGTTGAGAGTCACCTCGATCAGGCTCTTCCAGATTCAAAGCATAAAACATCATCAAAAATGACAGTCTTCTTTCCAACAAGTGTTGGAAGTCATTTTTTATCATGAAATTGCTTAAGAATACATACTGGCATTGGTGAAAACAAGTCAGTATCTTTCCTCCTATCCATACAACTTGAAAATTTACTTCATTCCTCATTCTATGGGGTTGTAGTCCCCAAGACATCACATGGGACACCATTGGAAACTAATCTATTGCTACCATTAGTCTGAAAAGTTGTCCGTACTATTCCGTCCTACTATTCTAAAGGTCTTGAAATTCATCCTTTACTTTTTGCAACCTATTAATGACGCCAGTTCAATAATTTTGAAAAATTGACTCTTCTCAAAATCTTTGGAAACACTTTCATACTGTTATCATGGGCAATGTGTTGGTACTGATTCCAACAGATATTTTGTATCATGATTTGATGAAGTCAACCAAAATTTGAATGAACATACAGAAGTGTTTTCTTTTTAGAGCAAGATAGCCTAGGATGGTTGTAAAAGCCAATGACAAGCCACAACAGAATCATCCAGCTCATTATTCTATAATAGCAGTCTTTAATTTTTCTAGACTTTCATACCATGTGGATATATTCACATCAAAATGTAATGGGAGCATGAATTTATATATCCCGCATGCCCTATGAAAGATGCCCACTCCCCTTGGTATTAAAAACACTACTTCTTTGCTAAGAGCCCGGGGCAGTGCTTCTATGTGGCAAACACTTTGTTGAAGCCAGCACCATTTGAGATGACAAAACACAATAAAACACAAGCTACACAAGCAATCTGTGATGAAGAATGAGCAAAACAAGCCTAAAAATATTTCAGATGATTTCATTTTTAATGGAATATTGATTTGTAACTTATCCATACACAATACTCCTTTGTGTAGTAATATTATCAAAGGTCAATTCTACTGTTATATTTAATGAGAAAATTTCCTCTAGAAAGATAAAAATCAGCAAGTAAGCAGCCGATGATCAAATCGTCAAAATTTAATATGAACTGACCATAAGCAATAGTAAAAAATCAACCTAAGCCATCCTACTCATGTCCCTGGGAGCTGCATAATTGTGACATGAGCCAAGGATACCTACTGGTACTCCTGACCCTTCCTGGGCCCCAGAACAGGTCCCATGGGTACAAAGACAAATAGGATTTCTACTAACCAAGGGTAGGATCCCACCAAATAGAAGCAGGACTCATTAACAAGACTATTAAGTCCTGCAGGGCTTATTACTACTCATTGGTAGGAATAAATATACAGCCCATTCCAGATTCCACTGGATTCAGGTTGGCATGCAAGAATGTATGTACAGCCCAAACCAGGTGCATGTACACCCAGTTTGGCATGCATGAATCCAATAGGATGCATCAAAATCTAACATCCTCGAATGACATGCAAAATGCATAATAAACTAGAGAGGACTACCATGAGGCAGTCCTCATTTTCAATCAGTTTTTTAGCTCATAAATTAAATCTTCAGACAACTGGAACATCATTTCTACTTCGCTTTATCTACAACTACTTTTCGATTTCTTCCGGCTTAGGTCACTATCGTCACGATAGCCGAACTCGGTAAGTTGCTCGCATCTCAACCACGCGAAGGCTCATCCCGGCGACCCACAGGCGGTCGAACAAAAGCAAGGTCTACCACGCAGAGTACTACGTTCATTGCACGTCACCGTGCGAACGATTTTTTTCTTAGTCCACCAAGGAGTTCCTACAAGAAGCTCTTCTTAGGCACTAGCCTAGGTGAAAAACTACGAGCCATGTCCTCCGTGAGCGATTCCCGAAGGGCTTAAGTGGGTAGAGTGCGAACGTGGCGTTGGAGGGAAGAACTCCCCCATACGTTACATTCCTGAGCAGGATCCCGTGCAGGATGCCCTCGCGAAGGACAAAAAGACCACCTATTTCAAGCTGACTCTCCCCAATACGGGAAACGAGTTAAAGGTGGCAGTATGGGCGTCCGGGACTCCCGAGCAGTTTCTACTGCATGTGCGCTCCGCGATTCACGCATGCAAGCAGATGGGGCTTGACACGGACTTCGTGGCAGCCGAGAAGGCTGTTGAAACAGCCAAGATCGAGGCTGAACTAGCCAAGCAGGAGTACGTGATGGTACGTAATGCTCAAAAAAAGAAGAAGGGCAATAGACAAGAGGCGCCCGGTACGACTACCGAGGCTGCTTCACCTGCCCTAGTAGAAGCCAAGGCCACGTATGACAAGGTCTTGAAAGCTCTAGAAGATGCGGCTTCGCCGTTGCAACGGCTGGAGCGAAGCCCTTCGAGCTTTATGGAAACCTCCTCTCCGACAAGGCACGCCAGCCCTGGGAGAAGATTATCAAGGCCCAAGTGACTAAAGCTCCTTGGGAAGACATCAAGGGAGTACCGCACACGGAGCCTCCCACGAAGACTTAGAACTCGTTTCACGAGTGCGTCACGTTTCACCTACTGCAGGTGTTCCGTCATGACGCGGGCGAGGCCCTCAAGTATTACATCACGAATACGCTAAAAAAGCCCAACAGGGTTTCGATTCGTCAGTTTTTTGTCCGAGTTGAACAGCTCAACAGCTACCTCGAGACACTGCCCTGCCTGTATTACAGCCCGAAGGCTAATCAGGCGACCAAGAAGGTATTGCCTCTTGATGACGCTGACCTTGCGACTCATCTATTGCGCATGTGTCCAGCCAAGTGGCAAACCCAGTATGACCTCACAGAGAATACCACTCCGGTCAGTACTAGGGCCCTACTATTGGTCCTAGAGAATATCGAGAACAATGCGGAACTCGATAACAAGCCCGCTAGCACGACCAAGGCAAAAGGGGCTGATACAAAGCGGAAGATGGAGTCGATGGACTCCCGCATCCCCAAGAAGCCCAAGAAGGTGGGCTGGACCGAAAAGCACTGTGTGCTATGCAAGAAACATGGGGGGCCGCACAAAAGTCACAATACGCGTGACTGCCGTCGCTATAACAAGGACGGTACTCCTATCAAAAAGAATGGGGTGCAGGTAAGCCCGGCTCAAAAGAAAGGAAACCGGAGGGCGCAACTTCGCCCAGATAGTCCGGGCGGAGTTGAAGAAAGCTCTCCGCAAGAAGTCTAGTAAGCGCAAGAAACGTCGCGCTAATGACTCGGAAAGTGACAGCGACTCCGACGACAGTTCGTGAAGGTGCGGGTCGGATAGCACTGGGGAATTACCTAGATGTAAGAAACGTAAATTAAATACTGCAATTGACAGTTACACTACCCCCAGTCCGAGTAAAGCTATCCTGACTAATAAAAGTCAAAATTCAAAATCAATTAAATCAACTGTCACAAAAACCAAGATATCAAAAAAATCTTGTTCCAAAACAAAAAAATCCGAATTAAAAATTCGAAATAAGATGAAGTCAACGACATCATTCAACTCAAAAAAATCTTACGACAAAAAAGTTGTCAGTAATAAAACACAACATACTGAGGCTGATATGAACATGCCCAGTGTAAATTACAATATTAATCACAAACAGGAAGTGATTACAACAAACACCAAGGATCGCCTCGGTGTCACGGCATTAGTTGCCATAATGGAACCAGCGACTGAAAGTCAATCCGGCAGAGCCTACAAACAACCTCTGCGGAGTCGCCCCAGTAACAAAATTAAAGTCCTACTGGACTCTGGGTCTGATGGAGACCTTATTTTCCTTCCAAAAGGAAAAGACAAGCCTTTTCCCTACCTGACTAGGCAGGTGCCAAAGTCTTGGCATACGTCAAATGGGAGCTTCCAGACAACTGGAAGAGGTAAGATCAGAGTCAAATTCTTTGAGTACTCCAATTCCAAGGAGTATCTCCTACAACCTGACATTGTGGAATACAAGGAAGATGACATGACCAAACCAGGGTTTGACCTCATTCTTGGTAGTAATACCTTGAAGGAGTTAGGAATTGTCCTAGACTTTCGGACAAAGGAAATCACAGTAGATGACATCTCACTGCCAATGAGAGACATCAACAAATTAAAGACAAGAGCTACTGTGGAAAAAGCTTGGACTATGAACAATAGCATCTACCAAGAGACATCCAAGGAACCACAGAGCACTCTGGAGGCAACAAAACGCCTCATAAAAATACTAGACGCTAAGTATGAAAAAGCGGATCTCAGGGCAATTGTCAGAGACAACTGCACTCACCTAAGTGGCCCAGAACAAGCAAGGTTACTGGAGCTCCTACAAGAGTTTGAGGAGTTATTTAGTGGGAAACTAGGTGACTGGGATTGTAAGCCGGTCTCCCTCCAGTTAAAGGAAGGAGCACAGCCATACCATGGCAGGCCTTTTCCCATACCCAAGAAGCACATAGAAATAACAAAAAGAGAGGTACAACGACTATGTGACTTAGGGGTACTCAAATGGCAAGATGATTCTGAGTGGGCATCACCCACATTCATCATACCCAAGAAAGACAACACCGTACGGGTTGTCAGCGATTTTAGGGAAGTAAATAAACGGATAGTGAGAAAACCGTTTCCTATTCCCAAAATCAGCACTGTTCTACAAGAACTCGAAGGCTTTACATATGCCACAGCCCTTGACCTAAATATGGGCTATTATACCATTAGATTGGATCCAGATGCGCCAAAATATGCACCATTATCTTTCCGTGGGGTAAGTACTCTTACCTGCGGTTACCAATGGGCGTTGCATGTTCTCCGACATCTTCCAGGCTAAGATGTCTGAGCTAATGGCAACCCTTGAGTTCGTGCGAACTTATCTTGATGATTTACTATGCATCAGCAAGGGAAACCTAGAAGATCACCTTACTAAACTTAGAAGGGTCTTCATTAGGTTGCGAGACGCAGGCTTGACCGTCAATGCGCGCAAGTCGCCTTTCTGTGCCATGGAGACAGAATACCTAGGATATGTGCTATCCAGAGATGGTATAAAACCACAACCAAAAAAGGTACAGGCAATCCTCGCATTAACACCGCCTCAAAATGTTAAACAGCTCCGTAGGTTTCTAGGCATGGTCCAGTACTACAGAGACATTTGGGCGAGACGCAGTGAAATACTTGCACCATTAACCAACTTAGTTGGTGAATGTGGACACACCAAAGTCACAAGGGCTAACAAAACCAAGAAAAAGCCGTGGCATTGGGATGACATCCATCAGCAAGCATTCGACACTGTAAAGGCAACTATCGCCGCGATGTTACCTTGGCCTACCCTGACTATTCCCAGGGATTTGAGATTTACACAGATAGTTCAAAATTTCAATTGGGCGCTGTCATTACTCAAAACAACAGGCCGCTGGCGTTCTTCAGTAGAAAACTGAGTCAGGCGCAGCAAAAATATAGCGTGACCGAACAGGAACTACTGGCCATAGTAGAAACACTAAAAGAGTTCAAAGGCATGCTTTGGGGACAACAAATTACGGTCTACACTGACCACAAAAATCTAATGCAGGATGCTCTAGGTCTGACCTCTGATCGAGTGTACCGCTGGAGATTACTCTTAGAAGAGTATGGCCCCACCATCGTGTATATCAAAGGCATCCACAACACCGCTGCGGACGCCATCTCACGACTGGACTATGGACCCGCCACAGATGACAGGTCAACCTGGATGACTTTCGCCCAGTGTTGGTGCTACCACAACACCTCACAGCCAGAAGCATCCCTAGCATCCACCCAGGAATCCATGAACCAGGTGTTTGCTAATCGCAATGAAGAGGACTCCATCTATCCCCTCACAACCAGAGAGATAGCGGAGGCACAACAAAAAGATGAAAGCCTACTAAACAAAGGCTACTCAACTCAATTAGTTGAGAATATTAAAGTACTCTGCAAGGAGGGCAAAATGGTTATTCCAACAAGCCTCCAACACCGTGCGGTAGCTTGGTTTCACCACTACCTACAGCACCCCGGACTAAACGCCTCGAAGAAACTCTTCGCCTGTCGATGTATTGGAAAGGTCTAAGAACGACAGTCCAATCACACGCCAAAAGTGTCACAGTTGCCAGGTGAACAAACGCAGGCAGACAAAATACGGGAAACTGCCAACAAAACTTGCCATCACCAACCCCTGGGAGGCTCTATGTGTGGACCTTATAGGACCGTACACCCTCAAGGGCAAGGACAAGACACAAATTGACTTCATGTGCGTCACAATGATCGATCCTGCAACAAGCTGGTTCGAAATTGTAGAGTTGCCGGTATCACAGCTCCAGAAGCTTGATATTCCCACGGGTACAAAGGGGCACAAGGGCAAAGACACACATGTCCAAGAACAACAACCCTACTTTGACAAAACGTCAGCAACAGTAGGTAATTTAGTCAATAGGACCTGGTTTAGCCGTTACCCACGTAGTCAATATATTATCTACGACAATGGAAGTGAATTTAAACTTCACTTCGAGACCCTCTGTGAGTCATATGGTCTGAAGCGTAAGCCAACCAGTGTCAAAACCCACAAGCTAACGCAATACTCGAGCGGGTGCATCAAACAATCATGGCGATGCTCCGCACAGCTGAATTGGATATGGCCGACACCATCAGCGAGAGTGACATTGCTGACTTTCTCACAAATGCCGCATGGGCCGTTCGCTCTACCTATCACACAGTACTAAAAACTTCACCAGGTGCAGCTATCTTTGGAAGGGACATGTTGTTTGACGTCCCCTACATTGCTGACTGGTCTAAAATAGGGGAATATAGACAACGGCAAACTGACCGTAACACAACATAGAGAATGCCTCTCGCATAGACTGGGACTACCAACCCGGTGACAAAGTACTGCTGCGAAAAGACGGTATCCTCCGCAAAACAGAGAGCCGGTATGAAAGTGATCCTTGGACTATCACGTCAGTTCATACGAATGGCACAATAAGGGTTCAACGCGGAACTAAGTCCGAGCGACTTAACATTAGGAGAGTTACACCATATTTTGAATAAACTAAACACGACTTGTACCTTACCCCCTTCTCCTATCAAGACTTACGCCTCACATTGCTACACCATCTTTTTTTCCTCCTCGCGGTTTTCGTTTTTTCCTCGAGAGGTTTTCTTTTCGTGAGCATTGACACCTTATCGCTCCATTCGTGGGGCGAGTGACATGAGCCAAGGATACCTACTGGTACTCCTGACCCTTCCTGGGCCCCAGAACAGGTCCCATGGGTACAAAGACAAATAGGATTTCTACTAACCAAGGGTAGGATCCCACCAAATAGAAGCAGGACTCATTAACAAGACTATTAAGTCCTGCAGGGCTTATTACTACTCATTGGTAGGATTAAATATACAGCCCATTCCAGATTCCACTGGATTCAGGTTGGCATGCAAGAATGCATGTACAGCCCAAACCAGGTGCATGTACACCCAGTTTGGCATGCATGAATCCAATAGGATGCATCAAAATCTAACATCCTCGAATTACATGCAAAATGCATGATAAACTAGAGAGGACTACCATGAGGCAGTCCTCATTTTCAATCAGTTTTTTAGCTCATAAATTAAATCTTCAGACAACTGGAACATCTTTTCTACTTCGTTTATCTACAACTACTTTTCGATTACTTCCGGCTTAGGTCAAATTGTTTTGCTGACTTTGACAGTGGTACCATCCAAGCTGTGGATTTTATGATGATGGTGATTGGCAATCTAACACTTCATCTGGATGAAGTGGATCTGATCTTTCCCTGAACTGTCTTGATTTATCTATATGACTAGTGCAGTTCTGGCCTAATTTTATCTCGTCCAGCTGGACTGGACTAGTTCTTCGAATTTTTATGGTGCATCTTTCCCAGAACTCTCAAGTCACTTTTGTATTTTCCGGGTTCAATGTCAGTCATGTTTTGGTCCGATCATGCACCCTGGCCAAAAATACCAATAACACGGGAGAAAGCATGGGAGGTGTAGCAATTTTTGGTGGATAGTGCTGCAACTGACATGGTGGGTGGAGCTCTTTAGGGCTGATTTTTCATGAAGAATTCATGGGTAATGTCAGTGGGGCTGTAGGACCCCTCCTTCCGGTTGATTTTGAAAAGGTTCAAATGTTTAGTCCAGATCTGGACTAGACATTATTTTTGGTCCAGATCTGGACTAGTGTTTGGATTGACATTTAACGAGAAACAATAATGTTTGATCCCTCATTCTTGTGGTCATCATCTCCATCATCACATCCATTCCATCAGTCAACTTAGGCTTATATGAAAAATATTGCATTTCATCCAGTGTCAGCTGTAGAACATTGGAGTGTGATGATGATGGACCTGTCAGTTTGTGGATAAGATGCAAGTCATGGCTATCTCAGCTCTTTGATAATGGTCATTAAAATCAAATAAGCTTCTCACAAAGCACCATTTCCAAATTTGTCTTATTTAAAAAATATTATTCACCCTTTTTCATATCATGTAAGAGAGTACCATAGCCTACAAGCTGTTTTTTCATAGGACATGGTCCCTTTCTACCACATGTCAAAACGTGTATATTTAAAACTAATAATCTCATCGATGAACTAAAAACTACAATCAATTCATCCATCAATGGTGATGTGATACCTGATAGAGTGTTGTGTGGCTTGAGTAGCAAATGTCATGCGGTTAGAATCTTATTGTCTTCAAATCAAAAAGAGAACTAATTGAGTAATACAGGGCAACATCATCTATGACACTAATCCTACAAACAGTGCAAGTCCTAATAAGCATAATATGTGGATGGAATTCAATTTAACGACTGCATTGTAGAGTCAATCTAATGAGAATACTTTTTTGTTGCAAGATAAACTTATTTTAGAATTTTTGGAAAGGGCAGTACAATATCCTTTGTTATTAACAAGAATGTTTTGTGTTGCTACCAGAAGATTGTTAAACTACAACTGTTGCGTGACATCTGTATCCTTTGGTGTATTTGTACATGGGAATGAATGCAACTTGTAAAAAAATATTTGACCCCTTACTTCACAGTCATTGAATCTTTTTAAAATTATTTTGTTCTTATCTAACCATCTTAAATTTCATCCTCAGACCAATCCCAATGCTTTGTTGACAAACAATCATGTTGTCAACAAGAAACTTGAACAGCGCAACAAGAGTAATGCCTATAATGTTCAACCATATTCTGCCCACTGACATTTTCAAAGAAGGAAGCAACAGTCGATCATGAATGAACTGGTGAGAAAAGATCATTTGTAGCCTTATCAATTTTTGTGAAGACAAAATCTAATGCTCCAATGATTTGCTCTTGTAACAGTATAGGCTTTGCTGAGACCAGGTTCTTTGTCAATTGATTCTCTACCCGTGTCTTAATGGTGATGTGGGCTTTCATAGTGAGGGGTTCCCTCTGTCTTTCACAAGTTTTGCCTTACAGCACCAAAATAGTTTGTTGGGTGTTTCTCTACTACTCCAGTAAGGTCTCACATGCAATCCAAGAGTCAGAGTGCCAGGTGAAGATGCCAGGTGAAGATGTTGCACACTCTATTGTATTTGTGGCCTATGAAGTTAAATATTAAGACAGCCGGTAGTACTTTAACTATCTATTGCAAAGAGAATCAACTAAACAGTAGTTATAACAAAGTCAAAGAGGTAATGCCATGATCAAAAGTAGTATCTGTAATGAGTTTGTGTAGGAATCAACAACAACATAGTACCACTAGAGAGGAGCAGAGTTATGATCGTTTTGTGACGTATGAAATAAGTAGCTCCTCTCAATAGTTACAACAACTAATTAGTACGGGGGATGTTTGTCCTAGAGCATGAAAAATAAATAATTCATAAGGGACGTAGATGTCCAA
This sequence comes from Cyclotella cryptica, assembly GCA_013187285.1. Classification (NCBI taxonomy): domain Eukaryota; phylum Bacillariophyta; class Thalassiosirophyceae; order Thalassiosirales; family Thalassiosiraceae; genus Cyclotella; species Cyclotella cryptica. Next base: position 1,677,993 of record JABMIG010000002.1, read on the forward strand.
GAAATAATAAAATAATGTTACATGAGTAAAAAGTTATGTATGTTAGTGTAGTGTTTTCAATGGCTCAATACAATCATGCACATACTTCTAGTATTGTGAAGAAAAACAAAGTGGAAACCTCCACTGGGCCGAAGAATAAGTCTCCTCGTCTATTCTCGATAATTGGTGGAGATAAAAAATCGCAAGAGCATGGTATCGATTTTATCCGCCTTCGGTCGTGGTCTCAATACCACTACAATTGGCTTTAGACCAAGCTTCAAATGATAGTGGATGATGCAAATATTGAGGTGTCAATCTAAATTCAGTACTCGGCAGCACTGAAGATAGAATATTATCTGAAAATGAAGAGCTTGGCGTGCGTCGAATACGCTTGCATGATGACGATGATGAGTCGTCATCACTGTCATTACTCCTGATTGGGTTTGCGCGACATACGACTGGAGAAGATTCCGTTTTATCTTGACTCCGAGAAAAAACATCTTTCTGAACGATGTCCAAATCATCATCAGACGAGGGATGAATGAGTAGACGATGAGGGCGTTTGTTGCCGCTTATTGGGCGGAATATGGACAACCCAGAACGAGGAAGAGGAATCCCAAATGACGATTGGGTCACGATGCCACTGTCTTCGTCGTCGTCCTCCGAAAACGTGGAGAACTCTTCGTCTGTCATGAAGGAGGAGTTGGGACTGTTTCGCCGCTTGGCCAGAGCGCTTACACTTCCCTCCGTGATAGAGGGCGCTTGCATGAGGCCTCGACCATCCGCTGCTCGAAAGACGCTGTGTAAATCGTCGACTGCAAAGACAGTTGTGGGCGAGTAGCTGGAGGATGCGACTTTATCGAAGGACGATGTCATAGGAAGTAGAGAAGGTTGGGATGCCATTTTGAATGGGAAGATGTTGGACAAATAATATTTGAAGATGATTTTGTTATTTTATGGCAGAGCGGACATGATTGCCGATCGATGGAGCAACTCGACAGCCGCAGATCGATATTTGAATCAAAAAATGAGGGAGACATACTGTTGGTAGGTATGGTACGGACTGCTATGGTATGGCAGTATTGTACCACAAATAATGATGTTGTTAGTACCATACAATACAAAACTGTTGTTGGTTCATGATGCTGTTAAGTAGCGCCATCCTCAGAAGCCCGCCCCAGAGCCTCAAAATCATTGCCGCCGACTTACCCATAAGTGGGCTTTTGAATTCACCAATTTTTTAAGGGAGAGAGTTCAAACAAGTTCAAATTCGAGAAGCCAGAAAGTTCGAGTCGGCCTAATCATTGGCTGAATGCAACGGTTGAATTTTGGCGCGAAGCCGTATTCGTTCAAGTTACATCCAAACTACTATTCCCGCCTTTATTTGAATTTAGAAGTATGAATTCCCATGAGAAATTTCGTCTATTGCACACACAAAAACTAAGACAGAGTAAAGCCCAGCAAGATCCATGATCCAATGTATAGCGGTTTAAGCACGATATTATTCACACATGAGGCACGTGTGGAACAATACCATAGCATATGATGAGAGACTGGCTATACAGGTCAAATTCGTCATTCATGTTTAGGAACGCATTATCCAACGGACGAAATAAAAGCACGAATGTTCCTTTGGGGGCTCCCGCCTTTATTACCGTGTCTTGCCCACGCTCTAAAAGCTGGCGGGTGTACTAAAGGTCTCTAAAAAGTCTCCTAATGAGGGGGGGGGGGGGAAAGGGGGGGTGGGTGGTCAAAAAAGTGGTGAAATTCATCTGCCTGCAGGGATGGCCTGAGAGTCGAGGTCCTTCACGGCCAACCCCAGGCCAACCGCTATGGTATGGTTTACATGAGGTTTACATGGAGTTTACATGGTACCATACTCTATTGTACCAGAAGCAGTGCTATGCCTCAAACACTCCTCAAACACTACCTCTATGGTAGAGCTCCTTGGCTCTGCTTCCTGCCTGCGTCTCAACAGTGCCTGTCGTCCTAGCAGGGCTCCAGCGCCCAGATCCAAAAGATCCCAAACTGCGATCCAATTCTGATCCAATCGAGCTCTTCGGTGACGACTACCTACTTCCCGTCGTGTTCTTTCCGTCCCCGCCACAGCTCGAACCTGTTCTTTAACCGTCTAATGCTAAACCCCGAATAGTCAACGTATCAAATTTTCAACCACGGGAGACAAGGGAGAGCTTTTCTCCAGCCGACAAGACTTCTAGCAAATCGTCTCAGGTTGGTTCGCCAACCTCACAGTTCGACGTATACCAATTTCGTCTCATTGCTCTACGACCTCAGAGAGTTTTCAAAACGTCGAGCTCACCAGTCGTTACCATATTGACAGTCGTCAAACGATAGCAGTCAGACCGAACTGCAGAGACATCCGTCCTCTGTTAGAACTCGTCCAGCACCCGACCCATTACGCTCGCAGAAAGAGAAGCAATGGCAGAAAACTCTGACGACCTTTACGGTGACCTTGAGAATACTGTAGTGAAGCAGGTTCAACGAGGAGACTCTAATAAAGCTTTCGTAGCTCCACTGACATCGTCACCCACAGATGAAGCGGGGAGTGTAGAACCAAATATGCTGCAGCGAGAGATAGCCTCCTTGAAGGCAGAGAACGAAACACTCAAAAGGAACATGGGGATATTGTATCGAACATCTAAAGCTGAACTGGAGAGAAAGGACAGGACGATTGAGATGTTGCAAGGAGAATTGGATGCCATGAAACAATCAAAGACCAGAATAATGATTTAGGTTCAATTCATTGACAACTTGTTAACCTTGTTAGTAGTTTGTCGTCATTCTTCGACAGGTGCAAAAAAATCATCACGTACATCACCAGAAAGATCTACTTGTCTTATCTATGGTGGTGCTGTCTTTACAAGGAAGCTTCGACGGTTTATCTTTGTAATGACAACTGAATATTGGCTTGGCTGCACAACATGGCTCAAAAAGACTAGCGTCGCCGAGAGACAGTGACCCGCCAGTACCCAAGATTTCACTTGCTGTTGACCCTATGCATTTGTCCTCCACGTACCACTCTCCCAACTGAAATGCGCATTGCATCACACGATGGAAAGTGTAAGATTGCATAGCAGTGTAAGATTGCATAGTTTTTGACAAATTTAAATGACACGACTTTACTAACCTGCCGTAAAAACAATAATTTGATGTCCTTGTTTTCTGCATAGAAAAGAACATTGTATCAACCTTAATAAGAAAATGAACATTCATCTAAGTTCATGAGAAAACAAGTCTCTTACCAGTCCATGACATGTGAAATATGTACGTGTCCGTTTTCCCCTTCAAAAACTTTTTCATGAATTCATGCCTGTTGTGAAAGTGATATCCGCCGGGAAACATCTCTGTGTCCCGGCTGAATACTTTTACATTCAGTCCAAACAGAGAACTGTGCTCTGCCAATAATTGGACTAGTGCCTGTTGGTGTGAATCCCATGTGAGGATGAGGTCTGAATGATACAGTAATGATGTGAACAAGTATTGAGACCTCTTGTTGGCTCGAACGTAGTAGAAGCCAGAATTCGCCGAGTATGGGGCATATCGAATCGTATTTGACCCATCGTGTTGGAAGAGCACATCGAAGTGTTGAATTTTAGGATCATTTTGGAAGTAACTCTGAGGGGAATTGTCGTGAGAAATGGGTGACTTAAACAAGCAGAGTGCAAAAGAAAGCCAAATGAAGAAAGACATAACGTACAACAGGATCCTTGAAGTAAACGATATCTACATCTTGGAATAATACATCATAATTCAGCATGAGTGGGTATAGCACACAGATAACCTAAAAATTCGGCGACAGATACTTCTTGAGGGGAGAAAGTGCAATATTTATCACAAATGTTGATAACATATAATCTTTCACCTTGGCATACATCATGGCGGTGAAATATTTATCACCATATCTTTTTGCTCCTCCAGAAGGCAATGGTCCCATGTTCTGTGATTATGAAGATGGCATCATCCATAATTTCCGATGGTCATGACATGCATTTTGGTCTATTTTGTCGTACAGAAAAAAACGTACCTTCTCGTCATAATACGTAGTGAGGCCCAACCCTTCCGCCAATTCTTTTGTCTCTTTGTCTGACGGGAAAACTAACACATTCCCCAGATCGAACCCCTTTCTACGAGCCGAACAAGCAAAATTCATCAATAAAGCTGCGAATGACAAAGGAACGATACTGAAAAAGTTAGAAGCTTGACACTGTAGATTGGGGTTACTGAACTTCAATTTCAGCTCTCACCACTCTGCCCATGATTACATGTCATAACCACAACAGCATTGTTCCGTGCAACCTTCTTCAGGATAGGCGTCAGATCCTCCAGGACTGCATCCACATTCTGGAGAAACGTCAGCAGCATTTTCCAGTGTCTTTTCACTTGACTATTTCTTCCGTCATACGGCGGTGCGTAGAAATTGGATTTACCTCTTGGTGCGAATCCTCGACTTACGTGCGTTAAAGGAAGATGGTGGTCTATTTTGCCACCATCCGTTCTCATCCATCGTTGTATATGATAGCTTTCATAATTTCCAATGAGGGCCGTACATTGTGCAGTATGCTCTGGATTGCCCGTGAATATAACGTTCATTCCATCGCAATTTTCGGTAGCCGTTTGAGGATCAGTCAATGGTATGCCTTGGCCGTCATTGTATTCGATCGCATGAGCTAAGCTGTTGTTCGAACTGGGCAAAGCATTTCTATCATTGTATATAATTATTGCATCTTCGTCACTAGTTCCGGCCCCTTTCTCCATTGGGTTCCCAAAATCGAAAAGAGCATCAAGGTCATCCTTTTTGACGCGAGCTATTCCGGTGGCGAAACGTTCCACGGAGGTAGGAAATCGTTTTGTTTCGGAATCGGGTTGATTTGGACCGCGAATTATCTCTCCGGGTAGTAAGTTTTCTTTATACTGTTCCAGTTCTATTGCCCGTAAAACAAGAAGGCGAGAATAAATTGCATGTGAGATTCAATGTCATTGATGCCCTTAATTAAAAATGAAAGTAAAAACCAATGAAAATCGAAGGCTGTGACAATTTCACCTCTTTGCACTCTCAACTCGATCCATTGTTCTCTCGCCTGTTCACACTCGGCATCTGTGGCATCTCTGCCTCCACTTCCACGAACCAAGCTCCCAACACTCAACGGCGCCACGTGAAGCTCCAGAGAATGACGGCCCCACAACGATCCCGCGAGGTAGGAAGACCCGCAGACTAGTGATACAAACGTTATTTTGACAAGCAGAATGATGGCGTTTGGGTTTGATGGCTGATGTGCTTCCTCGTCTGTCGGAGGCGGGCAGGTTTTGCCGGGTTGATCGGATGGGAAGAGAGGACATGACGGGGAAATGGTGTGTTTGGGCTACATACAATGCCGACGAAAACGGAGATGGACTCGAACAGAAGATTAGAGTGAACGTCCATCCAGTGGGTAGAGATGTCAAGAGCTGGTATATACGGGAGACAATTCAATGTCCAATGTATTGCGATTCCGAGAGACCAGAGGCAACAGGCGGGCAAGCGGACAATAGGCAGCGAGGGCACGAGACGATAAATAATATAATGTTAGAATGCCATGCTACACTCATGCTACAACATGACAACATCGTATCGTCAATATAAATAATACCGCCCGAACAGCGCGGAATCGCGGGAAGAACCTTAATTGAGACCAACCTCAACCCCCAACACTCATCTCATTGCCAAAATTGCCAACCACAATACTACCCCAACCCAACACTATCACGTGGAGAGCGTAGGACTTTGCACGATCACTTGCGGCCGTTAACTTGGGTATTCCTCCCTCTACATGATCGATCGCTGCCCCGTATCACTTTTCATCTGCTCCAACAAGTCACAATTGAAGCGAACGATCTCCACTCTTTGTATGACTCAAGTTTCCCTTTGCACCGCAAGAGATAACAAAAAGTAACATTCTTCCTACCTCGAAATCTATTTACCACCATGAGTTACAACTTAAGAGGGGCGTCTCCGCCCATATCCTACTACTTCCTCCCACGCCAACGCCTCAACACACTCCTCGCCGTCCATTCCATATCCTCGTTCCTCATCGGAGCGATAGGGGTACCTAAATCCACGAATGGGAGTGTTATTCTTCTCCGTGGAAAGCTACAGGGAAATGGGAGTCGCCCGCGTCCTCTCGCGGCTGTATTGTTCGTTGATTTTCGCACAGGGGATCATGATTTGGAGTGCGCGCAAGATCAATGATGGGGAGATTAAACGGGCTTTTATCAAAGCATATTTTGTATGTTTCTTATTCTCAACGATTGCACTTATAACGGAGCATGTATCGAATGAGGGGATTGTGGATGGAAAATTCTTTGGGGTTATGAAGATTTTAGTGATGACTGGATTGACATTTGGGTACGGTTGGTTCACATTTTTTCAACCTCCGACTGTGTTCGCGCTGGCCCACCACAGTTACTGATATGGTTTTCACATGACAACAACAACAACACCAACAAATAACAATTCATCAGCATGCGTTTTCATGGTTCGTTGTCTGGTTCTTACTTAATGCTGCTGTAATTTGAGATGGTTCACTGAAGCAATCGCTTTATAGCATTGTGTGATCAAGTCATGGGGTCTAAAATACTCGTCCGTTTCTAAGTCAAGTCTTGAATCTGACATGAAAATAGATTTAGAGTCTTTCTACAGAGAGTTATCAACGTACTGTTACGAACTGCGTGAAATCAATCGTATTAACGTTGTTGGCGATTCTTAGACTTCTTCTTTGGTGTTTACTTCGCGTCAAATAAATGCGATAATGTGTTGGCGGCGAAACACCTTACTATCAGATCATCCATTGATTTTCATTTTTCTATCCGATATTAACCTTAATCGACACGACAGATACCATCCCAACAATTTGGCCCCGCTTTGGTACAGGTGAAAATAAAAACATGTTGTTTGAAGTATTAAGTCCATCGCAATATTTGGGAAAGCAATGAAAATACAACTTTCTCGTGAAAACTTACCAGCAGGCATAATCCTGATGATGTTGGCGGCACCGGGAGTACCGAAAGGAATACCAGCCGTCACCACAAGGAGATCGTTCGGATCACTTACAAGACCCTTGCGCAGAGCGGCACGAGCAGCATTTTTCAAAACAATATCGAAGTCGTCGGCTCTCTCATCGACAGCAGCTATTAGTGAAAGAAAACAAGGACAATTGAGTGAGCGACAGTAGGTGATGTACATTCGTCATTACAGTTGAACAACTTACGATTTTCATAGTTGAAGAAGTCCTCGTCATCGGCACTGAATCCAAATGATCCTGAGAAGTGCGAAGCACAAATTAGTTGGTGAATAAGACTACTGTTGGTACACACAAATGGCGATCATAGCAAGTAGCATGAGTCTTACCCGATCGAGGAAGATCAGGATATACTCCCCAACTCATTACAAGTTGGCGAGCTGTTTCCTTGAATGGAGTGACGGCGAGAACGGGAACAGTTGCTCTCTCTTGTGAAGCACGACGGACAGTCGAACCTTGAAGAGTAAAGCATACAATGGCCTTGGCCTTGACAGTTTGAGCAATCTGCCGAGCAGCTGTGGTGACAGCATCAGTAGCGGTTTCTTTTTTAGAGGCGACGAGTTGATTAAGATAATTGTGGTAGTGTGTATCACTTTCGACGCGGTTGATGATCCTCTGTTGCATCGCAACACTTTCCTCGGGGAACTGATGATAAAGTTAAGGTTAATTTGAGAGAGCGCTATAGAGAAAACAGCCTTCTCAGCACAAAGTAAGCTCACCTTTCCCGCAGCACTCTCTGCGGAAAGCATGATGGCATCGGCGCCATCATATATTGCAGTTGCAACATCACTCGCCTCTGCACGCGTAGGCGTAGGAGACTCAATCATGCTCTCCAACATTTGTGTCGCCACAACAACAGGCTTTCCCTTGCTTCGGCAGGTGTCAATGATTTGCTTCTGCAGCAGAGGGACATCCTCTGGAGCACACTCAACTCCCAAATCCCCACGTGCAACCATGATACCGTCGCATAGATCGACGATCCTTTCCAAGTTGTCACCGACGAAGCACGATGGTTTCTCGATCTTGGCCATGACAGCGGGACGGAATTGATCCTCTTTCAAATGTTGGTCGATAAGCTCGTTGATTTCTTCGATGTCGCTGGGCTGTTGAACGAAACTAAGGGCGACCCAGTCAACACCAATGCCCACCATATATTCCAAATCTGAACGGTCCTTGGGGGTGAGGGCAGAAATTTTAAGAACTGAATCGGGTGTATTCACTCCCTGAGAGCGTGAAGGGGGGATTGAGTAATTTGAATAAAAATGTGGACACGAAAAAGTCTATTCTGCACAAATTAGGAAAGCTCACTTTTCGATTGCTAATTTTTCCCGGCACCTCCACGCGGCAATCTAAGTAATTGGGCCCCTTCCCAGTGACAACAAGCTTGACCTTGCCATCATCCACTAAGAGAACATGGCCAATCTGTAGGAGAGAAACGAAAAAGAGAGATTTGGAGAGATATCACGAGTACGTTAGGGAGTTAGGGAGGAGGTGCCAGAGGCAAGAGAGGAGGAGTGTGTGCACCTCATCGTGGACGATATCACCTACCTCGGAGGCCTCAATAATTTCAGGGTGAGGAAGCATGACCCTTGAGTTGTCACCGAGTGCTTCGTCCAAATCGAGGCGAAAAGTCTGTCCCTTCTCCAAAATCTCTCCTTGCGGATTGAAAAATTCACCGACCTTTTCACCAACATGTGAACAAATATTGATTTCGACGTCAGAATCTGGACAACTAGTATAAAATGCGAATAGAACAATCACGAAACACTCACACGCAATTTCGGACCCTGTAAGTCCCCAAGCACCGCAATAGGATGCGAGTATTTCTCTTCCACCTCCCTTATCAACATCAATAACTCCTTCTTCTGCTCCTGACTCCCGTGGCTAAAGTTCAACCGGAAGATGTCCGCACCGGCCAAAAACAACGTTTCGATCATCTCCTTCGTAGAAGAGGCGGGGCCCAGTGTGGCAAGCTGCTTGGTCGACTTGCGCCATCGTTGGGAAACCTTGGGAGCAACGGCGACGGTGGTTTCTTGAGTGTTGCCATTGGCTGTGGATGATATGTCCGGTTCGGCCGTTGTGGAAAAGAGGTAGGTCGACAGGCGTCTCGTGGTAAGAGTTGGTGCAAAGGAGTACACGGGGCATGCCAAAACGGCGATGAAGCCTATGGAATTGATCTTCATTGTTGCTGGAAAACGATGTGATGAAGATTCAGTCTGCTAACGGCGATGAAGTGAATTCGTTGGAAACTGGAGTGAGAGATGATTATTTTTATGAACAGGTCGGTTTGAGAGTCTCCGCGGAGAGATTCGTCCAATATTATTGGCTTGAGTGAAGATTTATTCCGCAACTATGGATTATGGTTCAAAGATACAGCTATTGTACTTTGAAGCCGACGACGTCGTCGTTCTTTGAATTCTTCAATCCTGGATCCGTGATTTTGATTGAGGTGACTCTCTCCTCTCTAAATCATCTCTTACCTACCGGTTACAATAGCTATGTCCTTTATGCGTACGCGTGATGGAAGTTGAGAAAAAGGTTGTGGCGCAAAACGTTGATGGTGATGCCAGTTCTTGTCAAAAGCCAATCAAGTGGAGTGACAACCTGTGACAACAAGGAGAAGATATGGATCGTGCCGATCTATCATCTGTTTCACACTTCACACCCCTATCAATGGTATTGTACGGTATTCTACTGTAACGCCACGAGGAACAGGGAATTGCCAAATTTCTAGTACACAACTCACAAAAGAATCTGTAGAATCGCAAAAACATTTCTGTCAATAAATGCATCTGCTTCTTCCAACTGTTGATTAACAATGGTACACAGGGCTTTCTATCATTGCCCCACTTCAACGCAACATGATATAAAGAAGCACCTGACAATAACAAAACACTGCTGGATTCCTTGGTGTCTAAGGAACACATTTTGTCGAAGGATGCCATTTTGTTTCTTAAAAACCTCGGTATCGACATAAATCGACACACACACTCTCGCGCACTCTTATCACGCAGATCGTGCACTGATCTGTGGACCAACTTCCAAACTTCCTTTCAACTATCCATTCCACTCAACAATTAAAGCAATGAAAGCATAGTCAGAAATGGGAGTTTTTCGTCACAGATCTGGTGTGGTGCACATCGCTGGAAAGATTGTTTCATCACGGGTAGTGCCGTTACATCGAACTTCGCCGAGCAGGTGTCACAAGCAAGAAAGGATATAACAAATTTTTGTTGATTAAACTCATGTGTTGTTTCAACGTTGACAATACGTGTAGTTCATTTTTGCCAACTTTTCCTAAGAAGCAAGATATTTTTTGATACCATCACTTTTTGTGATGCCATCAACTAGTAAAACACGGCCATCTGGCCATCATCTGCCCAAGAGCCATTCTTAGATACTGCTCAATCAGAGCCCCACTGACATGTCTGTGAATGTATCCCTTGATGCTGAAGCTGATAGCATTCTGACATTCTTCTGGGCTTCTATGATGGTTCCTGAAAGTCTCCCAACTGATGCTCCACACAACCATGTGTTTCTGAACATAAAGTGCAGCATTCTCACGATGAATGCACCTCCATCACCATCACCATCACCATCCAACAATATCTGCCTCCCCAAATGGTGCAAACCAGAGCATAAATCATCTCTGATTGATGCATACATCAATGTGCTCGTTCCAAGATGAGAAACATCCCTGGAATTGACAATCCAACAATCATCCAGAGACAAGGAAGACCACCTCCTCATTCAACATCCAAGAAGCTTATTCACTTCTGTGCATATCAATGCACAATGTCACCATCTTTCTCCTGCGAAGATGAATTCTCCAAAATTGACCACCCATCATCAAAATTCACAACATTCCATCCAACCATGTAAGAATCATCAAATGCACATGTGTTGGCTTCTCCGACTCCAACATCAACAAGCCTCACTGCTTGCAAAAAATGATGGCAATTTAGCACTTTGCCTTCAACAATCAGACCTATCTTGTCATTGTACTTCAGGTGGCTACTGAAAAATCTATCATTCCCTTGTGTTCTGTTGTGGTACTCTACAGAGACATGTTAGTTCTTGTCCTTCTACATTAGTTGGGAAGTGACCAGGTTGAGAAAACAGTCAACTGCATCAAGGGAGTAGTTGCATATTACATCAACAAACACAATTTTGCTGATCTAGACTTACTTTGCAAGTTCTTCTCCATTGGGCGATTGATGAGACAATGCACACTCTCCACTAGCTTGTTTATATCACCCATGGCTCTTGCTGAAGATTCTTTAAAGAATCTGCTGCCATCCTTCTGCAGTGATGAAACTTGCATCATCAAACAATGTAGCTGGATTTGTGTAAGCTCTTTGTTTGAACAACAAATTGTGAAATATTCAGACTTTCCAAGTGCTCCCTTTACTTGTGTACACCAACTATTGGGTGGATGTAGATGGCAAGAGATCACTACTTGTTTCAGTGACATGGCACCCAATTTAATGGTGGATAACTATTTTGCAAATGGAAACCAAGATCCAATGTGCAACAATTGTGGGATATTACATCCATCAGCATTATAGAAATGACAATTGTTAACAAGGCTTTTGAGATCTTAGAAACAAAGTGTGCACATTGTTCATGGGTATGACATAGGCCAAGAACCTACCTTAAATTAGTACCCTTATTGGTACCCTTATTAGTACCAATATGGACTAATTTGAAAACTCCCAAGTGAGGGATCATCCTGACCTCCCAAGTGATGAGAGGTCCTGACAAGGATAAAGATCCATATCTTTGGATCTAAATGACAAGAGAACACTCTGTCAGAACACCCTCATGAGAAGGGTATAAACATACCAGAGATGTGTAGAAACCTACACAGAATCACATTGTTTCATTGGGATTGCATTGACATCCCATCCTCATTTGTTCATTGTAATCACTAAATGATCAGCTCACAAATTACCATCATCAACAAATCTATAACACCTTTATCTGTGAAATCGGTATTTAGTATTTTTTTAATACAAACGGCTTAGGTCACTATCTATAGATAGCCGTTTCTGTGACCTTCTCGCGTGAAAGCCACCAAAAAACTTGTTTCCCTCCACTCCGTCACTCGTGCTCCGTTGCATAAGCAGACCCTTCACCAGCCACGTAATACGAGAGTGTGCAAAACGCAACTTCGTTGTGTAAGCCACGAGAACTTGCGCACGTCAGCGGTACCCCTAGGAGTTTTTTAAAGCCCTATTTATACATACACGCCTCGGTGAAGCACTTACAAGAATGAGCACCTCTAAGGCAGTCCCTGATGGACTTAAAAGCCAAGAGTGTGAGAGGAACCCGGGACAAAATAAGCCGCCCATGCCATACATACCCAAAAGGGATGTGATTCAAGAAGCGTTGGCAGTAGACTCTCCCGCCAACACCATGAAGCTCACCCTGCCTGGCAAGGTAGAGTTAAGGGTGTCCGTGTGGTCACACAGTACTCCAGAGCAATTCCTGATGCATGTCCAAGCAGCCCTGGATGCTGTGAGGCAGAAGGGCCTTGACACGGCATATGATAAGCAACAACTAGAAGGAATGCATCAAGAAGGTAACAAAGGCCGAAGAAGCTTTCAAAAAGTACTCAGGATCGGATGAGAATCCACCCAAAGAAAAAGCTTACGAAAAGGCCCTAGAAGCCGCCACTAAGGCTGGCAAGGCAGTTAAGCCCGTCATCAACCAAGTGTTCAGTCTCTACTCCAACCTACTCACGGAGGAAGCGAGGCGCCCCTGGAAGAAGATCGTGAGTGAACAAATTGACTGTTTTCCATGGACAGATATTTATAGGGAAGAACATCCCGAGAAGCGTGAGCAGTCTTGGGGGTCATTCATGGAATGTGTCAACTTCCATCTGTTGACCGTGTTCCGTAATGACGCTGCTGAGACCCAGCGCTTCTACATCAGTAACGGGTTGAAGAAGCCCAACAGGGTTCCGATTCGCCAGTTCATCAGCCGCATCCAGCAGCTGAATGGCTATTTGGATCTATTGCCCTGTTTGTACTACTCCAACCGTGCCACCAAGCTCACCACTGCAGTGAAGCCATTCGATGACGCTGACCTGGCGAGTCACATACTATGCATGGTCCCAAGAAATTGGCAAGACCAATACAAACTCAGTGGGGCATCGGTACCCCAGAGCATTCGGAAGCTCCTAGAAGCACTCAAACGTATTGAGAAGGCCTATCCAACCGACAAGGATCGTGATGGGCCTAAAAATTCTGCAAAGTCCGGCGACTCCTCCAAGCAGAAGATGGCTATGCTTAAGGATCGAATCCCATGTAAGCGTACCACAAGTGCAAAGCACTGCATTTTGTGCAAGAAGCATGGGGGCATGCCCACGACCCACAACACGCAGGAATGACGCAAGTATGTGAAGGACGGTTCCTTCAAAAAGGACTTTGCGAGAAGAAAGCCCGATGAACCTTCGCGTGGTCCTGAGGCTTCTCATCGCAGCAATAGTGCCTATGCACAGCTATCTACAACAATTGAGAAACTTGAAAAATCTAACAAGAAACACAAGCGTTCACAGAAGAAACGCAAGCACCATCACGAAAGTGACAGCGATGACTCCGACTCGTCCTGAAAGGATGGGTACGGTAGTACTGGGGAATTAACTAGGAGTTGTAAGAAACTAAAAAGTAATAAACAACCAAGTAATACTTACCCCAGTCCGAGTAAAACTACCGATAATACTTATTCAATAAATAATTTGAATAATAATTTAAACTCCGAACTTACACGAGATTTAAAAAATCTTAATAAGACATCGGAAAATTCGAATTTAAATAATCGAATTATTAATGATACCATGTTAACGCAAGATCAAAAAAATCTTGCCGCAAAAACTGAAAGTAATACACAGAGTGAGATAACTGCCGAACTGTCGGACCCCGAACTGTCGGGTGCCTTTCTCAATAGTGCAACCACTTCCTCCACAAGTCAAAAAGAAGGAAGGGTCACTGCTGTAGTTGCCAAAGCAAGGTATCAGTTAGCAACTGAAAATCAATCTCACCAGACACACGAACACTCTGGGAGAAGTTGCACTAGTAACAAAGTCCTCAAGGTCCTACTTGACAGTGGGTCTGATGGAGACTTGATGTTCCATGAAAAAGGAACATCCATGCATTTCCCCTACTTGACTAGGCAGGTGCCAACCTCTTGGCACACGTCGAATGGGGACTTCCTAACCAAAGGAAGGAGTGAAGTCAACCTTAAATTTTTTGACTACTCAAACAGCAAGGAGTATCTGGTAACACCAGACGTTGTTGAGTATAATAAGAAAAAGATGACTAAGCCAATGTATGACCTCATTCTTGGTTGTAATACCATGAAAGAGTTAGGAATTGTTCTAGATTTTCGAACAAAAGAGATAACAATTGATGACGTCATTTTGCCAATGAGGGACATCAGTAGTCTGACTAAGTCAAAAATGGAAAAAGCTTGGGCTGTGAATAACAGCTTGGCACATGAACCCAGTAGTATGCAAGAGGCGACTCAGAGAGTAGTTCATATCCTAGACGCTAAATATGAAAAAGCAGACCTCCAATCAGTTGTTAGCACCAACTGTACTCACCTTAGTCTCCAAGACCAAAATAAGTTACTAGAGTTACTCACAGAATATGAGGAACTTTTTGATGGAACACTAGGTGATTGGAACACAGACCCCGTCTCCCTAGAACTAAAGGAAGGCGCTAAGCCATACCATGGCCGACCATTCCCAGTGCCAAAAATACACAAAGAGACCATAATCAAAGAATTGAATAGGCTCTGTGAACTGGTGGTATTAGAGTTTCAGCCCGCATCATAATGGGCGTCACCCACATTTATAGTACCAAAAAAGATAACACTGTATGTTTTATCTCTGATTTTAGGGAAGTAAACAAACGGCTAGTTAGGAAGCCGTTTCCATTACCCAAAATCAGTACAGTGTTGCAAGAGTTAGAAGGTTTCACTTTTGCCACAGCCCTTGATTTAAACATGGGTTACTACACCATACGATTGGATCCTGATGCATCCAAAATCTGCACCATCATTTTCCCTTGGGGAAAGTACTCTTATCTTAGATTACCGATGGGTATTGCAGGTTCTCCCGACATCTTTCAGGCAAAAATGTCAGAGCTAATGGTTGCCTTAGAGTTCGTGAGAACTTATCTGGATGATTTGCTTTGCATCACCAGGGCAAGTCTGGATGACCACCTAGATCATTTAAGGTTGGTACTTACCAGACTGCGAGACGCGGGCTTGAGAGTCAACGCCCCAAAATCGAAGTTTTGTGCTGTTGAAACAGAATATCTGGGATATATATTAACCAGGACTGGCATAAAGCCACAGCCAAACAAAGTACAAGCGATACTCGCAATCACACCGCCAAAACAAGTCAAAGACCTCCGTAGGTTCCTGGGCATGGTCCAGTACTATAGAGATCTTTGGGCAAGACGTAGTGAAATGCTTGCCCCACTCACCTCATTGGTAGGAGAGTGTGGTCATACCAAAGTCACCAAAGCCAAGAAAACCAAAAAGCGACCTTGGTACTGGGATGAGGTACATCAAATAGCATTTGATAACGTAAAAGCTGCTATCGCTAAAGATGTAGTTTTAGCCTACCCTGATTTTTCAAAGGAATTTGAAATATTCACTGATGCCTCGTCTAAACAACTTGGTTCAGTGATTACTCAAGGTAATAGGCCCCTCGCGTTCTTCAGCAGAAAACTGTCTGTGACGCAACAAAAATACAGTGTGACCAAAATTGAACTACTGGCCATAGTGGAGACACTTAAAGAGTTCAAAGGCATACTGTGGGGACAACAAATAAAGGTCTATACAGACCATAAGAACTTAATCCAAGATGCCCTTGGATTAACCTCTGACCGAGTCTATCGGTGGAGATTATTACTTGAAGAGTATGGTCCCAAAATCGTGCACATCAAAGGCATCTATAACACTGTTGCTGACGCCATCTCTAGGTTAGACTCCGGCTCAACCTAAGATGACAACGCCAATTGGATGACGTTCACAAAATGCTGGTGTCACTACACTGAGCATGCATCAAGTGCTGTCAGCACTTCTGACCACCAAAAAGTATTAATCTGGTGTTTGCTAATCGCAGCAATGAAGATGTAATTTACCCATTAACAGTGAAGGAAATTGCACAAGCCCAGACGACAGATGCAACTTTGAAGAAGCTTAGTAGACATGACAAGTATTCCACTCAATTGGTGGAGGATACACATTTGTTATGTAAAGATGGCAGGATGGTCATCCCCAAAGCACTTCAAAATCAAGCAGTTAGCTGGTATCACCACTACTTGCAGCATCCTGGACACACACGTCTTGAAGAGACGTTGCACGCCGCGATGTATTGGAAAGGTATGTGAAGTACTATCCGATCACATGTCAAAAACTGTCGTATATGTCAAGTCAACAAACGACACAAGCACAAGTACGGGAAACTCCCTGCTAAGCTTGTCATCACAAACCCTTGGGAGGCATTATGTGTGGACCTTATTGGACCATACACCCTCAAAGGTAAGGATGGGACAGAAATTGACTTTATGTGTCTTACTATGATCGATCCAGCTTCTAGTTGGTTTGAAGTAGTAGAACTGCCGGTAACCACAGATGCGGTTACTCCCACGGATACTAAGGGGCAAAAGGGCACTAAGACTCATAACACAACTAAATTACCATACTTTGACAAGTCATCTGCAATGATAAGTAATTTAGTGAATAAGACCTGGTTTAGCCGTTATCCACGTTGTCAATACATTATTTATGACAATGGAAGCGAATTCAAACTTCACTTCGAAGCCCTTTGTGAATCATATGGGATCAAGCGTAAGCCAACCAGTGTCAAGAACCCACAAGCAAATGCTATACTGGAGCGGGTGCATCAAGTAATTACTGCAATGCTCCGCACTACTGAACTAGATATGGCCAATACAGTAGTAGCCAGTGACATAGATGCGTTCCTAACCAACGCAGCATGGGCCATTTGCTCAACTTACCATACAGTACTAAAAGCCTCCCCAGGTGCAGCAATTTTTGGCAGGGACATGTTGTTCGACGTTCCCTTCCTTGCTGACTGGAATAAAATAGGAGAACATAGGCAGCACCAAACTGACCTCAACACGATGCGGGAAAATCGCTCACGCCGTGATTGGGATTATAAGGTTGGTGATCAAGTACTTCTTAGAAAAGATGGTATCCTCCGCAAATCAGAAAGTCGGTATGAAAGTGATCCTTGGACTATCACAACTATTCATATGAATGGGACTATCAGGGTTCAACCTGGTACAAAATCTGAACGATTAAATATCAGAAGAGTCACACCTTTTTTTAACCAGCAGACTTAACCAATATTAAGCATGTTATTTTGTATGTGTCATCTCCCTCTTCCATACAACACTTACGCTTTAGCACACAGCCACAGACTTTTTAGTTTGTGCATAAAGAGACATGGATTAATTTTTTTCCTTTACAGGTTTTTGTCCCTCTTTTTTTCACACTGATCCTCCATTCATGGGGGCGAGTGACATAGGCCAAGAACCTACCTTAAATTAGTACCCTTATTGGTACCCTTATTAGTACCAATATGGACTAATTTGAAAACTCCCAAGTGAGGGATCATCCTGACCTCCCAAGTGATGAGAGGTCCTGACAAGGATAAAGATCCATATCTTTGGATCTAAATGACAAGAGAACACTCTGTCAGAACACCCTCATGAGAAGGGTATAAACATACCAGAGATGTGTAGAAACCTACACAGAATCACATTGTTTCATTGGGATTGCATTGACATCCCATCCTCATTTGTTCATTGTAATCACTAAATGATAAGCTCACAAATTACCATCATCAACAAATCTATAACACCTTTATCTACGAAATTGGTATTTAGTATTTTTTAACTCCAAACGGCTTAGGTCAGTGTAAGGAACGGATGAAACTCAAGGTTACAAATACATCTGTCTCTGCTACATTTGGAATGCTTCAGAGGATGGCTGTGTTGATCTGTGACTTATTCTCAAAATATCAAGATTTCCGTTATGACCTCTGCAACATCGTTCAAAAACGGGGCATGTTAACAGATATGACAGTCAACTTGATAACGCGCACAACATGCACTTGTTCTTTTTGAGCCCCGATCACCAAGAAAACTTGAACATGATGGGCCCAATGATTTGAAACATGAAAAAATGAGCAATCAAGTCTTGGAAGTGTTTGCTGTTTCATAACCCCATCAATCTGTTGCCATTGATTTATTGAATTGCACTTTCAAACCAACTGTGGGGCTTAAGGTGGGTGTGGCATATTAACTGCTTGTATTGGGTTGGTAAATGTGACAATTGGACAGACCTACTTTATAGATCATAATTGTTGTCATTTCATATGGCAAATTTTATTGCTGGTCTAGTTGTTTTAGTGATGAAGTTTGCTGGTATGTTGTGGTCATGAAAATGAAAGAATTCCTACAAAGATGAAGTTCCTGGAAAAGACGGACATGGCACCTCTACACACTATTGCTTTGCAGATCCTAGCAAAGAATATTCTTAAATTGTCTATTCTTCATAAGGAAATACATCATTTTGGTCACTGTAACAAATTTTGTCATGGCCATGTGATTTTGAGTTGTGTTTACTACCATGTGTTGATTCCAACACTCTCAGTTATCAGTGGTGCTGTCTAAGCCCTGTTTACTAACTTAACTGATAAGTGTGTGAGTACTACTAATATCAATGATATTTTTCAAATTCATCTACTTAGTATTTTCTTTTTTCCTCCACAATTGCATCAAATTTATGTCATTTTATTGGAGGTTAAAGTTGATGAATGAGTGATGTACTTGTGTGGTCAGATCCTTTTCCTTGCTCTTTTCCCATCAAAGTAATCACATGCAACTTAACCATATCCAACAATCTCTTCTGCACGCTGCCTTCTAAGAAAAAAATGTCATTGCCTGACATTGCCTTTATCTTTCTCCAACAGATCATTCAAAATAATTGGATCTCAAGCCTTCCTGTTCAGATTTCATATGGTTTTCAATTACTCCCCAGCCAGTCATAATCATCTCTTGGTCCAGTTTTGTTCCAGCAAACTTACTGTTCTGGATGCATCTTCATCAAGTGCACCAAACAAACCAAATTGTTGGTTATCAACGAGTTGTGTCTCTAGGGAATTAGTCCATCTCTGGCATGTTCCATGTCTCTTTTGTTTTCTGTGTCTATTCCAATTGCCTTGTCCTTCTAACATGCATTCAAAAATCTATCAAACTCATGCTTTTTATGCATCGTCTTATAGAAAGACATCACTCTTTTCACACAACTCACCAATGCTTTGATGAATCATTTCTGAGATGCTAAGAGATACTTACTTGCAGTTCACTTGGTACAAACGGTTTCATGGGCACACTTCCTGAGTAATAAGATGAACTCTGTTTGGTCACATAGCATCCCATTTTTTCATATTACAACAACCTCAATTCCATAGATGAAGGTACTAATTTAATTCAACCAATGTCAATGCACATTCTCTAGGTGTCATGATAAAGATCTCTAGATTCTTTATGGCTTTAGATTGTTATTGTTTCTGTGCAATCCCTTGATTTAAATGCCATTTTGTGTGCTCCCTTCCACTTCACACATTCTTCCTCACTCAGCTGGCAAACTTCTTATTGAATGCATACATACTGCACAAACATGACTCCATTTTAAAGGCTAATCATCTGCTGATCATCACTCTTCATCCATGAGTCACTAAATATAACATATGCTGCATGTAGCATCTAGGTAACAAAAGCATGTTGTTATAGACTCTTCCTCTTTCAGCTCAAACAGATTTTCTTCATATACATGAAAGAAATATAAAAGAAGTGAATTTGTGGGCCTTTTTACATGACTCTCAAACAAGTTGATGTGCTTGCATATTTTAAGTCGATGAGCTTGCATATTTTTTGACTGGATTGCTAAGTAATTTCCTCAACTTTTAATGCAGTGAAGTGGCGGAAGACAGAACTAGAGCATAGCCTTGAGATGACATATCTTGATGATGCCTATGAATCCCATGGAAGTAATCGTGTCCTCACATGCACCTTCCTAAGGATTCAAGAATGTCTAAGATATGCTCCCATGCCCTGAGTTTGGTGAGCATTTTAGTGAAAAAATAATTTTGATAACTTAAAGTTCTTTGATGATAGATTTTGAATTTGAATGCAGTGTTATACAACTCATTTTGTTGTATACAAATAATCAAATTGCCTCAACAAAAGCATTGTTATTTTTCATCACACCTGTAATACCCTTATGTAATGTCTCCTCAGATGGGGCTATTGAGAAATCAGACATCCTATATATGCGTGCCATAACTAGATCAGTTTCAAACTTGCTTTTGCAATCCATTTCGAATAATGTGGTTGACATGAAATGTATGAAATCTTGTTTTTGTAGAATATTGCAGTCTCATAACCCGCCGTCTTCATCTGTTTTAGCAAATGTAAGGTGTAGTCTCTCATATTACATAATCTTCATGACATGCAGTGGACTTCATACAGCTCCTCAGTCATTAATGGTACAACTCAATTTGAAAATGATTCACACAGCGGTCTCTTGTGTCTAAGAGCAATTGCTTCATTTATTGCAACTTGGCTATACACAAAGTTGTTTCGGGCCTTGGATGAAAACTGTGAATGATGATTACTTTTTTATTTAAATTGTGGCTGCAGGAAGAACATTTCTACTCGATGAATATCTGTACTAAATTTGCTGCTGTTGATTCTGTTTCCATTTGAGTGATGGACTGTGCCACCATGCCAGTAATGGGTTTCTCAAATATGATGACCACAACATGTTTGTTTTGACAAACTAAATATGTAGTGTTTGATTTGATATTATGTGGATGTTTAACTGTTAGCAATATTTTTATCATTTGTTTGGTTTTTGAATGTTGTCATTGGACCGTAAAACTATTGCTGTGTTGTCCAATTCATCATGGAATTGCCAGGATCTGTCTCGTTCATGGTATCCTGGTCATCCCATCATATGGTGAATCCCTGACAGGACCTTCTAGCAAAATGTTTTTGCTCTCTGGTTGTATCTTTAAAATAGAGTCCAGTTGTTCAACCTGAGCCTAAAGCTTTCTATGATAGACACTTCTTGTTTGCAAAATAAACAAAATGGTTTGTGTTTCCTAAGTCAACTTACACTGCAAAAAGTCCATTGCAACAAGAATTAGAGGGGAAGTGAGATTTTTACAAAAACAAAAATGTCTTCCAAAATGTTGCTTTAATGTCAGGAACCTTTAGGCATGCACTCTTGCTCATCAAATGTAAAACTTTATCACCAAATGGAAATGCAATCATTTTAAAGATAAGGTGTATTTTCATGCCATTTTATTCATTACTGTTGCACTGGTGACTGACTACAAAGACAGGGTTGGTGATATCATGAAAGACTTCTGCGTGCCTTGCACATCCCCTGATGCCATGTGATTTGTGAAATAAGGGTCATTTGGAGCAAAAACAGCGCCCCAAAAAGATATGTTAGGCTACATATACCCTTCCAGTGAACAAAATTACACGATGCATGGATCCTTTTGTGTATTCTCTTGTATCGAATGTTCTGCCTCAGTTTCCTTGCAATTAATGGACACGTACTGAGGTTGTCATATGTTTTTTGTCCATTGAAGCAAACAGATAGCTTCGAGACACATTTCAAGATGCTGAGAACTCTTCCATACAATGTAAACACATGGAAGGTGGATCATTTTGGTGCATTTCAAATCATAGAATTTCTCATTATTTGTATTTATAGTTTTTACACAGTGATCAATGTTTCTATTTATTGTTTCCAACTGTAGGAAAGGCAGTGTTTACCATTGTCAACACAAAAAACACCTGGGAGATGGATCATTATTTGATACACATCCCAATGACTGCAGTTTGTATACCTTGTTACGGGAATGTTTTGGATAGCAGTTAAGGTTGCTAAGGGAATTTTGCCATTTGTAACAAAAATGACCCCCAAAACACCCATTTGGAAGCATCTACCAGGATTCCCAACAACATAACCATGCAGGGGATGGATCATTACTGATACACTTCCAACAGCCAGGCTTTGTACCTTCTTTCCAAACAGGTTTTGGAAATCAATTATTTTGTGGATATTTTGGCAATCGAGAGGGGAAATGGCCCCAAAATGCATACTGTGCCATACTTAAATTCTGCTGCAGCATTATTTCTCTTCAGGTAACTTTGAAATAACAAAGCAACTCAATGAGGAGAAAGAAACCTTATTCATGTTCTTATTGACTCTGGAGTTTCAATGAGTATAACAATATTGCAAATTTTGTGTGCAAGCTTGTATACTTGTCGTTTTGTTTTTCATTTTCATCCTTTGCCTGATGTAAGTAAGAGTCAAGATGATTGTGAAAACAATTTACGGTCATTTCTGATCAAGCACAAGGAGTGGATTCTTAAGTATTGTAGGCATATA
Organism: Cyclotella cryptica; assembly: GCA_013187285.1. Lineage (NCBI taxonomy): Eukaryota > Bacillariophyta > Thalassiosirophyceae > Thalassiosirales > Thalassiosiraceae > Cyclotella > Cyclotella cryptica. The sequence continues at coordinate 1,700,567 of JABMIG010000002.1, forward strand.
TATATCCCAAGAATAGCACAATCTAAAATTGAGACAGTTGAATTTGAATGACATAATGTTATTTCATACACAAAGACTGAATGTTGCATGTTGTTTCAGATCTGAAGAATTCTAAGAAGCAAAACATTCTTAAGTTCTGTTTGGGCTGTTTGCAAAAGATTGGTGAACTGGATTCATGAAGCCATTCAACCAGACTGATTTCCTTTTCCCGCTTCTTTCTTGAGTGCTAGCAGACAATGACATGAAACTGATTGGTATTACATGAAAATCTCTTGAGTGTATTATGCAATGTTTGTTGAGGCTGCACATGCCTTTACAACCAACACCATCAGCCCTGTCTGTCAGGCACTTTGTAGCATCAGCTGTGCTATATCATCACATCCAGCAGGTCGCGCATTTGTCATACAAGGCCAGCAAGGAAACCCTTGGTAAGCAATTTCCACCAGTGACCATGAAAGCACTGCACCACTTGGCACAGTTGGCATTCATGCCTATGGTTCTAGCCAAAGACATTGAGATCAAGATCCTATATAGGTGCTTGATGGTGTCAACATCATTTGTGGCATTTATTACATCCACCATCCCAACCGATGGGCAGTATTACTGTCCACGGTATTCCTTCCCCCTCTTGCAAAACCATTACAAGGCCAGGATCACGTTCCTCTTGAAGGACAAGTCCACTTTACCCGGTTGATGTCAAGGGGATTGGATACAACCCTGGGACAAACACCCTCCACCCTTCTCAAATCATGGAGGATATGAAGATCATTTTCAATTGTACCTGCATGAATAGCTGGAATTAAGCCCTTGTCCAGATTCTTCATAGCTGTATGACAAGTATGACAACAATATGGATTTTGTGAGGCATTGAATGGACAGGCTATGCTTGACACAGTTATCAACTATGTTGGGTTTGTCGGGGACACGACATGTCTTCGGAGGCTCTCAAAAGAAAGTCTTTTGTCACGTCATATGACATGAGTGACATGTCGCAAGATGTCACCGAGACATGTCGCGACATTAGGGGTTTCCAAGGTGGCCCAAAGAAAGCCGCCATGTCGCGACATTTCGAAGATGGCGACATGTCGTCACCTAGTAGTACTTAGTAGTTGTAATTGTTAGTAGCAATACTAAGTGGCTTAATCCAATAGTCATTAACTAACAGATTTAACTACATTTAGATCAGTTGAAGAACCAGTTGCTAGTTACTAAAAAATGATGCATTAGACATGTAAATACCCCTTGAACTACATTAAAATCTGCTACTCTTCTTCACCCTCCTCTCTCCTGATGACCTGAATTCCCTCAGCTTGTGGTGTGTCTGCAATGTCCTTACACAATTCATCCTCAATTGCAAACGATTCTGTCACATCATCTCCATCTGTTCCTACGAGGTACCACCCACCATCGATTCCCTTCTTCCTGTTGCTCCGATACCACTCCAGATTCTTGGAGTGGATTGTGAACATCTTGTCTGTCAACGCCTCAACAAAAACAAGATCCTTGTACTTCTCAAGTAACCTAACCTCTGACACAGCATCATTACTCTTGATGGCCTCCTTCTCCCAATCCTCTATCCAAGCCCTGAACACACGAGTTACCCTTGTCTCCCTCAAAGCCACACAATCAACTCCCCAATTCTCCAACTGCAAATCGAAGCTGTTGTAAACAAAGTGAGTGAGTTAGTAAATAGTTCAAGACATGCTGCTACAAAAGCATAACTCACTTGTCATCATCATCACAGAACATGGCGTTGGCTCCTGTAACATCGATACGCCGTTGGATTCACGCTTGTCCCTAGCCGCAGACACCAACGCTGTCGTATACACAATACTCCTCTTTTTGACAGAATCCGCACCCATAAGTGTACGGTTGCCAAATTTAATTCCCTTCACACCACCCCAATTTCTCTCACATGGTCCGATTCCTGGATTTGGGGAGCATGATAGACATGCCACCACCCCAAGCACCTTTGTGTAATCCCTTGAGTACTTCTCATGCCAAAGATAAGACTTGCCCTTGGCCGCAGTGTGACTATTCCAACGCGAAGGCTTGTCGTAGACACCAGTCTTGTTGCGGAACGTCTTGAATTTGTCCCAGAAGATGTCAACAATCTCATCCTCAGACATCCCTTTAACAGAGGTGATGTGGTTAGCATATGGATATTTGAACAATTTTCTCACCACTGCTTCCATAGCCTCTCGATGTTCTCCAGTAATGCTAATTTTGGCATCCTCATACACCTCTGGATACACACTTAATGCCCACGCTGTTATGGAATAGTCATGATGTAGTTTTTTGGCACGCTGATGCCATGCGGATGCAATGGCATCGCCAAGGCCATTACTGGTGACATGCTCCTTTCCGTCTTCTTCGTCTTCGCTATCGGAAGAGTCACCCAGCTCTGCCATAATGTCATCTTCGCTTTCCAGCCTCCCTACAGCAACGTGAGCAAGTAATGTAAGCTGACAGCTCCAAAAGATGAGAAAAGCAATGCAGAACTCACTCTTCCTCTTCTTCGTTATACTCTGGGTTTCCATACACATCGTCAGTATATTCTTTCAACTGTTCGTCAATCTCCAATTGGAACAAATCTGGATCATTCAAAAGGTCCTTCGACCTATCAAAGGCAACCGTTGCACGTTTGGACAGATAGTAGATCTTGTCCAAGCAGGGCTCACCTTTGTCACAGAAGCGTAATGCACGGATGGCTGGAAACACAGCTCTAAGGACAAAATACATGGCCTTGAATAACTGGTCATCCTTGATGTCCACAACGGCAGCCCTGATGACGTCCGTCTTGGCTAAGTCTCTGAACGTTGCTTGGTGGACTGTGGCGAGGAGTGCATCCCGGAGTCTCAAAATCCTCATCAATGCATAAAACCAAGTGGCAAATCTTGTCCCTGATCCTCGTAGTAGCCCAATCTTCCTTCCCTTGTTGTGAATGGCAGCCTGTGCCAAGAATTGAGCGTAGATGCCGTGAATGGCACCTGAACCAAAAACGTTATATAGGCGGCATGCCTTCAACACAAGAGCCTAGAAAGGGAATGAAACAAGCAGTTAGAATGCAGTCTATATGGATACAATAGACATGATGAACTTACCTTGATTGCAGGTAAGTTTGAAATATCACTGAAGAATAGTGATACGACATGCTCCCCACCGTGGAGAGAATAAGCTCTTGGGAACTTTTGCTCGAGGATCTTGCCTGCTTTCTGGACATTGGATGCCCCGTCAAACCAAAAAATGGTTGTCCGAGTCTTTTCCGGATCATATTTGATCACTATGTCCTCCATGAGGTTAGCGATATACGTTGCATCTTTTTTGCCACCGTTGGTCATGTGGCCGGTGCAGTCTTCAATGGCAACACAGGTTGGGGGAGTGTCCGCACACAACCCAAGGACATTGAGCAAGGGCATTCTTGCGATGGTGGCTCCGTCGCTAAGCCAGCACAGCCCAAAGACATCTGCTTCCCGGCATAAAATCTCCTTGTTGTTTTCAACTATGTTGTTGAAGTTGATATCAAGGAGCGGGCCCCCAATCCCCTTGCGTGTCGGAACCTTGTAGTCTTGGCCAACAAGACGAGCAAACTTGAGCATTAACTTGAAGGATGGAGATTCAACAGCTCTATCAGAGATGTTGTTCTCATGAAAAAATGTGGCTACGGCCATGTCCATCTTTGCATGATTTAAAGAGTTCAGGTCTGTCTGCTTCATCTTCTGAAAAGCAGAGTCAATGGCCATCTGGTGCGATGGCTTCAACTTTCCAGCCAGATCAAAGTATCTCTCCATCTCGGTGGCCACCTTGGGCTTTATGTTGCGTTCATGCATCAACTTCTCAGCGGAAGAAGAGACTTTGTCTTCCTTGTCTTCCATTATCGAAAAACGCATGTACGTCATCTCGACCTTCCTCTTCTTGGTGCTCTCCCAAAGATCAACGTAGCGCTTGAATTCCAATTCAGGAATAAAAGCGCTACAAAGGGACACTCCTTGATTGGGGATCTTGGCAAAATGTGCCACTGCTCGAGTGTGATGGCATGGCTTGAATTTTTTGCCACATCGTAGGCACTCCCATCCTTGTGAATTATCCACAACGCACTGATTGCAGTATTGGTCGTCCCATATCTTCTTCAATGATGGCAATCCAGCGGCAGGAGCTGCAACAGTGGTTTCTGTTTTGTCGGGAGCCGTCGTGGGAGCAAGAGTTCCCAGTCTTGGAGCGACATCAGCAATACCCCTAGACATAATGGGAGCATGAGTTCCCAGTCTTGGAGCAACAGCAGCAGTACCCCTACACAACTCTGCGAGAGTGGTGTCCTCTTCGCTGTCACTGTCGTCTTCCTTCGTCATGTCTTGGATGGGTTTAGGCATAATGCAGGCTGATATGTCCATGTTCGGGTGGGAGGCATATAACAATTTAATGTGGAAAAAAATTAGCTGATGTGTCTGTGATGGAAAAGGTGAGAACAAACAAACCAGGAGGATTCTCACCTTGGGAGAAGAACTGGCTAGTGGCTGCAATTGATGGCTAGTTGGCGCAGAGGGCGGCAGGTCCTGGTACACAATGTGGGCTGGGATGTCCATGGTTGAGTGGGAGGCAAGTAACAATTTAATTTGAAAAAAATTAGCTGATGTGTCTGTGATGAAAAAGGTGAGAACAAACAAACCAGAGAAATTCTCACCTTGGGAGAAGAACTGGCGTGTAGCTGTGTTTAGCGGCTAGTTGGCGCAGAGGGCGGCAGGTCCTGGTTCACAATGTGGGCTGGGATGTCCATGGTTGGGTGGGAGGCACGTAACAATTTAATTGAAAAAATGTTAGTATGTGTGTGTGCAAAAAATTGACGAAACAAAGAAACCAGATGGATTCTCACCTTGGCGGTTGGATGGTTGGCTAGCTGTTGTTGCTAGCTAGTAGGCGCTGAAGGCGGCGCGGCCTAATTCGCACTGTGGGCTGAGATATCCCAGTGCGGGTTGGTGGAATGTAACAATTTAATTGAAAAAAATGTGTGTGGTGTCAGAGCGAAAAATTGACGAAACAAAAAAACCAGATGGATTCTCACCTTGGCGGTTGGATGGTCGGCTAGCTGTTGTTGCTAGCTAGTCGGCGCTGAAGGCGGCGCGGCCTAATTCGCACTGTGGGCTGAGATATCCCAGTGCGAGTTGGTGGCACGTAACAATTTAATTGAAAAAATGTTAGTATGTGTGTGTGCGAAAAATTGACGAAACAAAAAACCAGATGGATTCTCACCTTGGCGGTTGGATGGTCGGCTAGCTGTTGTTGGTAGCTAGTCGGCGCTGAAGGCGGCGCTGCCTAATTCGCACTGTGGGCTGAGATATCCCAGTGCGGGTTGGTGGAATGTAACAATTTAATTGAAAAAAATGTGTGTGGTGTCAGAGCGAAAAATTGACGAAACAAAAAAACCAGATGGATTCTCACCTTGGCGGTTGGATGGTCGGCTAGCTGTTGTTGCTAGCTAGTCGGCGCTGAAGGCGGCGCGCCTAATTCGAACTGTGGGCTGAGATATCCCAGTGCGAGTTGGTGGCACGTAACAATTTAATTGAAAAAAATGTTAGTATGTGTGTGTGCGAAAAATTGACGAAACAAAAAAACCAGATGGATTCTCACCTTGGCGGTTGGATGGTCGGCTAGCTGTTGTTGGTAGCTAGTCGGCGCTGAAGGCGGCGCGGCCTAATTCGCACTGTGGGCTGAGATATCCCAGTGCGAGTTGGTGGCACGTAACAATTTAATTGAAAAAAATGTTAGTATGTGTGTGTGCGAAAAATTGACGAAACAAAAAAACTACATGGATTCTCACCTTGGCGGTTGGATGGTCGGCTAGCTGTTGTTGGTAGCTAGTCGGCGCTGAAGGCGGCGCGGCCTAATTCGCACTGTGGGCTGAGATATCCCAGTGCGAAGTTGGTGGCACGTAACAATTTAATTGAAAAAATGTTAGTATGTGTGTGTGCGAAAAATTGACGAAACAAAAACCAGATGGATTCTCACCTTGGCGGTAGGATGGTCGGCTAGCTGTTGTTGGTAGCTAGTCGGCGCTGAAGGCGGCGCTGCCTAATTCGAACTGTGGGCTGAGATATCCCAGTGCGAGTTGGTGGCATGTAACAATTTAATTGAAAAAAATGTGTGTGGTGTCAGAGCGTAAAATTGACGAAACAAAAAAACTACATGGATTCTCACCTTGGCGGTTGGATGGTCGGCTAGCTGTTGTTGGTAGCTAGTCGGCGCTGAAGGCGGCGCGGCCTAATTTGCACTGTGGGCTGAGATATCCCAGTGCGGGTTGGGAGGCATGTATCAGTGTAATTGAAACAATTAATTAGTGTAAAACGTGCCATAAGCCAAATCAAATAGAAAAATTGTGCCCTCACCTCGCGAGTTATACCTGTTGAAAGAGTTCGCTGCGGGCTACGAACTGTTGGCGATGGCACAGTCTAATGCTTTCTATGGCCGGAGATATCTGCGGTCATGGTGGGGAGGATGGAACTATTTAATTGGAAAGCGTGTTGTTCCCCGATTATGAAGTTCAGGGTGTTGTGCCTGTTGTGCATAATAATAAAGGAAACAGAACTGGTCTGTATCCTATCTACTTCTCACATAGCGGTGATGTAACAGACAGACTGGATAAGACATGTGACTCACCCAAATGACACGTGACTGGGTGGGATTAGAGCTAATAATGTCGCCGACATATAGGATGTCACCCAGATTTGGTGACATTGTCGTGTCATGGTGACATTATGCTGACATGTCCCCGACAAACCCAACATAGGTTATCAAAGCTGTTCCCCTGATTGCCCTTGACACTCCCATAAGCAAAGATTTAGTTCAATCTGCTCCAGCCTGGTCCAGGCATCAGCAATCAACAAGGTCCACAATGCAGACAATGATGTGTAGGACCTATGCTTTGCTCAACTGAATTAGAGGGGTGTGTGCAACTATTAATCATTCACCTTGGGTAGCCCAAGTGACCCGTGGACATCAGAGCTGGAGTTTCAGGCCCAAAATTTCATCATTATTTGCTGCATAGTGCATGGTAAAGCAATCCACACTAACACTAGATGAATATCATAAGCTACCTTGCATTATATCTGACCCAAGTTGTTGCTCTTCATACAAAACAGGTGCTCCCAAAACAACACTCAGCAGATGTAGACTTTGTCAACTTACTACATACACTGCTAAAAATATTAAGCTGTTCCAGACCAACACAACAGAAGCATGGCACCATAACTGCATTGCATTAGAAGGTGTCCGAGTAACCAAAAGTCACCACTTCCCACCCAGATTGCCCTGTTGTCATGCTTTTCTGACTGGTTTCTTCTTTGCTACTTTGTTGATTTTTCTAAGAGCAAATGGTGCAACAAACACCACACTGCCAAATAATGCATTATCCTTGATGATACAGAGGACATCACATTTGTGATGCTGGCAAATCTTTGGGCATATCTGGTGCTTTCCAATCGCTTCAACTGCATAGAGCTGCTTATCAGAAAATAATAGAACAATGATAATTACCAGACCCAGAAGTATTTCCATTTCTCTACCAATGAGCACCTGTGTCCCATGCTAGTTGCCTTCTACACTTCTTGCTGCTCCAGGAAGTTACCTGCCCATAGAACACCTGTTGTGGTGAACTGCGACCCCAAAGTTTAACACACCATCTGATCATGTGGTTACATGCTAATAAACTTTGTGCACCAGATTGTCAGCATGACATTTAACAATCCTGCAAACTCAAGTGGCCTGATAGCAGAGTTGTTATTTTATACATGTCATGGCAGCAAATGTCCAGCACCATCCATGTTTCTCAGACACCTATATTTATAAATGACCCAAGTCCTTGAGGACGGAAAAATATCAAGTACTACTTTGTATGTACACAGGTTGTGTTTCTTGCTGTTGATTTAATTTAAGCTTATCAGTTACAGTTTACACTGGAAAAATAAAGATGAGAGGGAAATTCAATCCTTTCATCCAAAAATGAAACTGTGTAGCTTGTACACAGCCCTGGCATGTTTGTACTCTTCTCTTGAGGGTTTTCTTTTGTGGTGACAAAGATGCAAAGGTATCAATCTGTGTCTTTGCAGGGATTCCTTCTTGCTTGGGAGGGGAGTGTACAATTATTCCTTATTTGGGAGTTTTTTGTTTAGTACCTAGGGGTACAAATGAGGCAGATTCTTGGCCTATATCAATAACCAACTTTGTAGGCAAAGTGACACTCCTCCTGTATCCTTTATGTTCAATATGGTGGGGGACTATACAAAGGCCACAGTTCTTGATCTCACACCCCTTTGGGAATGTGCCCTCAGTGCACATAATTCTGTGCTGTGTCCTGTCAGAACTAAACTGATCCAGCCCAGTTAGCTCCAGTACCAAGCATCAGCTTGCTATACCTCTTCTTTTTCTAACACTATAACACTTTACAGAGTACCTCTTTCTTTTTTACCTGCTCCATATAGTGGCATGTCTCTGAGGGAAACATATCACTGTACTTCATGCATGTGGAGACATTATCATATGCACCCATCCTGAGCACAGGGGGCACATCATGGGTATCAATTTAGAGCTGCTTTCAATCTTAGGGCGGCTGGGTTGCTATAGAAATCTAGGTTTTTGACAATGTAACCCAATTAGGACATTTATACTGTTGTGTAGTGCCTTAGCTATCAATTACTCCCTCTCACAGGCAACACACAAAAATGGGCCAAGGTGCCATAGTACCTAGTACAGCAGAATTGCTTTCTCGAGATGAAGATCTTCATCAAAAATAGAAATAACCCTCATGCTTAGGCTGGGACTTTGTAAGGTTGGATCCCAATCGACCGATCCGAATCCGTGACAGAATTTTTGCTGAAGGACCATTTTGTATTGGACTTGACTTTGTGAGAGCAATTGCTGGGAATCGCGAGCCAATCGCATCCGATAGGGCAATAGTCCAATCATTTTTTCCCTGCCGTGTCATTTTTTTTCTTGCCACGTCATCTTTTTCTTCGCCACGACAACTTTTTTCACCACGTCTATGAATTTCCCGCCACTTTTAATCATTTTAGGTACTTACACGTAATAAGCACATATAAAAACCGATTGGTCGATTGGACATCTAGGGGAAAATAGCGTCCAATCGGAGCTCCAATTGGACTGTCGGACTCGTGACAGAACCAATTGACCAATCCAAAAAGGGGGCTTAATTGGATTGAAGGTGTTCATAGGGGCCCACAAAGTCCCGATTCGCAGTATTGATCAGCCAATCGGGCTCGTGGGACTCACTCAGATCCGATCTGATCAGTCTATAGGGCCTACAAAGTCCCAGCGTTAGCAAGATAATTGTAACAGAAGATGGATTTCATCAAAAGGGTTCAATTTTAATTCTTCATTGCATCACAATTAGAGAAGTATGGGTCAACTTAGCATACATAAAACAAGCAAAAATCAACTTTTACTGGTTTCAGAACATCTAAACAAAGGGTCATCACAATAACAGTAACACAGGGGCTAGCTCTCAACTCATATACCTTCTTACCTTGTTAAGCTGGTGTCAAATTCTTGACTTGAGTTAGATGATGAGCTTCCTAGAAGAGGGAGGACAAATCAAGTGATTTTTTGGCATGAATCATTGAAGTACCATGATTGTAAGGATCAAATCACTTGGAGCATGTTTTCAACAGTGACTTTCATGATCTTGGGAGAATAAAAACTAGACATGCCAAGATGAAAGTCACCTTGGCAGTGATAGACATCATGCTTCTGCAAAAGATTGAAAACACTAGACGTTGACACACCCAAGACACATGTATTATTAATCACAAAGCAAACCACTCAGGGATAGTACTGTTCTTGAGTACCAAATTTATTATACACAAAATTTACCACTCAAGTGCAGTTCTTCACTGGAGTAAAAATAATAACACAACTTTAAAGTAATGTAAAAAGTGACATTGTCTAACACATTGGGTCAAATGTCAAACATATGAATGGTTTCCCAAACAATAGAGCAACCTCTTGCAGTTGCCTTTGTCTTGGAATAGATTGCATATCTTGATTGGCTCTGCAGTGAGAGGAGGCTCAATACCAATTTACAATAACAACAGGACATGTTCCATTGGCCATTGAAATCCAGGGTAAAACAGGAGGAAATTTCCTTTTGAATGGAATGTATTACTTGACAGTTGTAATTAGAATGGGCTGATGGAGAAGTATAAATACCAGCAACAAAAAGGGCTGTACATCCAATTGTAATCATTCTTTGAAGGAGGTACAATGGACACGTACTTTGGAAGCTGTTCCTACCCAAAAGAGTCAATACAGTAGTACAGAATTTGAAAAATTCAACACCTCAACAGCAAAAGACTTGACATTAAGTCTACAATTATTAGAATGGATATTGGCACCTCCAGATCATGCAAACAAAAACACAAGTAACCTGCCTGTACACTTGAGTGTACAGGAGGGTTATGGGAACCCCCTGGAATGGTGTATCCCAGCAACCTCCCTGTACACTTCTGAAACACTCCGGTACACTAATGTACAGAAGTGTTACCTGAGTGAACAGGTGGGTTACCAGAAATTCCAGGCCTAAACAAGTTTTTGCACGTATGATATGAATCAGTATTTTTTAGAGGAAAACGGACTTCTCAGTAAGTTATAGAATCAATATCAATCTAAGTAGTGGCTATAACTGCACTACTTAGTAGCTAAAAAGTTGTTAACCGGTTGCATAATGGAAGTGAACAGTTGAGTTACTGGATGTGTACTGGAGGATAACTGGAAGTGTACGGGAGGCTTACCGGGTCTGATAGGTACTACTAGACTATAGTACAGTGTAACATTGGGCAGAGTAGGTGCAAGCTATCTCTACTAGTATAATTAAACATACTACATCCTAATCTTTTCTGGGCCCACACCTTCGTGCTCCCAAAGAACAAGCCTTAATGTCACATAGCGCCAAGTTTCAGCCCCAAGCTAAAAAATACTACCACGGACCATCCGCACCGACGTAGAAGGAAATAAAGTATTTAATTGAAAATTAGCTGTAGTCAAAACAATTGTAAAAAAAGGTCAAGTTCATAAGAACTCACCTTGAAAAATTTCATGCCACTGCCAATTGTTGTTGGCTACATGGCAGCAGTAAGCGAGATGCCAAACTCAGTCTGTGGGCTGAGTTTCGGCCATTCAATTAGATGAAGTCAAAACAATTGAAAGAAGGTTGAGTTCATAACAACTCACCTTGAAAATTGACCTGGTGCTGCCAATTGTTGTTGACTACATGGCAGCAGTACACGGGATGACAAAATCAGTCTGTGGGCTGAGTTTTGGCTGTTCCTGTGGTTGGCCTGAAAGTAATTAAATTGAAAATTAGATGTAGTCAAAACAAGTGTAAAAAGGTTGCATTCACAAGAACTCACCTTCAAAATTTGCCACGCTGCTACCAATTGTTGTTGGCTAGACAGCGTTGTCAGGCGCCAAACTGCCTATAATTATTTAATTGAAAAAAATGATATGTTCCGAGTAAAATAGCCTAGCCAGTGAAGACATACATCTGGTACTGGAATTCTCAACATTTGTACTTGATTCCTATTTGGAGGGTTTTTGAGATATTTGGCAGATTAGGGTCCTAACCTAGCCAGTGAACAACGTACTTCTGGGACAGGAATTCTCAACATTCGTATTTAATTCCTATATGGGCAGTGTTTAAAAATATGGCAGAGCATATATAAAACCAACCAAAATAAGAATAGGATCAATAAGCCATCACCAAAAAATTCAAAAACCGAGCCTATAATTGCAACCAAAACTAGACCCAACAGGTGATCTTCCTGTTGGGAACTTGTGATTCGCAAAATGTCAGTCACAAACTACCCGTACACTTGGAAGATATTTTTGCTTCAAAGCTTAGCGTAATAAATGTAACTGTGGCTTAAACAATGTATAATAAAACCAATAAGCCCGGACACACCTGCCTGTACACTCTGACGTTTTGAGAGTGTACAGGAAGGTTACCAGTGTTTTTTGTTTGCAGTGATGCTGTGCCATGACAAACATTGGAGAAGAAATCCTCATCACAATTATCCAATGAGCCCATCAAGTGCAACAGAATAAATTAATGATAACCATGAAATCTGACAGATGACAAACTAACTTTTAATCTGCCTTAATAAAGGGTCAGGATTGTCCCCATCCAAACTCTGAAACTCTTTCAAATTCAAATTAATGACAACAATTTTGGAATTAATTATACACAAGGATACAGAGACAATTGGCAGGCTTATCCCAATGTAGATGGACAAACCTAAACAAGAAATATACACAATTGCTTAAATATCACCAATGGGGCCTTTTCATTATTGTGCGGATCTAGTACTACAAGAGAATGTAAGGTAAGCCATGTCAATGAGCTTGCCTCAGTAACAACCGGAATTGTGAGGGGATAGTGTACCAAGTCACAAGCCAAAGACACATCAAGAGTGTATAAATGCACACCAGAAGAAGAACAACAAGATGACAGTCACAATTCAAGACTTTTGTTGCAATGACAAAGTCTATATAGCCACCAAAATCCAAGTGGAGTCAGAGGTGTGCTTATGCATTCTTGAACCAGGAACTTGATCAATAACAGCTTCAATACACAATATTTAAGTATATCATTGGACAAGCACATATTTCAGGATGCAACAAAATGTTGTATAATACTCAATGATCTGAACAAGATCAGAGGACCTCATCCTCATTATTAATGTTAGAGTGACCTTGATAAGGAGGACAAAGGAATTCACAACCTAAGATTTGCAATGGAAGATATTAATAGAAAGTAAAATGTACAAAGTCGTTGAATAACAAAACAATGGTTACATTATGTAATAAGTTGGAATTGTTTTGTTCATCCTGCACTTTCATCTTCTCATCACATTTTGTTTGCATCAAGGCAGCAATGTTGGTAGTATGCCAATTCAGTGTGAGGGAGACGATGATGACCAAATCAAGGATGGTGCTAACAATGTTTAATCGGAAAAGGAAATCATAGATAAATGTAAAAATGGCAGAGTATTTTTCTTGCCCAGCCTTTTTGTTTTGATCAGGGATGCCACAGTGGGTGGTGGTGCCAGCATTGCTAGATTGGGTCTGTGGTCTGAATCTGGAGGGGTCAAGTAGGAAGCAAGAAATAATTACATTGTTGCATCTTAGGATAACTATGAGCCATGAGCTATGCACAGCTTGTGAAGGTTGTGTTTGCACTGATAGACAATGACACAACTTCAAGTGGCAACAACAGATATCCCTCAGGTTTATTGGAAACTACATGAGAATTTAATTTTTTGACAGAGGTAGGTATCCTTCATCAACTATATTTTACAGTTGCAACTGCAAAATGTATTGGTGTCAGAAAATAACATGGGTTGCCGCAAAATATGATAACATATTTTTGGAAAAAGGTAGGATTCTAGACCATGTTGAAGTTGAGCTACAGTAAAAATGGCCCAAAGCCTGCCCCATTGTAGACTTTGTATTATTGTAGAATAATTGACATAGCACAAGTGCCTAGAACCCCAAAGGGTTTCATATGTTAATACAATAATGACAGGACAAGCAAAACACATATGAAAATGGCTGAGTCCATAGTACAGAATCCCTCAGTATCTACAAATGCAATCTCCACCACACATTTGTTATGGGTAAAATACCGTGTTAGCACTTTACATTTGATGTTCAATGATTTTATGTTATGTAAGTGGTCGTATGATTTTTTTGAAACGATTTTCACAACAGGAGGGGACAAGGGACATTTCAATACCAAAAAGATATCAATAAGTTGACATAGAGTGTATCCTTCAGTCATAACCCAACTTGTTGTTATCTGACAAATTCTATATACTTGATACACATGAAATATGCTTGATTCCTATGTGAGTTCCCTTGACGTCTCACCCCTCCCCGTGCAATCTATGGCAATATCTTAGGTTGACCCTGTTTTTAACATTGATGTCCAAAGATCATGCGATAACTTTGAATTGATTTTCACAACAAGAATAGGACTAGAGGCAAGTTCAATACCAAATAAATATCAAGGATATTAAGTATACCCTTCATCTGTGATTATTCGTTAGTGATGACTTTTTCTGAGACAAATTGAAGAGACTTGTTCAGTTTGTAGCATAAAGTTTAGGGTATATTTAAAAACCATTTTCTTATGAGTCAATTTGATATGTCCATAAGTTTGATAAAAGAGGACAATGCTTAAAAGTACTCTGAAATCATTTGTCTCTGGAGAAGAGACTGTAGGCACCACCACTAGCTATTTTTTATTTTGCCAAACTGCTATGTTGCTTTAAAAACATTAATTATGTTCACTTTTTCTGCACAATAGTTGGATGACTAGAATCCACTCCTTACTAATGAAATAGCCACAACCTTCATACATGGTATGGGTCAGAATTGAGTTTGGACTCTTACATGTCAGATATCTTTGGCCAGTGGTGCGGCCTCAATATCCAACCCCTGAGACATGTTCAAGAATGCAAAACCTTTTGGGACTATCTTGAGAGCTTAAGTCCAGCTCTACACGTCCTCAGCTTGTTGTGATCACCACCTACAATTAGCTTTGGTTAGTGGTCTAAATTGAAATAGTGATTCAAAGTCCAACACGTAGAAATTGGTATGTTTTCTACGCTGATGTCCATGTCAGATAGCAAACATTGTGAAAATTGTGGGATCATGCTAGGATGATAGCATATCATGTGCGTTCGTGCATGATATTTTTTTCATTGTGACCTAACGTAAGCCACGGACAGACTAACACTTCGCATCCAAGAATTTTTTGTCAAAATATGTACAATTTCACGTAGGAATAGTATATAACTGCCTTAATGGTTCAAAGTCCAGTCAAGGTTCAAACTCAATTCTGACCCGTAGATATGTATCTCTTACACAAAAAAATAATATAATTTTGACATTGAAGTGTAATAACACGTAAATATTACGAAATAACATGCAATGACACCACTTCTTTGTCTTCTTGGTCCTTGAAATATTGCTATTACTCCAAGTAGTTCTCATATAAGAAGTATTATCAGCTTGTATTTCAGGTTCTGCTTCCTTTGGTACTTCCATAATTGTCACTCTTGATGCACTCCTTATGCCATTTGAATCAATCTCTCTCTTGACTTCTGCTTATTCATAAGTTGCTCTACTCTTCTCTGCTGCCAACCACCTGAATGGAAGGAACTGTTTCATATAATTTGGTAAAAAATCAGATATTTTACTGCAACCAACAAACTTATTATCAGACATGTTATGTTCCACAATACTACTGTTATGTCAACCATTGGCATTGTCAATCATACTAACCTAGCAAAGCTGCATATAGCAGTCCCTGCACTTCCATACTGGGTGTTCATGAATATATCAGTGTCTTGGAAACATTTGTTAAAACTTTTCTGGTGGACCCGTGGACAATGCACAAGTACTCTAACAAGACCAATTAAGTGCTCATCTGGCCCAGTAATACGAACTTGGTTTTGCATTCACTTCATCTGCATTTGTGATTCTACTGCTGATTTATTCACCTCTCCAATATTTGAAGCAACAACCCGCAGAGATTTTAGTACGCCAGTGTTTTATTGTCAAAGCTGTAGTACCTCTTCATCCTCAGTATCAAAACCAATGTTGCAGTGTTTTCACAAGACCATAGCTCCCCTCCTGTAATCTCACTACCGTGCATCTATCACAGACATCCCAAAGAAAGTGATGTTGATCCGAGTCTTCGTTCACAAACACTTCTCCAGAGCACATGTGTTCTGTCAGCCTTTGTTATGCCCATCTATGAGTGGTAGGGATTCATACGGCATATGAGCAACTTGGTTGTGGAAAAAACTTCTCCTGTAAAAATCCATCTTTGTATTCAAAATATTAGACATGGGTTTTTATGCATGGTGGTCTTACCACAACTGGTCATCATAGACCCTTCAAACCCAAGTGTATGCCATGACGTAGAGGCCAACCCTACTTCTAGTAGAGTGAATGACCATCCAGTGACCAACAGGACAACTCCCGTGTTGTGCAGATAGGATGGCATTCATCATCTACATGAGAAGAATTTGAGTTCTGGAAGATGAGAAATGTGGAGCAAAACGAACACACAGATCAGTATTATGCACCTTTACAGGGAAATAATTCAACTTCTGCTTGATAACAAAATGTAGAATAATTCAACACACTCACATGCATAAGTCCAACAGAGGGTTCAATTGACCAAAACCATGCATCTCTGTCCCCCAATCCACCTTAAACAACATTTTAATTATTAGCTTGATGCAGAACTTCTGCTATATGATACAAAACATGTTCTCTGTTTGGCTTATGTAATTTGACAGTTTGGTTTGTGTACTATTTCTTTGAGTTGCCAGTGTATGAATCAACAATTTCATTATGCACTAAAATTCCTGAGGTCCAAGCAACAGCACTACTTGTCATGCTACATGAAGGAGTTTGCATGACTCAGGGCTAATGTGAGGACTTCCTCCTCTCTTTGAAAGTTTGTGTCCCCACTCTGGCATTAACTCATCCAGCATAAAGTTCAAACCACAAAGAACCTTTTTCCACAGAGCATTGTATTCCTCCAGAAATGGCACAATAAACTGAAAGTGAGCACATTGTTGTCAAGATACCAGTACTCCCTATTGGCCTACAAGTATGAAACACAATGAAAGAAAGCATGTAGTCCACTGGAATGTCTTACCTGCAGATTAGGTAGTTCTTCTTTCCAGCAGATGAACCTTGATGCCACAGTGTCTCCACTCTACAATGCACCTCCAATACAAATAAAGTCACACAGATTTTGAGCTGGAAGAAAACGAACAAATAGTCAATGCAATTTGGGAAGTAAAGAGAATCACACAAATATTTACTCACTGTTTCATCAAGATCATTGGAATTCTCATGATGGAATTGGATGTTATCCTTTCCAAACCACCTCGTCCAAGGGTTCTCCTGAATTGGTTGTTGCACTCATGCCATAGATACTTATCCAATAGTTTAGCTTTGCCCTTCACAGACAGGATAAATTTCTCCAACAGAACAGAGTTGTTGACAACTTCATTTGGATCTGACTTCCAAGGCATTTTATTTAAACCCTCCTTTTCTGCCCTTGCATCAATTGAGCATACCAATATGTACACAGTCTCTGAGAGGATATGCCACTCTACCTTGCTGTCCTTGCAGTTTTTGAAAGTGCATGACTTCGCAATGGCCTCCATCTTGAGACTCAGAGAGGAGAAGTAATTGTAAGACTTGGTTGCATAATCTACAGGGTTTTGCTTCCAAAATTGTGATGGAGCCACCTCTGCACACTCTTTTATCATCTCCTCTGCTACCTTGAACATTTAAAGATACAGCAACTCTCCTCACCCTTCTCTGATACTTAAAAATCTTTCCTTGCCAAAAGAATTTCATTGTCAGTAGAAGGCAGAATGTCCAATTCGACTTGATACAACTCACTGCTTGGAGCCTTGCCAAAACAAGACCAAAAAATCTTAAATTATCAGAAGGATAAAGTTCAATTACCCTAAAAGAAACAGAGGCAACATTATTAACAACATATTTGACAGCACACCTCTCTACATAGACTTGCTTGCCTTTTACATTTGGTGTTTCTTTTCAGCTGGCATGTTGATAAGTCATTTTCTGATAATTTGCCTTACTGGGGATGGCAGCTGCAGTTACTGTCCCTCTCTCATGAAGATCTGTCCCTGCAAGAGCCATTAGCCTACCACTCTTGTACTTCTTAGTTGTCTACAAAAGGATTGGTTGATGTAGGATCAAACTGTATATTGTTGATGTTTGATGGGCTATTTGGTGGATCTGGCAGCAAGGGAGCACAAAACTCTTCATTGTCGACGTTGGATGGGCCATCTGTGCAAGCTGGTAAGCAATAGGGAGGTGGTGGCAGTGGTGGATTCTCAATGGACTTTGGCATGGTGGTTTTAGTACAAATGGCATCACAGTGTTGATTACAATGAATCTTGGAATGGATAAAGGAAAGATGAATCTGGAAGTGCAATGAATTGTACTAGTGCTTAAGGAATGAAATCAAGCAAATCCATGCACTCAATGCAGCCTCAAATGCTGCAAATTGATCATGTGATGGTGGATAAATCATGGGAGAGTTGATTAGTGCAGATTTGCAAGGAATATGGTGTGTAGATTGTCATCAATTCATTGTTCTAAATAGTGATGATGTGGCTGTTGTACTGTAAATCTAAGGGTGAGTGGAAATGATGCTTTGCATCTTTTTCATACACATTGGAATACATATGTCATGTGTAGAAATCAAGTGAACCAATGACCGCTTTGGGTCACCAACAACCAACTAGAAAGGATGAAACATTGGGTCACCCATGGCCAACTCAAAAGGATGGATTCAGATAGACACAGGCCTTTCCAGGCATACTTTGGTTGCCCAATGGCATCTACTTGGGACTGGTAATGACCCTTGGAGAGTATCTGGGAGCTGGAACACAAGTGTATCATGGAACACAACAACAACAAGTCAACAAATGACTATGACCCTAACTATTGATTGGGGTGACTTCATAGTCCCACCAACTCACCACTAGAGACATTTGACTACCCTATGACATAGGCCAAGAATCAGCCATTTTTGTACCCCTGGGTACAAAACCTAAATAGAGCATGAATCAGCCTTTTTGTACCCCTGTGTACAAAACCTAAATAGGAGCATTCTCAGGACCCCAAGTAGGAGAGTCCACCTCCCGACGGCATGGACTCCCCAACATGGAAGTTCAGAACCCCAAACAAGAGAACACCCTGGAGTAAGATCCAAGCATCTATCAGAAGGGTATGAACATACCATATTGTGTAGAAACCTACACAATGATTGTTTGCATCGTTTGGATTGGAATGCAGTTCCACTGCCTTTCCATCCTCACAATTGTACAAAATATAGCTCATAAAATCAAATCTTCGCCACCTGTCGAACCTACCTATAATTTTCGCGTGATATTTTTTACGACGATTTTCGGCTCAGGTCACTATCTATAGATAACCGTGGTGCGACCTTCGCGCACCGAAGCCATCGACATCCAAACCTTCCGACACGAGGTACGCTAACAAATTTTTTATCGCGAGCGGCAAATTTTAATTTTTCGCACCAGCGATACGTTTTTTTGCACGATCGACGATTCATCCAAAATTGACTACGCAATCGACGAATTCCTACGGTTTTGCAATCTACGAGCTCTCCAAAAATTCTCCCGCGATCAGCGAGCATCAGCGATAAACTTCGAGCGATCGACTTCTGCGATCGGGGATTCCTACGAGTCGGATTAATTTCGTGATCAAGAATTCTCGCGAAATACTTGGAAGCAAGACTTTCAAGAAATAAAAGCCGACGAAGAAAAATTTAAAAATAAAAAATAAAAAAATTCTTTTCGAGCTAACCTCAACAGGGCACCCAAGACCTTCTTCAAGGCCTTGTTTTATAATACGCCCCTTGGCGAGGCAATTAAGAGGATGTCGACCAGCAAATCAAGCCCAGAAGGACTCAAGCCACAGGAGTGTGAACGGAGTTCAGGGAGGTCTAAGCCACCCATTTCCTACATTCCCACTGCCATGGACACCCGAAGGTAATCAACAAAATCAAGGTCTCCAACAAAATGACCTTGTCTGTCACCGTCTTCGACGAGGGAAGTCCTGAACAGTTCCTCAACCATGTCCAGACCTCGATGGAAATAATTTCCCAGAGAGGTTTAGACACGGACTACGAGGGAAGCCTGTAAGGCAGATGCAAAGGCTGAGGCAAAACTGACTGCGGCCACTGCGGCCAAAGCCGCAAAGTCTACGAAAGTATCGGGCCATTTGATGATGCCGACTTGGCAAGCCACATCCTCAGGATGGTTCCTAGGAACTGGCAGGACCAATATGAGCTCAATGGAGCTTTGGTACCACAGAGTGTCAGGGAACTTCTTGAAGTCCTTGAACGCATCAAGAAGGCCTACCCCACCGAGAAGGTTGGAGAAGAACCCAAGACCGTAGCCAAGGCTAACGACTCATCTAGGAAGAAGATGGTCTCTTTTAGTGACCGGATTCCGAAGAAACGTCGCACAGAGAAGTACTGTTCTCTCTGCAAGAAACATGGGGGCGCACATACCACCCACAACACTCCGGATTGCCGGAAGTATGATTCCAATGGGACCACGAAGTCAAGCTTCAAGGGGAGAAAACCAAATGGAAACTCTCGTGGACTAGAGAGACCTGCTCAAGGAGAAAGTAGCTATGCACAGCTATCCGCTAAAATCGACAAACTTACCAAGTCCAACAAGAAAATGAAACGCGCTACCGGAAAAAGAAGCGTAAGCATCACGACATGAGTGACAGTGATGATTCAGACTCATCTTGAGATGATGGGTTGGGGAGTACTAAGAAATTGTGTAGTAAAATCGATTGTAATGAAATGATGAACACTTATCTTAGTCCGATTAAAACTTCCCCACGTGCCAACATAACATTTTCTGGTTCAAACCATACATGTTCGAACCTGGCAGAAGACCTAGGAAATCTTCCAGTCAACCTTACACAGAGTGAAACAATTGCCGAATTGTCGGACCCCGAACTGTCGGGTGACCTTTTCAATAGTGTGAACCCCCCTTTGACAGGTAAAGAAGGGCAGGTCACTACTGTAGTAGCACAAGCACGCTATAAAGCGACTGAAAATCCAGCCCGTAAGAATATCGAACACTCTACAGGGCGTCGTACCAGTAACACAGTCATCAGGATCCTACTAGACAGTGGATCTGATGGTGATCTCCTGTTCCATGCAAAAGGAACGGAGAAACGCTTTCCCTACTTGACTAGGCAGGTGCCAAAGTCTTGGCGCACGTCAAATGGGAGCTTCCTAACCAAAGGAAGGAGCGAAGTCAACTTAAAGTTCTTTGAGTATTCGAACAGTAAGGAGTACACAGTGACTCCTGACGTAGTAGAGTATGATAAGAAAAAGATGGCTAAGCCAGCGTTCGACCTCATTCTTGGATGTCAAACCATGAAAGAGCTCGGAATTGTTCTAGATTTTCAAACAAAAGAAATAACCATTGATCACATCATTTTGCCAATGAGAGACATCAATAGTCTGACCTCATCAAACTTGGATAAAGCCTGGGCTGTTAACAACAGCATGGCAAATGAACCGCAAAGTACGCAGGAAGCAACACAGCGGGTAGTTAAAATCCTAGATGCAAATTATAAAAAGGCAGACCTCCAATCAATTGTTAGCACCAATTGTACTCACCTTAGTCTCCAAGACCAAAACCTCGTTGCTGGAGTTACTCACAGAATTTGAGGAACTTTTGACGGAACACTAGGTGATTGGAACACAGAGCCTGTGTCCTTTGAACTTAAGGAGGGCGCAAAGCCATATCATGGCAAGGCATACCCAGTACCAAAATCTCGCAAAGAAACAACTATCAAAGAACTGAATAGATTATGCAACTTGGGAGTGGTAGAGTTTCAGCCCGAATCGGAATGGGCGTCACCTTCATTTATCACTGGAAAACAAGACGGAACTGTACGCTTTCTCACTGATTTTAGAGAAGTAAATAAACGACTAGTCGAAAGCCGTTTCCATTACCCAAAATCAGTACAGTCCTGCAAGAGCTAGAAGGATTTACCTATGCTACAACTGTTGATTTAAACATGGGTTATTATACCATTAGACTGGATCCCGATTCATCCAAAATATGTACCCTCATTTTCCCATGGGGCAAGTATTCCTACCTCTGTTTGCCAATGGGCATCGCGAGGTTCACCAGACATCTTTCAAGCAAAAATGTCAACACTAATGGGAGCCTTAGAGTTCGTAGGAGCTTACCTTGATGATTTGTTATGCATCACAAAGGCAAACCTGGAAGACCACCTTGACAAATTGAAAATGGTGCTTACCAGGCTACGCGAGGCGGGCTTGCGAATCAACGCCAAAAAGTCGTCATTCTGCACCTTTGAAACAGAATATCTAGGTTATACCCTCACACGAACAGGGATTAAACCACAGCAGAAAAAGGTACAAGCGATTCTCGCGATTTCATCGCCGAAAAATGTCAAAGACCTCCGTAAGTTCCTGGGCATGGTCCAGTACTATAGAGATCTTTGGGCAAGACGCAGCAAAGTGCTTGCCCCACTCACCTCACTGGTAGGAGAGTGCGGTCACACCAAGGTCACCAGAGCCAATAAGACGAAGAAACGTCCATGGTACTGGGACACGGTGCATCAAAAAGCATTCGATGACGTTAAGACTTCAATTGCCAAGGATGTAGTCTTAGCCTATCCCAATTATTCAATGGAATTTGAGATATATACTGATGCCTCGTCTAAACAACTTGGATCAGTTATCACCCAGGGTAATAGGCCCCTTGCGTTCTTCAGCAGGAAGCTGTCGACGACGCAACAGAAGTACAGCGTGACCGAACTAGAACTACTGGCCATAGTGGAAACACTCAAGGAGTTCAAAGGCATGTTGTGGGGACAAAGATTAAAAGTCTACACAGACCATAAAAATCTAATCCAAGACGCCCTCGGATTAACCTCTGACCGTGTCTACCGATGGAGATTGCTCCTCGAGGAATTTGGCCCGAAATTGTTTACATTAAAGGCATACATAACACTGTTGCCGACGCCATCTCTCGCTTAGACATCGGACCAATACCGAGTGAGCACGAGAACTGGATGACGTTCACCAAATGCTGGTGTCATTACACCATGCAAGAAGAGAGTGCGATAGACACCTCTGCATACCAAGAGGAAATGAATCTGGTATTTGCAAACCGCAGCGAAGAAGATGTAATCTACCCGTTAACAGTACGAGAGATTGCAGAAGCACAAAAGCTTGATGCCAGCTTGAAGACGTTGAAAGACCAGTACTCGACACAATTGGTCGAAAGTACACATCTCCTATGTAAGGACGGAAAAATGGTCATTCCAAAGATCTTCAACACCGTGCAGTTAGTTGGTACCACCACTATCTACAGCACCCTGGACACACTAGACTCGAAGAAACCCTTCGTGCTGCAATGTACTGGAAAGGTATGCGAAATACCGTCCGTAAATATGTCAAAAACTGTCATGCATGCCAAGTCAACAAGAGGCATAAGCATAAGTACGGGAAACTCCCTACTAAATTCGCCATCACAAACCCTTGGGATGTACTATGTGTGGACCTTATTGGCCCGTATACAATCAAAGGTAAAGATGGGACAGTAATTGATTTCATGTGTCTGACTATGATTGACCCAGCTTCTAGCTGGTTTGAAATAGTTGAACTACCGGTAATCACTGAGGCGATTATTCCCCTGGATACAAAAGGGCGGAAGGGTAAAAAGACCCATGAGGAACCTAAGTTAGCATACTTTGATAAGTCATCAGCAATGATCAGCAACTTAGTGAACAAGACCTGGTTTAGTAGGTATCCACGTTGTCAATACATAATTTATGACAATGGAAGCGAATTCAAACTTCACTTCAAAGCCCTATGTGACTCATATGGGATCACGAGTAAGCCTACCAGTGTCAAGAATCCACAAGCGAATGCAATTCTAGAACGAGTGCATCAGGTGATATCATCGATGCTCGAACAGCTGAAATAGACATGGCCCCTTCAGTAGAGACAAGCGATATAGACAAGTTCGTGACGAACGTCGCTTGGGCCATTCGCTCAACATACCACACAGTACTAAAAGCCTCCCCAGGTGCAGCCATCTTTGGACGGGACATGTTGTTCGACATCCCCTTCCTGGCCGACTGGAATAAAATTGGAGAATATAGGCAACACCAAACAGACCAAAACACAGAACGGGAAAATAGCTCACGTCGTGATTGGGACTACAAAGTTGGTGATCAAGTACTTCTTAGAAAAGATGGTATACTCCGCAAAGGTGAAAGTAGATATGAAAGTGATCCTTGGACTATCACATCAGTTCATACGAATGGCACCATCAGGATTCAATGCGGAACCAAATCAGAAAGACTGAATATACGAAGAGTTACACCTTTTTTAACAACCAAACTTAAAACCGTATTAAATGTCAGTTTCAAAACGACAAAAACGGACTCTCCCTCTTCAAACAACACTTACTCGTTACACATGTTTAACAAACTTTTTAGTTCGTTATTGTTACTCTCATGAGAACCCATTTTTTCACCTAAAAACACTTAGGTTTTTTGGTTCCTTTTTTACCTGATACTCCATTTGTGGGGGCGAGTGACATAGGCCAAGAATCAGCCATTTTTGTACCCCTGGGTACAAAACCTAAATAGAGCATGAATCAGCCTTTTTGTACCCCTGTGTACAAAACCTAAATAGGAGCATTCTCAGGACCCCAAGTAGGAGAGTCCACCTCCCGACGGCATGGACTCCCCAACATGGAAGTTCAGAACCCCAAACAAGAGAACACCCTGGAGTAAGATCTAAGCATCTATCAGAAGGGTATGAACATACCATATTGTGTAGAAACCTACACAATGATTGTTTGCATCGTTTGGATTGGAATGCAGTTCCACTGCCTTTCCATCCTCACAATTGTACAAAATATAGCTCATAAAATCAAATCTTCGGCACCTGTCGAACCTACCTATAATTTTCGCGTGATATTTTTTACGACGATTTTTGGCTCAGGTCACCCTATTTATCAATCATGCACTTTTTGCCAAAAAATTCTACAAAATGCATGCTTTTGCCATGATATTTCAATGGCGTTGGTATACTTTTGCTGTGATGTTTGACGGCGCAAAACAATGACTGACATTTTTTGGAAGAATGATAAAAATTTGAGAGACTGGGGAAGATGAATGTCCATGCACTTACACCTGAACAGAACTTACACCTGAACAATTTGATGGATAAATGAATATGACTACTCCAGTTACCATCTACCACCAACAACAATGAGGAGGTTCTTTAAAAAATTGTGTTTCAAAGAAGTTATGTCCATGCCCTTATATATGAACAGCACTTACACATGAACAATTTGATGCATAAATGAATATGATTCTCCAGTTACCATTTCCAACAACCACAGTCAGCTGTGGAGGAATGAGATTCTTTAAAAATTGTGTTCCAAAGGAGTAAAAAACAAAAGCTAGATCAGCACTAATCAGAGCAGACTTTTAAAGCCATTTACATACCAGAAGTGACATAGCAATCATTTGGTGATATAGCAACTGGCTTATAACATGTAATGTTCTATGAAATTTTGCATTCTGAAGTATCCAGCTGAACTGTTCCCGGAGTTCCCAAAAGCAATATCCCCCACTCTCCATTTTTTGTCCTAAGCTGTTTTGATGTGATTGAATATTATGTAGTAACGGGTAGATACATGTGTTGTGAACTGATTTTTATGAGTTAAGTTGTTCACTACTAACAAGTAACAATCAAGCAAATATGCTTCATTGCACAAAATGAAACTGCGTAGGATCCTACACAGTTCTGGTATGTCTTTGTGTCATTAGTTGATGACAAAAGCTTTTTGTCCCAAATGGTATTTCTGGGTGGTGAACCTATTCTTGCTATTTGCCTGGTTCTTGCCCTTATTGGGAGATGTCCCTCATCTCCTGAGAAATTAAGGGTATCTTTAAGTTTACCCTAGAATACTACTGTAGGGTAGATAATTGGCCTTTGTCACTCGCCCCTATGATTGGAGAATCAGTGTGGCTTGCGGTAAAGTAAAACCTCTGTGAGGAAAAATTCCGACTACAAGCCAGACTTGCAGAAAAAACCTGTTGGTTGAGGTTAAAAATGTGCAAGCTGCCTGTGACGTGTTGTATATACATATTATTTTATGTAGTATATGAAGTGTAAGTTCTTGTGGAGAGGGAGATTTGCAATGGCTTATGTCAAGCCGGTGTGTTATTACTCTCCTAAGTCAAATTAATTATGACTTACTTCCGCATGAAACCTTGATTGTCTTATTGTATAACTTTTGTGATAGTCCAAGTATCATTGCTATACAGACTGAATATTTGTGCGGGGTAAAAGACCTTTATGTGCTAAAGCAATGCTTTCACGGACCATGTGACCTTAAAATTGGTGCGGATAAATTAAGGTTAGTTTGGTGTTGCCTGGTGTCTCCTATTGATTTGTCTGTGTGTGCAAGAGTGGAATGCCAAACAACAATTCCATCTTTTGATTGCTAAACTACATTTAGGCGGTAGGCACTGCATAGTAGATATTAGTGAATGACATCTGGGTGTTTGTCTAGGTAAACATAGTGCCACTAGAAGCTGCTGAAAAGACCATGATTGGTACAGCAGGCCAAACATCTCCACAATTTGGTTGATGTTGATCTCTAGATAGTTATTCACTTGTTGGGTTTTGATATTAGAAGACTCTGGTTGACTTACACTGGGAAGCTGAATGAAATGCATATGGTCCAAAAGTGTAGTGTTGAAACTGCACCGTAATTGTCACAATGTGTGTACAATGTGGATATTGAACCAGGTCTAGGTACGAAGGTGCTGATAGTACAGATATTCTGTTTGTTATCTTCTGCAATCCGTGGTGTTGGTATTTTGTCCTTCTATTTGCTCTGTCGCACCCCTATGTATCCATTGGAATGTTTGCCCAAAAGGGTCAACTACCGGCAAGCGAACAATGTCAAGTCATACTTAATGTATTGACTATAATCATTGGAAGGCCCAAGCATCAACTTCTTTGTCTTTTTGTACCATGAAGAGTTTGTGTGAGATGGTATTCCCGTTTAACTAGGAATCCTCCCATTTTTTGCTGTGGTTTTACAAGAACAAAGGTTGTGGATCCTTTTGGTCTTGTGCTCATACAATTACGAGGCTTGTTTTATGGTTTGTTGTGCAACTCGTAGTTGCACAACCTATGGTCATCCCATTGTCTTTAGCAAAAAGACCAAAGTTTTTGGTGACTCTTTGAGGCCTTACTCATGGATACCATATGTGTTCTCCATGGCTAATTCTGAAGGTAAACTGTCAGAAGCTCTCACAAGAGAATCAAGTACTCGTCATTGAGTCTCAGTGAGACCATTATCTAGTAAGACACAGTTCTTTTGAATTCAATAATGTTAAGCATGGTCAAGGATTCAATATTTCTTATTCTGTGTTTATGCACTCTCTGTGATTAGGAGCGTTTTGCTCAAGAAGAACCCTGCACTGAAGTGGTTAGCTAACTGCGTGGTATTTTGTGTCCAGGTTTTGTTTCAACTCTGGTTCACAGATTTTTGCAGACTTTGACATGAATTATCACTGGCAAGGTAAAATTGATTTTAACATATTTCATGTTGATATTTGTTCGAAAATCTAGAACAACTATAACTCAGTCCTTGCATTGGTCAAAGACTGAGGTCATATGCTGGCTTGGTCACTCTGGGTAACATGTACTCAGAAAAGCTTGTTTTGACAGGAATTTACTGCTTGTGCAATAAAAAACATCGTGTGACTTTACCCTTCCTTTTGAATAGGGCAAAGCATCCTGAGTGCGCCAAGTGTTTGGCACCTGCCTAGCCGGGTAAGGAAAACATATGCATGCTCCTAATTTTGGAACATGGAAAAGCTTGGAATTATGTCCTTCTTGCTTTCACTGTTACTGTAACAACACCATATCAGGGGTTTGAAACGCAACATGGTTTGATTTCCATTTGCTTTTTTGATACCATTGCTTGTGAATAATGCAGCATGGCACACGTGTATGTTTCTCTACGTGGGAGAAGAGTTAATCTTCTTGAGAAAACAATTCATGATGCCAGAAGATTTCTTGGCATTTTTATTTCTATTTTTACATGTAGCAAGGTATTTGAATGAATCAGGTTATTTAAACTTGACAGTTGAATTCTGGTTAAGATTTTTTCTTACGAGCTATTTAATTTAAAATTAAATAATTCTGAATATTTACTTTCGGGCTTTGAATTCTGTTTTCCTCGGGCCAGAGGATGTGCAGTGGCTAATCGCAAGCCAACTAGCTTTTCTTATGATTTGACTTCTTTCTTGCGAAGCTTGGCAGCTTATGCACATGGAAAGGATACCACATGAGAGGAATTCTCATTTTCGTGGACTTTTCTCACTTTTTTTGCTTGGATTTCAGATTGAAATTGACAAGTTGCGTGTTTTCCTGACAAAAACCGCAAAAATTGCGCAGTGTTCTTGCAAAAATTGGAAATTCACGAGAATTCTGCAACTGGTTGTTCCGGGGCACGACTCGTAGTCATTTTCTGTGTCCATCTTGCGCCCCCATGCATCCTGGGACTTGGAGATGTTACTCCGCGTTGCTCTGACGTTTGACCGGGATGCGGCAATATAATGCGCTCCTATGCCTTCATATGGAGTAGAACAATGTTCTCTCCTTGGAAGGTCCTTGGCGATCATGGGCTAAGCCCTATGAGTCTAGGACATGTGCTACGTGGTTTTTTTTCGAGATCATGATTCCGAGGGCTGTGCAGCAACAGGATTCACCAAATGGGCTGTGCCGTGATGCTCCCATGCGAATGGGGCTGATCCGCAATTGTAGGATAAAGTCCTGCGCGAGTTCCGTTTTCCCATGAGGTGGTTGCTCAGACACACTTGAACCTTGAGTCCCACACTCATACCTGTGCCCGTGCAGTGTTGAACCACTACTCCCACCACCACCAAGCAAGCGGACAAGGGAACTGGATCCTTGGAGTAGAGAACACTTCTGAAACGAGAACTTCCAGGGGGATTGCAAGTCTTTCAAGTGACTGAAACCTCTTGAGGGTCACTAGCAAGCTTTTTAGGCCTTAGAGGCTGTTCGATTCTTCATAGGGTCATTTTGGACCACAGAAGATCTTTTATTGTACTGCCTATTTGGCTATAAGTACATAATACTCTGTGGTGTCAATGCATCTGCATGTGATCATGGGTACGGACTAACTTTAGTCTAATCCTGTTTTTGGGTCTAAAAATAGACTACACACATATTGCTCATTCGCCGAAAAAAATAAACTGAGGCAGTTATGTTTATTGCCTCCTCATTTAAAGAGGGGCTGCTACTACCTAATAGGCAAGTAAGCTTTAATACCACAAGTGTGTATGATACGTCACTAGTGGTCTTTTTTATGGCAAGTGAACTAAGTGCAAAATGCACACTCTGCTAACAAAAGCGGAGTACACCCACGTCAAGTGGGATCTAGTCCTCACTGACTTACAGGGGAATTGTTTTTGGCAACTTGTTTAAAAAAACACGTGCTGGCCTGTGAGTGAAACTCACTTCAACTGGCAGAGTATGTAGCTCAGGGCTCAGCTGTGGCTGTTGCTACACTTGGAGTCAAGCCGGACAAGTTGCGCCATGCGTAACACACCAAGTGTATTGAACGGCTTCGAGCTACAAGGAATGATGGACAGACAAACCTACCATGGTCAACATATACGGAGATTGGATGATGGATGGTGGAACGATGGACAGACGATCCGATCTGGTCGCGCGAAGGCTATCAATTGGTAGTGACCTTAGCTGTTTCAATGTAATTGAATATTATATAGTAACGGGTAGATACATGTGTTTTGAAATGAATTTTATGAGTTAAGTTGTTCACTACTAACAAGTAACAATCAAGCAAATATGCTTCATTGCACAAAATGAAACTGTGTAGGATCCTACACAGTTCTGGTATGTCTTTGTGTCATTAGTTGATGACATAAAGCTTTTTGTCCCAAATGGTATTTCTGGGTAGTGAACCTATTCTTGCTAGTTGCCTGGTTCTTGCCCTTATTGGGAGATGTCCCTCATCTCCTGAGAAATTAAGGGTATCTTTAAGTTTACCCTAGAATACCACTGTAGGGTAGATAATTGGCATATGTCATATTTTTGCAGTCATGTTTCTTTAATCAAGCATCACGGCAAAACATATCAACAACACATGAAATAATGTGCATGTTGTGGTAATTTTTGGTGGTTTCAAGTGCAACGGGAACTATGAAGACAGTGGGGGCGGTGATATGTCTCTTTGTTTTTGTGCTATGATTCCAACAGTGATGTCAAGAATGCTTTCAGACTGAGACTTCTATTCCATTCTGAAAAATGTCATGACTACATCATATTTGGTATATAGTCCTGATTGGCAATATTCATTTTACAGATAATGTGCCGACTAAAAATTACCTATTAGAACAAAATGTCTATGCATTACATTGAAGCCACTTTGTCATCTATATACTTACAGGGGGGGGGTGAGGTTGGATGACTAATAACCAGGTACGTGGGTACTGAAAACCCAATTCCAATTGAGGCTGTCAGTCAGTCATCAGCTTCATCCAGATAAGGGGATAAAACAGGCACCTGAGTTCTCCCACAAACCATTGTCTGTCCTCCAGTCTGTACTAGGGTTGGGTTGCTGCCACAGATGCAACATCGATGCCTTTTATCTTGTGGAAAACGACGGTCAATCTAGGCATGGGAATAAGTATACTTACACATGATGACAGGAATTTAGGTACCAGGATACCAAACAACTTGGGCTCTGTCAGTCACAATATATTACTGTCGTGGCACCAGCGTATTGTACCTAGAGAAAGGGCTTTGTCCGACCAGATTCGTTACCGGGGTGAAGCTAGACAATTTAACTAGGACCTCATCCCCCATACTTACATAAGGGCTACATAAAGGGTACATAGTTAGCAGGGAGTTGGTGTCATCGATTTTAGGTCTGTGGTTTTTTCCTTTTTTTATGACTGTTTCTTGCACAATGACCGTCGGGGAAACTTTGAAGTCATTATTTTTTCATTTCTTGTGTCTGCGCGAACTCAGACACTCCTCTTTGTGTCGTACGACTACGTCACGTCGTACCAATACACTCTTTTATTGCAGGCATGGTATGGTACAATAGAGATAGATGTTGTCATCTTCCTCGATTAGACGTAACGTAATATTATATTTTTATATTTTTGTACACAGATATGAACTTTCGTACTTAGATGTCGTTCACAAGGATAGTATATAAAGACTACCATTCTTCTTATTAAATATTAATATTAAAGAAAGTCTACCGAAAGGACCTCGGAGGACAAAAAGTTACAATACTATTGTACTTCTATGGTGGAAGAGCTGCGGAAGAGCACGACCCTATTGCCTCCTCTAGGAGGTACAATGAAAAATAGTACGACCTAAAATGGCTCCTAATGCGCTGCTTCAGGGTTGCTTCTTTTCTGTCGCTCTGGTCAACGAAGTCAAAGAGGTCTCTGATAGACTTGTCCATTAATACGATGTCGACAACAACGAACCGTGTGGTCGAAGAGTCACCATGCTTTCAGAGTCGCACGCGACGTTGTAGAAATGCAAGCCAACTTGATCATTATGAATCACAGGTGAACGTGCCATAATAAATTTTTCTGTCATCGTCATCAATTGCAATAATGAAGTATCAACAAAGAACAAAAAGTGGTGGCATCCTGCTATCGACAATCATAAGTCTCGCCACCGCGGTAGCCTCGGCTTCACCCACAGTCACAACATCTTTCGCGGTCGAGGGTAGCCAAACCCAACACAGATATCTCCAATCCTTCGAAGCCCCACCTACATCAATGGCCGTCCCCACCGACATCGACAACACCACCAGTTCACAATCCGCCTCTCGGCACACCGAACTCTCCACCGTCTATTCAGGCACCGTCGAATCCACGCACGGCGTCACATTCACCCTACAAAACACTTTAGCCGACGCATCTCTAATCCTCACCGGATTAGGCCTCAACGTTGAAACTAGTCCCACGACCATGTCAGGAGCAGGCATCATCGCGGGCGCGGAGGGACAGTGTCGCGTCAAGCTCTATACTCGTTCTTCACAGGACTGGACGTTGGCGCTGGATACAAGTGAGGTTGTCTGTAGAGGCCCGGAGGTGGAGACGCTGGTACCGGACGCGTTATTTTTGAAGTATTTTGAGGATAATTGGGGTGGAGCGAGGAGATTGAAAGACCATCAAAACCAGGGGAGACAGAGGCGGATGCAAATGGGGTCTGGCGAGGAGGAGATGCCCGGATATCCTCTGGTTATTGATCCAGGATCGAGTTTGGAAGTGTACGTTGTTGTTTTTCCTGTGGAAGGTGACACTAGTGGGATCCAACCTATTCTTCTTTCGAGTACAGGTTAGTTTGTCCATCGCAAACTGATTTCGTTTTTCACGAAAGATACTTTTGTTCAATTTCACATTGTCATTTTTGATTGGACTTTAAATCGATATTTTGAAAGGAACTTCCGACGGAGCTCTATACACATCCGATTCCATGCTCAGTCTCTATGAAGGCTCGTCCATTGTCAATGGTTACCTCTTCGATGCCGTAGCTAATGGAGGGAGCGACACCGACATTCCATCAGAAACCAAGCCGACTATCTTCAACGGTGCCATCTACTATGACAAACTTTCGAATTCGTTATCTCTCAGCGATTACTTCAAGAATCTGAAGTACTCCTTGCAACCGGGGAGCGCGACACTAGGCTATCTAGGCTGCGACGCTGAATTAGGAACAGGATACTTGGACAGTATTGGAAGTTATGGTGTCATGTTTGACTTGATCTCACTTGTGCCCCAAGATTCTTCAGATGACGAAAATGTTGCACCCATGTCCAAGTATGCAGAGATTTATGGAATGGATGTTTACATTCGGAACGAGGTCAATACCTCCATTGAAATTTATGTTCGTAGTAATGGTGGCACGGAGTACATGAGTTATTACGAACAGACGGGGCAGACAAATATCGCAGAAAATTGGGATCTGATTGCCAAAGGCGTCATTGAAGGGAGAGGTCCAGACGTTGGGACGCCAATACCCCCAGAGGCGTGGTTCAAGAATGTTGTATTGAAACCGGGTGATTACATTGGATTTTATGTCACTGTACTTGATGACCCGAATTTAAGGTACCGTAAGTCTGATCTTGCTGAGGGGGCAATATTCTCCGAGGATGGCAACTTAGGAATTGGAGTAGGAAGGTCTTGGGGTCAATATCCACTCGCAGGCGATGGATCTGATACATACTTCGCAAATCGAGAGTTTAGCGGATCCTTTCGGTACCATGCTCATGAAGGAATTTGCCAATCAGCGGCTCCAAGTGTAGCTATCACATCTTTGGCGCCCGTTTCAAGTCCAGACGGGATGTGTGTTAACAGTAATACGTTGAAGAGCACATTTCAAGACGGGACTGGGTCTTATGGCGCCTTGTTCGACGTTGTTGGCAAGGTTGCTGAGGTGACGCTTAAAGGTATCGATCTCAATGCAAGTAAATTGTACTAATTGCTTAGACAGCTTTTTCAGTGTTCTTATAAACAACGTCTCTAACATCTTTCCCATATCATTTATCCAGATCGATTGGAATGCCGCAAATCAAGCTGATGTAGTAGTCTATGCAAGAAAAGGGTCTTGGTTTGGATTCCAAAACGACCGCGATGCTTGGTCGCATGTCCTTGTGAACACCACCATTTTCAAACCCGCTGATTTCCCGAATCGTGATGTGACTGGCCCCTACATAAGTCCGGAACACAAAATGACCTCGGGCATCATACCCGAGTCGGCATTCGAACCTCTAACAATCAAGGAAGGCGAAACTTGGGCACTGTACGTTCTAACCTCAATCTCTGATCTTAGATACACCATGGGAACGTCAATCGGACAAGTCTTTGCTTCAAGTCCCGAGATCGACATTTTGGAAGGAGCTGGCGCTGCTGATTATCCCGCCTTTGGGAGTGGATCACCTGAGCACGGAGGTATTGAGTACACTTTCTACGCGCCCCGTGTTTTTAATGGAAAATTGAGATATGACTACATTGCTAAATGCCCAACTCAGGCCCCAAGCCTTTCTCTTGCTCCAACACCAGGTAAGTTTGAGTTTCTTAGCTGCAGTAGAGTTGAAATTTGGTTCGACACAAGTGCACATTCACATTACAAAAAACTAACACTACACGAATCATTCAGCCCGGCTACTCACGACGTCGGTGACGTACATGTTTTATGTTCAATATGGCCCTGAGATACCAACAAGTGCCGTCCCTTCAGATATGGAGAGCGCTGTTAGGGGAGTCCTCAATGGACTCATGATGGATAAGACAAATGATCTAAATGAGCTGGTAGTGAATGATGGATTTTTCATTTCATCTGTCTCTGCTGGCGTTGTCCCTCCCGCTAAACTCGGTTGTAAGTTTCACACTCGTTTCTAGCCATGCATACGGCAGAGCCAATTCATTGATTCCAATCGTTACTACTTTTTTAGATTTATGTGTGCCAACTCCTCCAAACTTATGCACTCCGGTTTCTGTTGAAGTGGACGGCAGTCATCTACCCTCTGCACCCACCGAACAAGTCGCATACTACCTGTATCGCCAAGCTAACACTCTGCCTTCTTTGATAGACGTCAACGGCTATAAAATTGTTTATATTGGCAAAAAGGCCGTTGAAACCAATAACGAGATCACTTTAAGTGGTGTTCCAGGCAGAGAAATGGGAGTCAGCGAACAAGAATTCTTTGCCCAAGCGCTTCAGGACTTTTTAAACAGCCAGGTTGCTGCCGATCCTTCAGATGAAGATGGTCTGCAAATTATATCAGTCAGCGTGGACGGGCAAGTGATTGATACAGCTTCTACAGTTGCCCGTGGTCAAAGACGGTTGGAGAGTTCAAATACTATTAATGTGAAAGTGAAAGGCCAGTATCGACCCCCCGTGAGTCATTACGTTTGCACAGGCTTGTGCTTCATCATCAGTTTACGTTGTAGGCTGATCCGTATCTCTTATCACGCCCACTTCAATTTTCATACAGCCTGAAATCGATTTTGGTGCAATCGTCGAAGATTCTATTAATGCCGACCCAGAAAGAATGGCAAACGAACTCAAAAGCCCGCGCCCCGAGATCGATGGCAATGATCAAACTGCGTTAACAACAAACAGCGACTACTTCCAAGAGGCAGATGTAGTTGGTTCAAAAGAAATAAAGGAGGAAATACCAACAGTCATAGTCCTGGAAGACACCACCAACCAAATGAAAGGAACTCTGAATATGATGGCAGGAGTTGTTGGAGTTTTAATCGCCATACTCGCGGCGGCCTTTATCCTCCGACCACATCGAAGGGCTGCCATTTTCGGATCAAAATCCAACGAGGGCACATACCTCCACACACAGGACGTGGACCAAGAAAGCTACTTGTTGGACGAAAAGAGAGCTTACAGGCAACCGTACCATGGCGACATTTTTCGTGAAAACTCAGGTTGAAATTAAAGCCTTATTATACCTTGAGTGCTTTCAATTGGTGCTCTCACACAATGGTCGACTTGAAAATGAAGCCAAACAAGAAAAATAATATACATACTTCATTCATTTTACCCTCATACATCTACAATGCCAACGAGTTCACTAATCGATTAAAATCCATTACTTATCTGTGCTGGAGCGCGACACAGCGCCGGGAAATAAAGGAACAATTGGCTCAGAACTCCAAAGTTCCCCTCCACAAAAAGAAGCCTTAAACCTTGACACCATTACTTGTAGTACCTAACGCCCCAGAGCTCTCTGGCCGCCAACTACACCTAACGACAAATCGACACCTGCCTTTTTCTCTCGCTTCTTTATCTGAACGAACTTTTCCCACGCTCGGCACTCATTTCCATGCATTTGTCGTCGCAGTTCCTCGAATTCTCTGGCTGCTTTGGCAAACCTGAACTCAATATTGCGCACGGGAGACAACCAATGGAAGCGTGTAATGCCAGCATGTTGCTTCACGACTTTCTTTTGCCACCCTGCAAGAAGAAGAGGGTTTTGGCTGACGTAGCTGCGTGCTTTTCCAGGAGAATCGAATTTTCGGCTCTGGACTACGCTCCTGCCTGCCTTGTACGGGGCCTTCATCTTTGAATACTCCTCCCATGCTTCAACTTCGTCGGTACCAAGACTTTGGCGCAGAGACTCGAATAGGATCGCATCTTTACGCTTGCGGAAGTGTATTTTACGGGTTGGTGAGATCCAGTAAGTTCTCACACGGGTCATCGCAGGTCCATTTATAGTTCCAAGCTCCCATCCCAGGCCAGGAAGAGTCGATTCGTCAGCTGCTTTATGATGCCTGATTGTTTTGGTCGAGTTTACCTGCACTTTCGTAACCATCTTGTTCTTGGTATCTTTAACTCGCGTTTCCTTCTTGATATATACTGCTCGGCGATCCAGGTTCCGTTTTCTGGTTGTCTTGGACATGGGCTTTAATTCTTCAGACGCAAGAACCCTTTCCAATTCGTTCTGAAAAAGAGCGTCTTCGTTGTAGTTTACTTTCCGTGAGCAAGTTCGACATGGGCGCAGATGACCAGGCGTATTGCTAGTGTCATGACTGATGCATCCCACCTTGGGATCTCTCCTTGCAGCGATCGCATGTTCATCGTCATCGGGGGACTTACGTTTATACTTGGCGTCGATCGACGGCGGAGGCGCAGTCACAGCCAATTGACTGCCAACGAGGGCATTTCCTGATCTCACGGGTTCAACCTTGGTGGCGGTGCCAGCGGCAAGTCGAGCGCGGTAGAATGCAGCAAACATGGTTGTAGAGTAATTTGAACTCTGTGTATTCATCGACGCACCTAAGCGATTGCGAGTGGCCAAGTCTAACGCAGAACGCCTGTAACTGAGAAGCCGTATTCTTGATGGCCTCAATTATTGATACTTTATTGTCAACATCATGCTGTATTTAGTCCTTTGGAAATGATAGTACTTTCATTTCCAATTTTTTGAAATCCAGTCCTGTGTAGAATTGTATGTGCATGTACCAGAAATTTGTATTTAGTACTTTGAAGTTAGTCCTTTCAAAATAATGGTAAAAATACCTTTTGTAACAGAAGTAGTTTTTAATTGTTAGTACTTTCAAAGGACTAACTATTTCATTTGGAAATAAGTGTTATGTGAGTACTTTCACGGGACTAACATGATTACACAATGTTAGTACTTTGAAAGGACTTACAATGCCAACTGGAAATGTTCATTTGTTTAGCAATTTTTCTAGACTGTTGTCATATTGCACACAATAATAAGATATATGATCTATTGTTAAGCCTAGTAAGCCAAAGAATTGGTGAACACTCAAGTTTCATCCTCAGATCTAAATTTTGCATTGATTTTCTCAATTACCTCGAAGTCCCCTTTCTCTACCAAAGATGCATAGCTGTCCATCACAACACAAGTATCACATGATAATGGTTTACTTGACTTCCGCTTGTCACTCATCCAGATCGAGTAAGTAGATGAACCAATGAAACTTTTTCCGAGATGTTTTGCATAGTATTTCAATATCTGGTGTTGCTTATCTTTTGCCTCCAATCCAACAAGACAGTGCCGAAATGCTTGTTCAATCCTACGCTTCAACAGTGAACCATTAGTTGTCCAACCAGCTTTCCCCCATAAAGATTCTTCTTTGTTCTCTGTGTCCAGTAATCTTATGTCATCTGAAACAGTATTGGACTTGCTGTTCTGTTTCTGCTTTTTGGCTTTTCTCTTAGTTGATGACTCTACTTGGGCCTCAAGATTTGCCACTTCGGTCGCATACAATGCATCAGTGGCTACATGTTTCATCCAAGAATAGTTCATATACAATGCAAAGTCCTTGCAATGAGCTTGAAATGAACTATCCTCTTTCATCCAACGTATGACTGCTTCTGACATCTGATTCGAATAGTCCATTTTTGCATTCTTTGCAATGCTGGCACACTTCACAATTGCTCCTGACCACAATGGGAGTTTGCCACTGCGTCTTGTGTCAAGATAAGTAACAATATCCTTATTAAATGCTGGATTTGGAATGGTACTTTCCTTGACACCTGTCTTTGCATTACTTATCAACAGTTCCATTCCACCAACGTACTGGTAAAATCCACTTTCAAACTCAACTCTACTGTAGCTCTCAACATCTTGTCCCTCTTTCAATTGTGGATTCAAATCCCTGCTGTAATCATGATCATCAGCTGCCTTCAACTTTGTATGGTTGATACCATGAAGGACTGAAATACGAAGAAGGGCAGAATCTTCGTTTCTCTCTTTGCATAAATATGAAAACAGTTCAACTGTTCATCTCTTGCTGCTTGAGCCACATCTGTGACAAACTTTCGCGACAAATATTGCAGTTTTGTCTCTTGAATATTCATTTCACTATCAATCAATTTGGCTAAGCAATTTTCTGTCAATCCTTCCAATCTGATTTTTGATTGGTGATGAATGTATGCACTTGTTTACCAATTTCAATCATTTCTTTTGAATCACTGTGCTTTTGAATTTTGACATCATCACTCCATGGATCACACAATATATTTGACTCAGAACAGATGTAGGTTAACAAACCTAAATGCACCAATGATTCAGATATATTCCAGTCCCCTGCAGCATTACAAAAAATGTGCATCAGCATGCGGGTGAATTGACCAACATACTTCCTATGATCTGGGGATCGCTTTGATGCTTCTCGACCAATCTTTACCATCCCTGATAGAATGTGATTTACATTCATGTAACAACACCGGTTGATAAGTTTGAAGAATCTTGATGTGAGTATCAGCTGCCTCCAAAGAATGCTTGCAACGTTCAATCTCAAGGCAGATAAGAAGTGCAATGTTGGAGTACCGAATCTTGTTCATAGGAACACCACTAGATGGTCGCCAAGTCAACAAAGCAGCATTTTCTAACTGACCGCACAATCTGTACTGAACAAAAGAGGACCTTCTTTCTTGTCAAAAGGAAATAGTTTTTGACGTGCCTCCTCAATTTCCCCAAGAAAGAAAGAATGATCACTTGTAGCATTGCGATTTGAGAAGAACTGTCCAATGATTTTAGGATGAAGTTTTCTTTGCACAACATTATCATAATCTTGCCTAATAAATACGTTCTTTCCAATAGACAGAACGTTATGGAGGATGTATTCTCCATCGAGGGTGTCAACCTTGTGATCTACCTCTGACCCAGTTCCATCATAGTTCAATGTCACACGACCAGTGTTACACAAAATGTGGTACAGCTCAATGCTGGTCTTGTTCCATAGCGTAACTCTGTAACCTGTTGACTGTTTTCCTTCAACAGAATCTCTTTTGTTTCCAATCTCAAACGTCCGCAGAATGCCACAATAATCGTTTGAGTTATCACTGATCAAACGTCTCTTCTCGATGTCCAGGCCATTGATGATTCTATCGGAACGTGTTATGTCTACCATATCACTGAATCCTGATAATCCGTAATGCTTCCTGAGTTCCACAACAGATTCACGTTTCAGGTTGTATGCAGTCCCAACATTACCAGCAATCCCACCATGATTCTGAGCATGAGATGCAGAAGTGGACAGTTCTTGAACACTAGTTTCAATTATTGTTTTTGGGCACATTAGCATTTCCCCAAACATCAAGTTGCCGTTTTGCAAGGGAGTCAACAAGTGCCTTCCTTTCTTCTCCCCTCAATTGCCCATAAGTATGACCCTTTCTATGTATACAATTCTTTGTAACACATAATCCAATCTCTATTGAAAGTGCACCCTTCATTAGGCCAACCAATGCATCGTAGGTGAAACCACTCACCCATGTCCCTGGGCATGTAAAATTATCCTTTTCATCACTTGCCTGGCACCATCCGTGGATATATGCCACATATTCGTGCTGTGTCCTAATGTTTTTTCCCTGTCTTTTCACTGAACTGGCATGTTCAAGAGAGATGTATTTCACCACAGCACTATTTTTAAATCTCAGTTCCAGAGGGTCAGGAGTTATGGGACGTAAGATTTTTCTCAACACAGATGAACGCTTACGGGTGTCATGTGTAATCCACTTGACATTGTACAACTCATCATTGCTTGTTAATGAACCATCAATGAGACTTAGTACCACACTAGATTCAATGGGCACCTTCCAATTTCCCATGGTTCTATATTCAATGCATTCAACAGTTTTTCCATTTACAACTTGTGTGGACCTTGAAAGAAACCACCTATCAAGGTCACGTGGTGGAATTCTTCTCATCTTTGCAGATAATGGAGAGGGGAAAAATGTTGTCTCGACAATAGTATCTCTTGATCCATCGACATATTTGTTGCTCTTAATGTTGGTGTCATGTGAGGACTGAAGTGGAGATGACAGTTGTGAATGATGGATTTCTCTTTGGAAGGTAGGGAATTATCAACAAAGTCACAAACCACAGCCTCCATTGTTGCTACCATATCTGAAGGTGTGGGAGAATGGCAACTTAGATTGGAACCTTGCGTTCCATCAGTGGTTGTACTGGGGAGGATGTTATTGGATGCACCTATCATATCTGAAGGTGTGTGAGAATGGCCACTTAGATTGGAACCTTGAGTTCCATCAGTGGTTGTACTGGGAAGGATGTTATTGGATGCACATACATTATCTTCATCTGCTGTTGTAGAGTGGGTACACAACACGGGCAATAAATTGGCAACTGTTGTGTCGGTGGGGTGATCAGTGCTGATAGATGAAGTTGTGTTGTCATGTGGTACAACATTGGTGTCCAGGGTGGGGGATGAACTGAAGGTGGGACTTTTGTCAGTGAATGAAGTGGTGGTACAAGATGAAGTGAACTTAACAGTTGATATGTCCATGTCAGTTGTGGTGTTTGCAGACTTGTTGGTAGGCTTGAGTGGTGGTGCAAAGGCAGTGAATTGATTGTAGCCCTTGTTTTTTGCATCTTCTTTCATCAATTTGAGTTGATTATTGTATATCTTCCGAAACCTATCACTCTCAGCTTGAATGGGGCATCCCTTCATAGAACCAGCAACTGTATTGGTCTCATCAAGATTCAACCACCCACCAACAGATTGATGTGTTGTCCCATCTGGGTTGATCTGTACTTTCCTCACACTCTTAATCCAATCCAAAACATCACCATTGGCCGTATACACCAACACGTCATCACCTTTACCACTGATGCTATGAATCTGTGAAATTCTGTAGCCTTTTGGATCACCACACACAAAAGGAGTTGCATAATACTCAATGAAATCTCCGGGGTGCAGATTATCCTGTTCTGAATGCGTAGGGACAGAGTCATCCAGCCCAGTTTGAATATTAGACATGTGTTCATCACTCAAAGGTGTTGTAGTGGGGTGAATATCTGAATCACCCTTCACCAGATGCCCATATTTCTTGTTTAGGACATGCAACTGAGACAAAGAGAGGTCCTCTTCATCACCGTCTTCATAGAGACATCGTCTATCTTTCCCTTTTTCTGATAGAAACAATCTGATGTTGAGAAATCACTGAACAATCAAATTAAACTGGTGAATGAAGCATTTCATCTTACCAGCACCAGAACGAATTCTGACAACTGTCCCAGTATACAGCACCTTGTGAAACTTCTTTTAAAAGTAAACCCAATGTCACCTACACTAATGCCAGCTGAAGAAGGATGTGTATGAATCCCTTCTGTCTCAGCAGCGGTGTTGTTATGGTGCATACCCACATAATTATCATCGCCGCTAAACCTAAGGGGAGGCCTTGTCTTCCTCTTACTGCGAGTCATTGGTGAATACTGTGTTGAAAATGAGGAGGAAGAATGAGTGAAGCTGATTCTTGAAATGCAAATTATTCAACAATCAACATTAAATGCCGCCACAGCAGGACCAAAAACATAAACAAGATGACCCTGTGCGGGGTTTTAGGGGCGGACGAGCCCCTAACACGGGGTCGACCTGGCGCCAGGTCGCGTGGTCTCGCTGACGGCAGCGAGCGGGGTCTAGGGGCAGCGCCCCGGAAAAGTTTGAATTTGTGCTGTC
The DNA here is from genome assembly GCA_013187285.1 of Cyclotella cryptica. Taxonomy (NCBI): domain Eukaryota; phylum Bacillariophyta; class Thalassiosirophyceae; order Thalassiosirales; family Thalassiosiraceae; genus Cyclotella; species Cyclotella cryptica. The sequence goes on from JABMIG010000002.1 coordinate 1,742,315, forward strand.
CTCATGGTGGTTCTGCAAACCATTTTTAGCCTGCTATTACGTCGGCGGCCACAGCTTCATGCTCTTACCTTTGTCTGCTATTGTGTGATGCAATTGTTTTGATGGCTGCAGTTGTTTGGAGGCGTGCTGTGTGTGATGCCTTTGATGGCTTTGAGGGGTGCAACGGCTGGGACTGCTGAGTCTGCTTGGATGCTATGGCTGCAGTGAATTGGGCTCAGATGGCTTCTATTGCCGCTGTGATGCCTGCAATGGCTGCAACAGCAGAAACAACTGGGGTGTCTTCTTAGCTGTGCTGCAACTGCAGCAATAGCTTTGGATGATTTGGTGGTGGCTTTGACGGCTGATGTGAGATGGGACAAGTACGATGTCTTCTATCTCTGCAATAGCTGCAACTGCTGCAGCATGGACGGCGTTGGCGACGGTGCGGCGGCTTCAATAGCTGCAAATAATACGACAGCTTTTATCTCTGCAATAGCTGGAACTGCTGCAGCAGTGTTGACGGATACGATGGCTCTGCGGCTCGATGGCTGTGCGGCTTCGATGGCTGTCGGCGGCTTTGACGGCTGCGAAGAATAGGACGGCTTCTATCCCTGCAATTACTGCAACTGCTGCATCAGTGTTGATGGCTATGACGGCTGCACGGCGGCTTTGATGGCTGCGAAGAATGGGCCGGCTTCTATCCCTGCAATTGCTGCAATAGCAATAGCAATAGCAATAGCATCTATGGCAGAGACAGCGAGCTGCTATGGCAAGAATACATTATCTGAGTAGATAGTGACAATCGTGTCATAGTGCAACTATTGCAATAAATTTGCTGTGTTAAAATGCTTGATAACAACAGAAAGGTAGGATATGGCATATCTTTCAAAACGGGACAGCCATGTCTCTTCAAAGTACTAACTTTTGGCGGGAAATTTTGACGGGACTATTTTCCAAAGTACTCCTTTCCAAAAGGACTAAATACAAAAAAATATTGTCAACGCTTCATCAATAATTATCATGTATTATTTAAAAAATATATATTATAAAATGCAATGATTGTACGTATTATTGTACACGACTACACGGTGTACGGTTACAGTACAATATTGTACTAATATTCCATTGTCATGTTTTAGTTGTACTTTTTATGGAAGGAGAGAGGAGGAGTAGAGGACAAACAACAAACAATTCATTTTTAATTGAACAATTTGTGCGTAAAATTTGTGCGTAAAATTTTTGTGGAAGGAAGAATGAGAGAGTGAGTTGTTATTCAAACGTAATTTTACAGAATCTCAGAAGGAATGGAGTTGCGGGAACAAGACTACAATACCGGACGTAACGTAATTACTGGTGGATAAGAACCACAAAATGTCTGGTCATTTTCAGAAGATACAATAGGTGGTTTATACTACGAATAAAGTTACCATAGGGGTTGAGGGAACTACGTTTATTTTTTAGGTGATTAGGTTGTTTCCATAAAACAGAGAGAGATTATATTATATTTTTCTTGTGTTTGTAGATAGGAAATAAGATGCCGACATACATACACATGATTCTACCTATTCCATGAAACTAGTAGGCACGGTATGATATGTGCGCAAACAATCGTACGTACCATACCATACACAATACTCATTTCTGCAGCGCATCGCGCATTACTTATACAATACACTATGGTATATTATGGTACGATATAAGAGGTATCTAGAGATACACAAGAACACATAGGTAGAGTGTACATCGTACTAGGAGAAACAGGCAATAATATATATTATCCATATATTAATACTTATATAATGAAGTACGTGATTCGTGTTTCCGCCAAAGTCATTCACAGGTCTTCCAATAGAATAATGCGTCATCCAACGGTTCGTGGCTGGGATGGTTCTCATGAGGTTACCATCACATTCGTGTGACGTGGCGACAAACTGGCGATGACATATGTGAACAAGCACGGGACCGGCTTTTAATTACCTTTAATGGTGAACTGAAAAGCCAATCTCCAAAAGAAAAGCCAATCTCAAAAAAGAAAACCGGATACCATTTCATTTTCACGTAGGAATAGTACGAAGATTGGTAAATGCCAAAAGAAAACTAATTCTCCAAAAGAAAACCAATCCCCAATATATTTGCCGACCTGGATAGGTTGGTATTTTATTTAAGCCATAATGACGAAATCAAGACTTTCGTGAGAAGAACTATTCGCTATTAGATCGATTTTGAAAAAGAATAGATCTAATCTGATACATTCCTGAGACGTGAAATCATAGGTTAGTAATAATCGAATAACTTAGATTTTCTACATTAGAAATAGATTTTGAAGTTAGATAATAAATTCTTTTCTAGAGATGTGATTGTTCTAAATCATACACCCTAGATCTAACAAATTTTGAGAATCTATTTTAGCGAAACTAGTAATCTGTTTACATTCAAATTCTGCATAATAGATCTTAAATTAGTGTTGCTATATTAGATGTAGATGGTATCCGTTCCTCTTGGTGCCTTGCTAAGCAGTCGTGTCTAATATTAATTATAATAATATTACCTAAGTAATTACTACTTATTATTACTTTGACAAATAATTATTATCTGTTGACTACTTCCACTGTACGCCTGAAGTTGGAGCTTATTAGGCACATAATATTATTATCTTTTAGCGAATAATTGATTTTCTTGGTGTTCCCTGAACCCCATAGTCTCCCTTCCGCCATGAAAAAATAAACGTATCTGAAAAAATTACCCTATTTACTTGGAGGTAGCCACTATGTACCCTTTCAACCATTGCTCGTCCGTGTGATGAGTGTGTTTGTTGTGAGCGTGATGTGTGGTGAGTTTTCGGTCATAGTACTGTAACTCAGTGAATAATGGGACCCATGTGGACCTAAACATAATATGGGCGTGTTGTTCCCGATGAGGAGAATCTAAATGACCAATGTTTAGAGTCAACAGAGTGTGTTAATTGACCGAAACGGAAAATGTCCGTTGAAATGGGTCATTTTGCAGAGGTGGTTCTTATACACCGGCGGTTCTTATACACCAGTAAGTACAGTAGTTGATGCTAAACAAGGCAGACTGTGCCAACTTTTGAACAAGGCAAACAATCGGGGTTCAGGGAACACCAGGAAAATTGATTATTTTCTACAAGATATCCATGTTAAAGCAAGAAGATATGGTATCGTACGGTATCGATAGGAAAACTACCATACTGATAATAATGGGAAGGTAGGTATCAAGGCATATGAAGCATTCATGTACTATTGGATGAGAATTGTGTCAGGAATCAGGACATTAAATTATGTACTATTCCGATTTAGTCGTCAAGTGCGTAGGAAGTGCCTTATAAGTGCCTAATAATGTTTCTTTTTCTAGGCCTGTGCATGTTGGGCCCCCAAAAGCTACCAGCCCCGTGCTGGAACTGGGACCGACTTTTCGCCCTGTGCTACAACTGGGACGCCGACAGCCCAGCTGTGGCACCGTGCCACAACGGGGCGCCCCATGCTGGAACTGGAACCAAAAATGAGATTGTGACATGTCCCGTGCTGGAACTGGACGCCCCGTGCTGGAACTGGACTTTCGTCTCGAAACCCCGAATTTGCACTAGCCCTGCTGTGGCACTAGAGCCACCATGGGGCGCCCCAAACCAGCACTAGTGCCAGATTGGGGCGTCCCGAATTGTCACTAACGAGGGTACATAAGTATGTAGTTTGAAATGTGTTTGTCTTGGTGGTATCTTAGAAAATGCAGTGCGATTTTGGGACGTCCCAATGTGGCACTTCTGTAGTCACATGATTATTCTTTATGAGATGGCATAACCTTTTGTTTAGAAAACACTAAATTTAATACTGAAGCAGTTATCCACCGTTGCCTATTCCTTGTTAATGCAGTTCTTGTTGATGCCCCCGTGACACTTGGAATTGCATAACAATCCGGCTTTAAAACATGAACACCTAGCAGTACGACAAGTCCCGCTCTTGCAACCACACCCAAGATGCTTCCCTTGCCCACCAACCATTGAAACAGATGCCGCCACTTTCCTCTCCTTAATCCTCGGCAAACCCGTCCATACATCTAAAACACTATCCAATCCCAGAAGCTTAGTGTTCGACGCCACAGATGTCATGTATCTGGGATGATACAAAGTGTCCAAAACACCTGCTTTGCATCCCAAGTGATACGTTGAACAAGAATTGTCCTTTTTTCACAACTTCCACAACAACCAGCATGAATGTCTTACCATCAGCCTTGGTTGTGTCCACATCATGCAATGGAACTTGAACAATATGGCCAACATCAAATTGTAATTCTTTTTCCGATAGAGCATTTTTCTTCATTGTCCTACCCTGCTGTGATAATGATTGAAAAGCAGCATTGTGTTGACTTTTGCGCCATGGAGACTCCATCAGTTCACTCTCTCTTTCTTCCGCAGTAGCCTTTCGCTGTTTGTCTGCTAACACTGTGTTGTTGTAGTCCTGGACAGTTGGTGCTCGATACCACTTGCCCCATTGCTCGATGACACCTCTTTATCCACGGTGTAGGACTATGTCCAACACACTCTCGCCGTACTCGTCCAACATCTCCCACATTGTTTTTCTTACCCTCCTTAGAATCACACGTCTCCATGGATCTGACAAATTGGACTCCTTGTCCAAAATTGAGAAGCAACTGCGGATATTGGCGTTCTCCAGGGTGGCGGACATCTGTTGGCTGTGTAATTTTCAGAAGAAGAGACAACCATGGGTGGCGGACATCTCCTGCGTACTTAGACTTCTCAGGAAGAACACTGGGTAGAAATACTTGTTCACCTGCAGTCAACAATCTCACTGGGGGTGCTTTCAGTGGTGTCATTACTTCCAATTCCTTGGGAGGGCTTTTTCTATTCCCTACAGAAGAATCCTCCGTCTGCTGCATCTTAGAGGCAGAGAAACCACCGGTCATCATGAGATAGCTGTTCATATTCAACGACACATGAGATGGCAAACTAAGAAACAAAGCTCCGCACTGGAACTCCAATCCCTTCCAACCAAAGTAACTTCCTTTTGGAGTAGTCACATTCACCTTTTGAACAAACTTGGCAATCAATTCATCTGTCCTATCTGAAGCGAAACCAATAGAGTTAAATTCTCGACAAGATATTTCATTGTGCCGAGCTCCCATTGTTTTAACTAACTGATCTTGTTTGGTGGTACCAGCAGACGAAGGAGGAGAATCTGACTTCTTAGCACTCTTGGGAAGAGTGGCAAGCTCCAAAGGAATATCTGGTTCGAGCCCCAAACTCCTATTTACATCCATTTCTGTGGCCAATTTTGACAGCATACTGGGAGCAATTGGCATCTTAGATATTCCAACCTGTGGATGTTGGCCAAACATGAGATGGTACAGTGATTGATTGCCAATCCCTCGATGGATCTGTGTATTGCATCTCCATTGGATGAACGGGAGAGACTGCGCCCAATGCTTGGATTTATTTTCATGCATCCAGTTGCTAATCTTCTCCTCTACGGTCCTATTCCTTCTTTCAATTCCACCATTCGACTCAGAGTGACGTGGCTTTCCTGTAACCAACACTGTTCCTGGCCATGATGTCTTTATCTCAGAAATCACTCCACTACAGAACTAAAGGGAAGTACGTCAACAAATGTTAATGGAACTCATCACACGTGGTCAAAATTGATACCAAGATAAAAATAAATATACCTCGTCATCTAACTGAATATGATGGGACTTCGAGGCTCCATGACAGAACTCTTTACCGTTATCGGCTTGGAGGATGGAAGGTGGTCCAAATATGCAGAAAATTTGGATGAGCTCTATGGCCACTGCCCGGTGTGTCCTGGAGATCAAAGGACGCAGTTGGCAGAATTTGATGCCATGGTCCTGGTAGTCCAAGACATATTGGTATGGCCCATCAGGCATACTCTGGTAGTCGATGAGGTCAATATGGGCTCTGACGTTCATTCCTTGGGTCAGCAATGGTTGATGGCCAGCTTTGGCCTTCTTCCTAGGCCTTGACCTAATGCAAACCGGGCAAAACTTGGGGAACATCTCACACAGCCAACGAGGGATGCTCTTGCCATATTTGGCTGTAGCACGCTTGAATAATGCCTTGGCCTTGGGATGATCATTCCCTGCTTTCAATTCATGGATTTGCCTCAGGACATCAAAAAGCTTGCTGTAGCTGACCACCTTCTGGAAGGCATCCAATGCTTCAACCTCAGACTGCTTGTAGATCAGGATGTTGCTAGTATCAACGGTCCTGATATCGTATTTTTTATCCACTTGTACCCAACTTTGTTTGGGATTGATCTGAGGAGTCTAAGCGGTTCTTCCTCGTCGGAATCTTGAATGGCCAGAATAAGGTCATAGATATGATCAAACAACGCATCAGAGATGATGTGAGCATGTTTGTTCAGTTTTGACATTGTGAATATCTGTAGAACTCTGTCTTCCTCGCAGATAGAGATGCAGTGTCTTCATGGATGGAGACTTCTTCACCTTCTGGAATGGTGGAGAGTTCTTCATGTGGCAACTTATCCACCACATCCCCCAGGTCTACATCCCCACACAACTCCTCAAAATGGAGTTCATCATCGTGTGCATCAAAATGGAGTTCATCCTCATCTTCCTCTTGTTGTGGGTCTCCTTGTGATGGTATGCTCTGGGAGATGGAGTAAGACGAATCGTCAGAATCATCTGTTGATATCTTTTTGGATGTTTTTTTTGCTTGCTACCCCTGGCCATGTTGAGAGTGAGATGTTGTGTGGAGAGTAGTGAAAATACGATGGGGTCAAAGAACAGCACAATCTGTGGCAATTGACAGAGTCCTAGCTGCACAAAAACGCAAGTGAGCGCAATCCGTGGCAATAATGTGGTTGAGAGTGTGCTGGGTTGGCCAAAAAACTCAAGCGAAGGTGTGCAATTGTCAACTACTGTGTTGGATCACAGTTCGGATGGGTGCGTTGGATGATGCAAAAGATCCACGTGATGGCGATGAAGTGGAGGCCAAAGATCCACGTGATGGCAATGAAGTGGAATGTGCCAGATGGCCTATCTACTTATGTCAGAAAAGCCTGTCAGAATTTTGGTGTTCGGGTACTCCTAACTCTCTACTTCAACCAAGAAATGTCCCCAAATCGTCACCAGATCGCGTTTTGATGGCCTTGCCACAACGGGGCTGGCGGCATCCCAGTTCCAGCACGGGGCGAAAAGTCGGTCCCAGTTCCAGCACAGGGCCGGTAGCTTTTTGGGGCCCAACATGCATAATCATACCAAAATTCCTTCTGAGCGTGCAATACATACTTCTGGCTTACATGGTGCCTATTACCTCCATAGTTTGCAATACTTAGTTGGCTTATACATGGCGCCTAATACCTCTATGATGCAACTATGTGTCCCCTCTCTGTCCAACAAAGACTGAGAGTTTGTGCAGCAACAAGCATGAAAAATAACCAGGACTGAGATTGTGGCACCATAATGATATGTTTTAGATATTTAAAGCTTTGTATACACCTCGCTTTCTAATTTTCTCATGACATGTCCGCCAAGCTAGCTGCCCACTCCTGCTTTTGTGGTATGTCTTCCCTCTGCCCTGCTCCAACTGAGTCTCAGTCAATAAATATGGCTCCAGATCACTCCAAATACCATCCCATAGTCTCGTCACGGTTTCCCCATTCCAATAATTTGTAGCACTATTTGGTTTCCAACAATTCTGCACCTCGGCATAATGCTTCACCACCCTCATGAGCCTCCGCATCCTCAATAAATTACATCCTTCTTTGTCAAAGTGAACCACCAAGTCAGCCCTCAACAATCTTTATGGCGTAACGCTCTCTGCAGGACAGCCCATCAGGTAGAGAGTGATCAGCTGAATCATGTTCATTTTTGTTGGGTACCGCTGTGAAGAAGGAAGTGGATTTAATTTGCCATGGTGGTACCCAACCTTGACAGTCCGCTTCCTCAGCTGCTCCTGTGTCTTCTTCCTTATTGTTGCCTCCTTCACTTGCATTTCAATCTTGTTTGATATATCTTGAACTCTCACTAGCACATCATCTTCCTCTTCACCATCTGAATCCATCTCCACACAGATCCCCTCTATCACCTCATTCAAGTCCATGTCTAGTCTTGATGTTGCTTGCGACACAGGCTCAACCTCTGCTCGCTTCAGTAGCTCTGTCAACCTGTTATTTATTTCCCTAGACAGGCCATAACCCTCACCACCAACTGAGCGTAAATCCAACTGCTCTTCCAACTTAGTAGTAAAAGCACTCTCAAGGCGCTTGCCTTCATTTGTGAGAGCCATGGTGATGTCTCTCACCTCAATCTTGAGCTCTTCAATCTTGCATATATTCAGCCCGGGAGATGAGATTCCATTCAATCAGGAGAAACAGACAAGCAGCAACATGTTCTGGGTCCTTGGAGCGCTGCAGGATTTCACTCAGGTAAATGAGCCCCTTGATTGGAAGGGGATCCTTGCCCTCCGAGGTCCTAAGATCAAGATCCTTCTTTTCTTGGGCCTCAACTTGCTTAGTTACCTTTTCGTAAAAACCAATTTTTCTCCACAACTCTTTGGATACAGGGCAATGTCACACTCCACAAACAAAAATGAGAGGGCAGAGCAGGCACCATCGTATGCAGTAGATGACAAACGAACAAAAATAGTACTCATTCCATTGTCATCATCGCCCTTTTGTTGTGCAATGATTGCTTCATTGTCCATCATATCATCAGATACAACATCAGCAGGGTTCCAACGTTGCTTTACACTCTTCTTGAATGTCTTCAGCCATTTGGCAAACACTTGGAAGGACAAAGCACAAAAGTTCAATGGATGTGTGGACATTCTCTGGTCTGATGGCCTGTAAGGTAGAAATCACCTCGGCTTTGAATGAAATACGTCTCTTGGATGGCGCACCACTTTTTGTGCAGTGATTGCTGTCTTCTTTGGCAGCATCCAGGTGATTGTACATGTGGCGGAAGAATCGCACCAATGTATCTTCGTAATGCCCACACCACTTCTTTGCAACCCGAGCACCCAAAATTGCATGGGTTTCTTCATCGTCCAGATCATCATCACTCTCCCTCCTGAAAATGGATTTATATACCGTTATAGCAAATGAATTATTATCCAATCAATTAATTCATCAAAAATACTTACCTACCCGCCACAGTTCGAGCTACAATTTCTTCACAGGCCGTATCCTCACCTCCATCAGTATTTCCCCCATGCACAGGGCTGCCAAAGGCTGCCTCAAATGCTTCCCTAACAGCAGCTGCGAACCTTCCTTCTTGGACAATTGATGCAGCAGGCCAAATCTGTGCATCAAAGGAGTCTACCACAACTGTCCTATGGACGACAGTAGGGCCTCTCACTCCATTACTACCCCCTCCTGGATGCTGCCCCATGCTGTTGTTAGCATTGGAGTTGGGATTTGTAGCCCCATGTAATGGGCCTGCCACTGCAGTGATGGTAGTGCCAACTGCTGGGCAATTGTAGGTGGGGTTTGGGCATTGTGGGGCAGCAGCGGCGCCAATGGATGCTGCGCCAGCTGCCGCAGTGTTGGTAGGGGTGTGGGCTATCGTGGGAAGGTGGTGACGCTGAGCTTTCTTTGTAGTGTTTGATTGCAAGGGCGTCATCGTGTTGATGGTTCAGGTAAAGTTCTCGATGGTGGTGGCTATGTTATTGGAGGTGACAGGCCCAAAAAATAATAATATTCTGCTGTGACCAAGACGTTGGATGCAGCAGAGCATATAATTGGCGACTAGCATCTGTGCATAGGAATGCAAAAAAAAATATTGGCAGAGATACCGACAATCTAATTTATTATGTAACATAATTATTTTGACACCATTGGGTGGCTGCCGTAATTCATCTAGCTGTTCAAACGGTCAAATAACCAAATATGTGGAACCGCTAAATTGCTTCCAAATCTCTTCTAAACTCCGATTTCTGTGTTTTTTTTGTCTAAACTTTAGAAAAAAAGGCCATGGCCGGTCAAGGCGTTTTTTCCAAATTTTGGTTCTACTATGATTTTGCTTTCAAATATCCAAATACTCTCATTCACCTTGATTATGCCCCTCTTGTTGCCCCTCACGTTGCCCCTTGCCTGATCGAATGGTCACAATAAAGGCCTCTAGTGTCAATCCTGTCAACAAGATGATCTACGTAATCCAGAAGTCGATGCTCCGTATTGTACCATACACATCCACACGAGCTAACATGCAACATAATATATTTTTGTACAAACAAGAACACTTGAGATATTATAATATATTATTATTAGAACAATATTATTATACTCAATACTAAGTCTCATATTATGTAAGGGCACGAGAAGGAAAGAGGAGTTTATTGTATAAGTCCCTGACATTGTTTGTCCAAATTTCGCCAAAATACATGGTTAAATTTGCCATCAATAAGGTGGGACGGTTTTGGAAAAAAAATATTACGGCACAAAATTAAGAAAGACCCTTCCAAACACCTTCCAAATTGCTTCTAAATATGACATTTAGAACTGGTTATCTGAACGTTTGAACAGCTATATAATATTTAGAGAGGTGAGGTTTGAAAGCATGAATTACAGCAGCCACCCATTGATAAAGCATAGGCCTGGAACAAATTTTATTTTTGCAAAGACATACAAATGTGGTTGGATACCTGATACTAATTTTTTGGATCGGCCACAAAATACCCTGAATCATGCACAATACTGGCATATGTTAATATAATATTATTATATTTATTATGCACGACTGATCGGTGCCACAAATAGAAGAATGGATACCATATATACATCTAAAATGTACCTACCTCTCTAGAAAACGATAATCAAAAATCGAACTTAGAACATATTACAATCTAAACAGATTTCGTTAGAAAGCTAAAATAGGTTTTCAAAATTTGTTAGATCTAGAGTGGACGATTTCGAAAAATGAAATTGCTAGTGAAGAAATAAAGATCTAGCTTAGAAAATCTATTCCATGCTTAGAAAATCTAGGATCTGCGGTCATTCCTAAAGTATGTTTTAAGGTCCTAGACGATGATTCGTTTATATCTATTATCAGAAAAGAATCGATCTATTCTCGAGAAATACTTCTTAAGAAAGTCTCCAACTCACCCAAAGGCATAAATAAACTGTGTACCTATGGAAAGTGGCAAATTAATTGGTGATTGGTTTTCTTTTGGAGAATTAGTTTTCTTTTGGCTTTTCCACTGTCTACTACTATTCCTCTGTGAAAATGATAAGGTATCCGGTTTTCTTTTGGGTGATTCGTTTTCTTTTAGTGGATTGGCTTTTCCATTCAATGACAAAGGTAACTCAAAAACCAGTCCGGTGCAAGGATCACCAGTATCGTAAAAAGGAATTGGTATATAAGAACCACGTGAGAGCGAGATACAATACTATGAGTATGTACAGATATTTATATCGGAGACATGAATGAGTTCTTTTGCGTATTAATGTTTGTACATATTTACATATTATGTATGTCTGTTCATACCATTGTTTTAAAGCCCAGAAATTAATTATGCCTGTTTTCGCTCCATTGTCCTGTCACAACCCCATTGCTCGTGCGTGAGGGATATGATAGAAACAATACAATAAGTTAGATATGACATATCGTAGGTAGGTTCTATTATTTGTACTGCTTCACACGTCAAGATATATGCAGTCATATATAAAAAAACGTAAGAAAATAAAATTTGTATACCTTCAAAAGTTTAGATTTAACAAATAATAAAAAATTAATTAATAATAGTTATATCAAGTCTCATGCACTGTAGAATGGCTTCTCATTTTCTCTCTGGAACTTGTTCGTTGAGATAGATTATATATGATCATTGCGACTGAGAGACAGTACATGGTAAGAGTGTATGGTATTGCACCATATAGCTCCTACCATATGGTACTCCGTCCTTGATAATAATTATCTTTAACCCTCTTACATAAAGTTGGACCAAAGTGCCTTAACTAGAGCAAAAAAGTCTACCTAGTTAACTTATCTAAAGCACTTTCCGACCTTTGTTTATTGCTCATGAATTAGAACAATCCTCGTATTTTTCATTTAGATAACCTTATCCCCGTCAATTTTTGCTCTAGATAACTAACTTTCCCGCTTACTGCGTTTTTTCTATCCTCTAGAGAGAGATCGTGCATTACGAACATGCTACAGATCTCTCATTCACTTCTCGCACAAAGAACATCTAACAATCAATGATTCCCTTGACGGTGACGGAAACACATCATGCGTTGCCCTTTGTGTGGATGTGATGTCTGCGTGGTCTTTATACACAAAGACCATCTTCTTGCTGAGCTTGATTTTTTTGATGAGGCCCTTGATGCCTCCAAGAAGAGGAATCATCTCTACCGTTCTTTTGTTGCGTCTGAACATGGAGAGTTGGGTGCACGCAATCGCGTTCAAATCCCACACTGTGTTGTATCAAACACTCGTTCTATTTGCTCTAGCACAGATGGCAAATATACGGGATTCTGCGCTGTTGGAGATGTTGGAGACCATGAGCCCCGTGGTGTTGCCGAGGGACACAATTCTGATAGAATGCCTTTGAAAGAGAAGAGTGGTGATCAGGGGGGTGGGGATGATGAGGATGACATTGACGATGATGGCATTTCCAACACACTCAATGCGTCGTACGAGGAGGTAGAGAATCAATCAAACAATGCAGTTGATTTCAAGACGGGGGAACAAATGGAGCTATCAATGCATTTCAATCACCCTGTGTTTACCATGGACTATGTTCGCGACTTTGTGTTAAAAGCTCCAGTGAGTGGATGGGTGATAGCAGTGCAGGAAAATTTCAATACAGCTTCGATCATATGCTCTGACGAGAAAACATACAACAGCGCAATGAAGTACTGTTTCAAGAATGCAATTAAAAGCACGCCCTTTGCAGTTAACAAAGTACGTTTATGATTCTAAGGTGTGGATTCACTTTCTGTTTGATCTAAGGTGTAGGTGTCTAACGTCTTATTTAAAACAAGAACCAAATAAAAATGTGCCCCCACTGTACTTGTACTAATCATCGATTACTGAATCCCTGTCTCTTCCTTTGTTCCTGGTCTTTGGATCCAAACCACAGTACCTCCGTAGCTGAATGTAGATTGGATGAGATGTTGCCACGGAGTATACTCATTTCTCATGCTTCTGTCGTGTATCTATGCCGTCAGCTTTGAGTTTGAAATTGGGTTTTGATATCCACAAACCAGTTGTCTGTGGATGATGTGCAATTTCAAAACATGACATTTCCTTAAAATCAGGGATTTGAAAAATGAACCTGTCATTGTTCACTGTCACTGAATTAGCATGTAGATTACACTCTTTTGTGAAACCGACGATGTTTTTGACTGAGTAATAAGCAGAATCTGTATCAGTTGCACTCTCCTGCACGTTTGATTTACTTGTTGCCACTCAGAACTGTTTTTCTAGCTGGCAAACACAACATGCCATTTTCCCTGGCCTACACGCAGGTGCCATTCCATGACCTGATGAAACCATTAATGCAGTTTGGTTCAACCGATGTTCCAAATCAAAATTAACTGCAGACTCATCTCTGAACCTTAACATTTCTTCCGCAAGCCCTATACAAAAATGAGAATTTGTCTGCGTATACCTGTCGTCGTGGTCTTTTGTTGACATGTTCCAAGCCTGTCGCCCATTGACAACATAAAATCAAAAATTCCCATTAGTCCCATCCAATACCATTTTTTGAACATTGCTCTGCCAGTGAAGGACCCACCAATGTACTTGTCTTTGTCAATATTATCAACACCTCCCATGTAATGGTCGGATGTGTACCTCTTCAATGAATCTGGAATTTGCAGCATCACTCTTTCTGCACCCATGTGGTGTTGGCGGTAATTCGATTCATCAGTTCGTAACTGAAACCTCCAGCTACACCACAGGCACTGAGAAGAGTCGTGAACCAGCGTGACACGTAAGGATGTAACGCTGGACCATTTCCATTGTAGTGAGGATAGGCAATGTCCTCTTGGTCATTGGGTACGTCGATATATTCCCATCTGAATACTCACCATCTTCTTCCATGTTTTGTGTGTTGTACTGTTCATCGGCTGTGTATCCATGGAGAATGACATCAGAAGTTTATTGTGGAAAGTCCATCACCTCTGCAGATATCTCCTCAGATTCTCCATTGATTCCATCTTCCTCATCCTCACTTTCAGCATGTTCCACAGTAGTACCAACAGCCATTTGACGTAAAGGTTGATTGTTTCTGAAGTTGCTGTCTAGGATTGCACCAACTGAAGCCATCCTGATATTAGCAACCTGCTGCTTTTGTCTGGATTGCCTCTTTTCATGAGGAGTTATACCTCCACCAGTATTCACCGTTGACCTTTTCTTACTCATCTGTGTTTGATTTGTGCCAGCGGATGGAGCAACCACAGTGACGATGCCTTTCAGACCAAGTGGATATATGGAGTCAAAGTTGAAACGAGCCATTCAAAGCAGCGCCATTTGGTTGAGATCAGTTTTAACAATGGTGGTTCGGAGTGAACTATCATCAAGAGCAAAACGGAGTGATGATGTTTCCCATACAATCTTGAATTCATGTGAGCCTCTGTATGGAGTGGCATTGATGACACCATTAATAAAGAAGTCGGCAGGGATGTCATGGCAAGAGGACGGATTCGTGAGAAATAAGTCCTTTGTTGCCCTCACTCCTTCGTTCTCGAAATTTATTTTTCCTGAAAAGTAGTGGGCTTTTGCGATCTCACTGTCAAGAGAAAGATATTCATGAGATTATTGTCCAGCAACATCAATTTCATATGCATTTGCAGAGGCAGATGTGGTGTAGGAGAAGGCAGATTCATTGTTGTTGTCAGTGGAGATGTGTCCTGCAGTACCAATGGTGGAAACGGGAGGGAATTGGGCAATGGGGGCAAAAGGGGAACAGGAAACTCTTGTGTAAGAGATGATGTTTCATCATCATCGAGCTCTCGCATGATGAATCTGCTGGTTTATCTAAGACGCACTTGTTGGAAATATAAGACCGCACATTGATATATATTATGGGGACCTATTGTGACGGATTTTTTGCGTAGAATCGATCTAGACAGTCAGACAGAACAAAAAAGTGGAAGGGGGTGAAAACAGACGATTTCGTTAACTAGGGTCGGTTTTTGCTCTAGTTTATTAACTAGGGTCGAATTTTGCTCTAGATAAGGGTGAGGGTTAAAAAAATAAATGTAGTTCCCTTAACCCCATCATATTATATCGTGATAAAAATCATGTCTGTACAATAATTAATAACAAGGAAGGTGCAAGAATGATGAAAAGTACCAGTCAAGGTTCATGGATTGTTGTTATATTATCAGTTATCTTGCCTGACTTTGACCCAGTATAGTGACGCAACAATATGGAACTAGGACCTATGTGACATTACAGACCCCTTAGGGATGTTCTGAAGAGCTTAAGGCCAGCTCTACAGAACATCCATCCATTTGGAAAGCACCATCAGAATAGATCTCCCAGACAGCTTCTTTGACATAATGATGTTCCATGGATCCTCGTAGAAATTGGTATGTTTGGCAGGTAGAAAAAACGTCAGTTATTTTTCTATCTTCAAAATGGCCAGCACCACGTCAGTCCACATGCAGAACTATGGTAGAGTACCACAACTTGACTAGTCACAGCACCCTCACATCTCACGATGCTCGTGTATAGTATGCTATTTCTTACTATACAATTCACTAACTAGGTATAGGTATGATTAGCATGTAGAAGCACTATAAAACTATGGCACGACCTCAAATCATAACTGACATATTGAAACATGATGAATCTCCGTATAATTAGGCGAAAAATAACGTAGAAATTCCTACGATCGCACGATAATGATGTTCCATGGAGATAACAACGATCCATGAATTTTGACTGGTAGTATTGTTGTGCTTCTTGCGCAATGGCATAGAGTATATGGTATCTTTTCATGTATTGAGTGTGCAATAGCGGAGAAGAAGAAGCAGGAAGGAGTTATTCTTCAGTATTTTACATCAGTGCCAAAATAGTGCCGGATCTATGGAAAAGGCATAAATAAATTGATTATACGACTAATTTCTGCCTTCTTTTGAAACAGCCAACTTTGACAAACATGACAAACATGCCAAACTATGCCAAAGTAGGCATTCAATGCCGTTTTAGGTCTAAACGGCAGAGAAGGCATTAAACGGCTTCAAGTGATGTATGCTGCCGTTCGAAGCATTTTCAACAATTGATCAAAGGAATTGGTGAAACGTGTACTGGAACCCAACGAATAATGCCAATTTACATTCTCTCAGCTGTTTCATGAGGAATCTGGATACTTTTACTGAAACCGCATAATACATCACTCAATGCCAATTTTGTTGAAGTATGCCGAATCTATACAAGACGGCCGAGAGTACTTAAATCGGCATGCTACCACATGGCACAGAAAATCACCTTCTTCTTTAATGACATTATATATATCATGGCCTCAGTTGTTCGTGACTGCTCTTTCAGCTTGAAGCACAAGCTCTGATGTCATTCATGACTACCCGGACAACTCCATTGCTTGAGCCAATTCCATGTACCACAACTACCTAGTGAAATAAATCTATTTTTCTATAGGTAACATGATTGTTCTTTCTAATCCTATCAAATACATTCATCATTGTACCTTCATGATTTTCAGATCATTTTGCTAGTTTTGGCATAAAGAGTAAAATATCACATTTTCCCACTTTCCAATAATTTTACACCAGAACTAGCTGAAATCAAACATGTCTAGGTAATGCTTCCGCATCTTCCGTGACACTTTCATTAGACATGTGACATCAAAATTCCAAAATGAGAACTTTTCTAACGGTGAAATAGTTCACTATTTATATGGTTGTATTAATTCCTATGCCACTTTATTCTAACCTTAGTAATGAAACTTTATTAATGGTCACATCAGATTTTTATGTAAAAATAGTCTGAAACATTGCGCATTTGCGCGTAATGGATAATTGTTTGTCAGTTGCTGACTGGAATCAGTTCACGTGGCTCAAACAAAACCGTTGTTGGCATTGCTTTATAATGACACATAGCCTGGAACTCCTTTTCACGATATCGTCACTACAACCTCTGGGCCCACGGGATTTTTACTATAGTTTAACATAGGAATCATCCAAGAATTCTGCAGGGGGTGGCAGAATTTCAAAGCCCCATAGTTCTGCCGTATCGGCAGAATTTCAAAAGCACTGGAATATTATTACTTTGATTCAAGACACCAAAGGTTCATACACTTCTGGTATTTTTGGAAGAACTTTCGGAGTTACTTTTGGAGGTACTTTGTACTTTTGGAGGTACTTTGGACTTTGTACAGTACTCAGTACAAAGTATCTTCGAAAGGAATCTGTAGATTATCTATGATTAATCAAAGTTTGGTAAAAAGTATGAATGAAAGTAAATGTTGGTACTTTCAACTTTGTACTTTCGGAGGTACTGTTTACTTTCAAATGTACACTCTACGAAAGTACTTGGTACTTGGTAATCTTTTAGGTACATTTAACCTTTCTTATTGTATATTTTTTGAGTAGTGGACTAAACGAAGAACGATAGCAATCGTTTTGAATTGTATCCCACAATGCCACTGCACATGCCCCTTTAAGGTAAAAGTAAAAAATATCAACCCAGCCACACAAAAAAAGCACAATAGGTATGGTACCTCTATATTAATGTCAAAATACCACTGGTGTGGTTTTCTGTAGGCTGCTAAGCCCATGGAATTTTAATACCATCTTCAAATATCATAGTATCGGGATAATTAAAATCCCACTTTGGTGGATACCAGTGTAGACTTTACCATCATTTTTTTGCTAACAATTAATAATATGGTTGGGCCTAAAATACCACTGGCATGACTAAACGTAGATATAGAGTAAGTTAAGCTCACACATCTCTCTCTCAGTGCTTGCTCGCACACACCACCAAACAAAGAAACAAAATGAGACCGAAACCATGTCAAAATCATCTCCATTGGCCGTATGCTCTCGGCCCCCTCCAATAAAAAATGCGTTCCTCCCACTGTGGACCTCCCTTTTGTTTGTGAGACTATCTCCTGCAGCATCGAAATTTTTTCAACAGCAAATTGCAATTGGGCACTGGGGCAGAATAATGCCATGCTAGAACCACTTTTGTAAGTGCGTCATATTTTGAATTCATCCCCCAGAGTAAATCTGGGATCACTGCAGCTGCTGTGCTGCTTCAATGAAGAAATACTCACAGCGGGGTTGAGCGCAAGGTGAGGAAAACTATAATTCCCATTGATTATTTGATTTTATTATTTTCAATAAAATATTTCCTCACCGGCAGCTTACCGTGCAATTGTTAATTCTCAGCCCATGGATTGAATCAATGACTGTCGCCACTGCGGGTCCACTACCAACAAAGAACAAGAACAGGGGCCGAGATTGAAAGTGAGAAAATGGATATCCATTTTTGACTTTGTTGTGATTTAATCTTTTTATTCAAAAACTCGCACACCAACTCAACTGCTACCATTATAACACCCTTAGATGTAAACATGGGTGTTGGTTGAGAAGAGACAGTTCATTTTGATGGAAGAGCATTAGGGCAAGTAGACATGCCACCTTTCTTTCTGATCTGGATCGTTTTCTAGAGTAAGTACTGCTTTGAGCTAAGATTTTCAATACTACCCAAATTTGCTGCTGATTGATCAGTTCTGCCCCCATCATAATTTCTCCTCTACTCTTTTCTTTACCAAACTCAACAAATGCATACACACTTTGACCTTAGTTACATCTTCAACAAAAAAACTGAACCCACACACAATAATATTATATTACCTCCATCATCAATATGTTTCAGACATCACTTTAATCTCAAAACATCCCCTATTCAGTTCCGCTGTGCTACACTATCCTTCCACTGCCTCCTTCCACTGAGCAACCAACCAAGCAAGTGTTGTGTGCCGAAATGAAGTAAACTAACAAAAACAAAGCACCACAAAAGACCATCCAAAAGGATTGTCAACACAAATGGTTCGACTCAAAAGCTTGCCCCCCCCTCTCATTTTCACATCTCTTATGTTTGTGTGTTTGGTTGTGATGATGAAAAGAGATTGGTTTTAAATTTAAAGGGCTACGCTCAGAAGGTAACACAGGTGGAGAAGAAGGGGTACATGTGGAGTAGGGTGGTCATTAAATAATGATTAACACCAATCAGAACAGAATTTTTTTATCTCGATTTCTAGTCCACTTCTGGACTAGAAACTGTTTCTAGTCCAGTTGGAAGTGGACTAGCAATTCGCTTTATCTCAATTTTATCGCGCCGAATCGTACATCTTTCCGAGAACTCTCAAATTCCTTTCTCGTTTCCCCCCGTCTCAATTTGAGTCATGTTTCGATCGGATCACGCATCATGGCAAAAAATTCCAACAACATGGGCGAAACCATGGTACGTGTGTTAATTTTCGGCGGCTCGGCGGGGCTACTACCTAGGACGGACATGGTGGGTTGTGATATGTCTTCTGGGATAATTTTTCATGAGGAATCGATCTAGCTACTCAGCAGAGTCCACAGAGGCCTCCTTCCACGCAATTTTGCGAATTTTCGAATCTTAGTCCAGATCTGGACTAAAGATTATTGTTAGTCCAGATCTGGACTAACGTTCCGATTGGCGTTAATATGAAAAATGTCTTGGCGGCAAAAATATTTGTGCTCTATAGAAGTTCCTCAATGTATTAGACCTTTTGATCTTGAAGGTATAAATAGTTTTTATATAAGACGTTTTTACAGTTAGGAGGAATTCTATGGTGGTATACGAAGTGGTACGAAAATTATATATTTTCATAATATCACTTTACCAAACATTACTTTATAATACAATTGGCTTGTTCTAGTTTTTCATGCAAATTTCCCTTAAGTCCTACCTATTGGGTCATGAGTACTGACATTCGTTATCGTTCCATCTACAGGACAAGAGAATAAGGATCCTGAATGTCCTTTCAATGATGTGTGTATAAGGAAGGTTGTTAAGGTCACAGATGTTGACAGCTTCTAGAAAAATCTACCATACCAGTTTAATTGTAGTATTGACGCGTTACATCTGGTGTTCATACGTAACATACTATATTCTACGGGCCCTCCCAAAAAAATTGCATCACAATACTTCCTCACCATGAGGATTTCCGCTGCCGCCACAGCACTACCTCGATCATGGCAAATACCGTCGCAACACCAAGACAGCTGCAATCGCCCTCATCACAACATCTACTGCAACCATGCGGCTTGGCTTGGTCAGATTCATGGTATTTTGCAAGAAATGTTTCGACAACCTTCTTTTGTGCAGCCAAAAACTATCACCATCCGCCACCTCCTGTTGCATGAAAGAGATTGCCATGAGTTATTGCTTGTTGAATTTTCTCGATTCTCTCAGTCGTATGCCGCACCGTCACTCACTTTCTGCTAACCTTTTTAATTGTATCTTTGAAAGCATTGCCATCGTACCCATTACACAACAAAAAATGAGCTGAGACATTGTTGGATTCATTGATGTGAAGCATGGCCATGTTTGTTGCATCTTTGTCATCCCCCATTTCTCTCCTGACTTGAGAATTGTTTAGTAGGCATGCTCTGGTCAATGGGGCGATGCCACACTTTTCCACACCTCACAAAATTGCTCTCTGGAGAATGCAACATCAAAGGCACCGCATGGAACAACAACACCAGAGATAGGATCGGTCCCTCCAAACACCACAAGTCCAACCATTCAAGCCAGCAAACTGGTAGTGTAGTTTCCAATTAACCTAGTGTCCGCTAATATTTTCAAAATCTTTAGAAATTGTTTCTTAAATATACCATAGCTTTGGTTGGTCTCTTGAGTGACTGTCCAAGTATTTGGTACTCCAGGATAAATAAAAAACCAAGTGTCCTCGCCTCTGCCAAAAATCCTAACTCCATTCTTCTTGGATTGCTATCAACCTTCATGATAACTCTCTTTCCTATGACACCTTTAGCATCAGGGAACAATGGCACAATGGAATTAAAAAATATGACCTGAATTCTCTCCTATCCATTCCGCCCTTTAAATTCATTCCTAAAGTGACTGGCCACTCTGTTTCACAATTGGTTCCAAATGTACCTTTAATTTTAGGAATGAATGCACTCATTCTTATGTTCACACGTTGAATGTCTTCTGATTGTGCCATCGTTGAGAACTGGAAGTATGGCGGCGTTGGTTCTCCCACAACAGTACTACTGGTGATCATTGTAGTCACCACGCTAGTTTTAATTGTGGCTCGGCCAAGATTGGGTAGATTGGGAGAATAAAACATAATCTCTGGCCTAACACCTCTGTTGCACTCATGATATTGATAATTATTTCAGTTGTTCCGTAGTTATAACTGTCTTTCCCTTGGAATCAACTTCAGCAAATCCCAGCTCCAACAAATCTCTCTCCCAATTATCTAACCAAGACTTATTATTGAAATAGGTTATCCAAAGAACACTTCGTTCCTCCACATTGTTGCTTCTGTCACTTGTAAGTTCCAATGCTGTAGATTTCAACAAACGATTCAATAAATGCTTGCAATCCAAAGCAATGACAGATTTTGTGCAGTGTTTCAATTGCTCAATTAGTTTTTGTTAGTGATCCCAGTGCCATGACCATTTAGTTGCTTTCTTTGAATGTAACTCTCAAAAGCATTGCAACGATTGTCACATATCAACCTCTGGTCCCTTTTTTTGAACTCACACCAATTTGATCCTCAGCAACATCAAGCTGTATTGTACACTTCGAAATTTCAACTCCAAACTCCCCAAACACCAGCTTGCTAACCTCACTTGCTGAAATTTTAGTCTCTCCCTCTGGCTTTGACTGCTCGCTAGCATAGAGAGAGGTGGCTCTTTTGTGTGCAGCTTTGTGATGAAGCTTCATTGTTGGTACGTTTCTGTTGGGCCCCGGCAGATTTGAGCTTAATTCTCTTTGGTTTAGGAAGCATGCTGACAGTTGGAGTCAGACTTGCCAAACTTGATGGAGATGAAGAATTGGTGACATTTATTGCCTGTGGAGGTGATGCAGATGCTCTGCGTACTCTCATCAGGAGAGAACGATCAGTACTCTCCTCAAGTGTAAATGTTGATACTAGCTGAGAGTTGGATGGTCTGTTCTGGCCTTGGCAGCCTTCTTGACAAGAGCCTTAAGCTCATCCTCACTCCTATTCATGTTAGGAGTAAGGTGCACCTATTATTTGGGTCTACAGGGACACAACAAGGTGATCATGTATTTATTCACAGAGGTGAGGGATTTAACAGAAAAAAGAAGAGATACCTGTTTCATGAAAATAGCTACGTATACTAAATTGAAAACATAGTTTTTTGAAGTTTAACTGTCAATGACCGTTCGTTTCTTGCAAAGCTTAACGGAGCTTATTTAATTTATTTTTGAATGTCGACAGTTTCTTGAGAAAATTGTGGACGCTTGACAATTTTCTCAAAATCTGTCATGTGGCAGTGTTGCATCTGTTAAAAAAATAACTTTGTCATTTTAAATGTTGACAGTTGTTAATATGTCAAACTGCTCTTAATCTGTCAGAACCTTTCACAGATCAGTAATCTTTAATTCACACAACTATATGAATTATTTTAACAATAACTTTGTCATTTTAAAGGTTGACAGCTGTTAAACTGTCAAACTGTTATTAATTGGTCAGTACCTCTTACGCACTTCACTATCATTTTTGAAATTTTGACACACATCATACAGACCAGCCCGGTCTATTATTTACTCTCAATGGCAAGGTCACTTGGATACAACTGGCTATCATAAGCCCTGGATTTCTACGATTAGAGGCAGGAAATTTTTGCAGTTCTTAGTAAGTACAATTTTTAAATCTTTTGTATGTCTCAGTTTAGTTCTA
Organism: Cyclotella cryptica; assembly: GCA_013187285.1. Lineage (NCBI taxonomy): Eukaryota > Bacillariophyta > Thalassiosirophyceae > Thalassiosirales > Thalassiosiraceae > Cyclotella > Cyclotella cryptica. The sequence goes on from JABMIG010000002.1 coordinate 1,765,209, forward strand.
CTAACTCTTTTTCAAACTAATTAATAGATTCATAACTCCGATCCCTCACCTCCAACGAACATGCCCCTTCGAGCGCAATTTTGAATGGCTTGCAGTGTTCAGACACCCATGGACCCATATACCGTTCAAAAGCTCGTGAAAAGACAAATCTGTAGTATTTTGCGCAAATCCCGCCGCAAGAGCTGTGGAAAAAGTTATACGCAATTTTATAAAAATTGACGAGAATTGTTTTTTTGTTACAAAAGGGGGTGCATCAGTACTACATTTAAATTGGTACTTTGTCACACAAAAACTGGAACTTGCTAACATTAGGTCCCCAAGCCACAAACACATCATTGTAAAGAAGATTTTTTTGTAAGGAAAATTGTGTTAAGGTCCACCCTTACGGGTTGACGTTGATGTTGACGAACATTCCGTCATTTGTTGCATAATCAACGTATGTTGGCAAAGTCGTTTTTGCCGTCCTTACAATTAGACCAGAACATGAACAGATTCGAACTTTTTGATCAGTGGAACTAATGCTAAGAACACATGAAAAATGTTCTTGGATGTGTTCACTTTGATATTCCCTTGGGCTGGACTACTGGGTGGATATGATGATGATATATTGTAAGAATTTCTGATGTTTTCATTTGTAACACTTACTTTTGATGTGTTTTACACATGCTATACTAGCCAAAACCAGTCAAAACACCCATCATTTTCTCCATGTGCTATCATGTACATACTCATCAGTACTTGAGTAGCACGTAAGTACACTCTCAGGTCCTTAGCCCAATAAGGCCCGATCTAAGAGCCACTCAAATGCTTTGTCAACACACAGGACTTAATTGACTACAAAATAGCTCTCATAAATTAGTTGTCACCTAATTAACAACGATCGATGCATCTCGCTATGCTCAACAACACAATCTCAAGGGAACATTGGTCAATGTTTGGCCAACATAATTCAAATCTGAAATTGTTGGGTGCGTGTGCTCATAAGCATTAAAAACGGATCCTTGATGAACGTCTGTGAGTGTTACAGTACAGTAAGGATGAAAAACAAATGCTGACGCTAAAAGATTCACACCATTTTTTCATTTTCAGTTTGAATACGTATGTACATTAACATCAACGTCAATCCGTAAGGGTGGGCCTAAGGCCTCTCTAATTCGAAGTAGTATATTTTGTTTGGGAAACTCTCCGTGAAATCAAAAGGTACTAATGCCTTTATGACACCAATTGGAGTCATGAAATTGGTTTGTGATGTTGAGAGGTAGTATTGCACAAGCATTTGTACCTTCATTCTGAGCTGTTGCCCCTAAGGCTAGGACTTTGTAGGCCCAATTGACTGACCCCATTGGATCAGAGTGAGTCCTGCGAGCACTATTGGCTGATCGATGCTGCAAATCAGTGACTTTCTAGGCCCCAATGAACGCCTACAATCCACTCAAGCATACTTTTTGGATTAGTTGATCGGTTCTGTCATGAGTCGGACAATCCTATGGGATTTGATTGGATGCTATTCTCCCCTTGGCAATCAATGGACCAATCGGTTTTCCGACAGACATATTCTGTATAACTCTAGAAGAAGGATTGAAAGTGGTGGGAAATACATTGACGTGGCACAGAATAAGTTGACTTGGCAGAGAATAAGTTGATGTGGAGAGGACATTACAAGAAAAAATTAATTGGACTATTGCCCTATCGGATGTGATCTGCTTGAGATTGCCAGCAATTGCACCAACAAAGTCAAGTCCAATACAAAATGGCACGTCACCAAAATTCTGTCATGGATTCCAATCAGTCAACTGGGACAGCAAGAGTCCTGGGACTCCAGCTCCCTACATACCTTGGCCTCCGGGTTGATTCCTGCGACTATTGCCAGGTGGCATTGGGAATAGACTCGGAATCACAGGACAAGGGATTGTCCCAGGATTAGCTGCAAGAGATTGAAAATCAAAGGAATAGAAAAAAATGTTCAATGATATTGGGTGCCTGCCGTAATGCATTTTTTTGTCCAAATGTCCAAATTTCCAGTTGAAAATTTCATGTTTGGAATGTGTTTGGAACCCGTTTAGAACGTCCCTGCTTAGCTATTGCCCGTAACTCAATTTTTCCAAATTCATGTTCCAAGCCTGTTTTTGGCAAATCTTGTCTATTGTTTAGCAAAATGTCTCCAAAGTTTATGGTGCAACCACATTTTATTCTTTTTGTCTTGTCAAACTTACATCACTCCTCCACTCATCAATCAACTGCCATCACTAAAAAGCTGTCCGCTGTTGTGATGGTCTCATCAAGTACTGTCCTTGCCGTAAACATTTGGAAGGTGCACCGACATTGTGTTAGAATGTTTGCATTCATACTATGTGTCATTTGCCCTTACAACAGCATTCGCTAGTGCACATATCTTTTGTGTGAAGCCATTCTCCCCTCGGTGTAAGTCCTTTGTGTCATCTTATGGATCATGGAGACCCCTCTTCCTTTCTACTGATGACAGGATTAACCTGAGAGACATTCAATGCATTGAATGACATTGTCATGCATCCTGGACATCCAGGTCGTGGAAATGAAAAAGGGTGTAAGTGGCCATCCCCCCATGATGCACAGTTGTGCTTGTTGCTGTCTTTATCTTAGAAGCACCATGAGTTACACGTGTTTGTGCATGTTGTTTGGAGTCATGCCTTAAGCTCATTTGCAAATTGTTACTAACATGCCGGGAAGGTTGTCAGGAGCTTGCATAACCACCCTTTTGTAAGAGTTCAGTTTCCATTGCACGAGAAAATGCAGCAGTTTGCACACATGGTTAACCAGTGTGAGCCCTTGGCCAACCATGTTGTTGGCTTTAGGGATGTGACATAGGCCAAGAACCTACCTTAATTAGTACCCTTATTGGTACCCTTATTAGTACCAATATGGACAAATTCAAAAACTCCCAAGTAAGGGATCATCCTGACCTCCCAAGTGATGAGAGGTCCTGACCATGATAAAGATCCATATCTTTGGATCTAAACGACAAGAGAACACTCTGTCAGAACACCCTCATGAGAAGGGTATAAAGATACCAGAGATGTGTAGAAACCTACACAGAATCACACTATTTCGTTGGGATTGCATTGACATCTCATCCTCATTTGTTCATTGTAATCACTAAATGATAAGCTCACAAATTACCATCATCAACAAGTCTATAACACCTTTATCTACGAAATTGGTATTTAGTATTTTTTATCTTCAAACGGCTTAGGTCACCATCTATAGATAGCCGTTTCCGCGACCTTCTTGCGTGAAAGCCACCGAAAAACTTTTTTCCCTCCACTCCATCACTCGTGCTCTGTTGCACAAGCAGACCCGTCGTCAGCTACGTAATACGAGAGTGTGCAAAATGCAACTACGTCACGTCAGCCATGAGAACTTGCGCACGTCAGCGGTACCCCTAGGAGCTTTTTAAAGCCCTATTTATATGTACACACCTCAGTGACACACTTACGAGAATGAGCACCTCTAAGGCAGTCCCTTATGGACTTAAAAGCCAAGAGTGTGAGAGGAACCCAGGACGGAACAAACCGCCCGTGCCATACATACCCGAAAGGGATGTAGTTCAAGACGCGCTGGCAGTAGACACTACCTCCAGCACGATGAAGCTCACCCTGCCTGGCAAGGTGGAGTTGAGGGTATCCGTGTGACCGAACAATTCCTGATGCATGTCCAAGCAGCCCTGGATGCCGTAAGGCAGAAGGGCCTTGATGCTGCATATGATAGGGTCTGCAAGGACCAGAAGGATTGCATCAAGAAGGCAACAAAGGCCAAAGAAGCTTTCAAGAGTTACTTGGGATCGGATGCAAATCCTCCCGAAGAAAAAGCTTATGAAAAGGCCCTAGAAGCCGCCACTAAAGCTGACGAGGCTGTTACGTCCGTCATCAATCAAGTGTTCAGCCTCTACTCCAACCTACTCATGGAGGAAGCAAGGCGCCCCTGGAAAAAGATTGTGAGTGAACAAATTGACTGTTCTCCATGGACTGACATTTATGGGGAAGATCATCCCGAGAAGCATGAGCAGTCTTGGGGGTCATTCATGGAATGCGTCAGCTTCCATCTGTTGACCGTGTTCCGTAATGACGCTGCAGAGACACAGCGCTTCTATATCAGTAACGAGTTGAAGAAGCCCAACAGGGTTCCAATTTGCCAGTTCATCAGCCGCATCCTGCAGCTGAATGGCTACTTAGACCTATTGCCCTGTCTCTACTACTCCAACCGTGACACCAAGCTCACCAATGCGGTGAAGCCGTTTGATGACCTGGGCCTAGCTAGTCACATACTACGCATGGTCCCAAGGAATTGGCAAGACCAATACGAACTTAGTGGGGCATCGGTACTCCAAAGCGTTCGGAAGCTTCTAGAAGCACTCGAACGTATCGAGAGGGCCTATCCAACTGACAAGGATCGTGATGGGCCTAAAAGTACCGCAAAGTCTGGCGACTCCTCCAAGAAAAAGATGGTTACGTTTAAGGATCGAATCCCACGTAAGCACACCACAAATGCGAAGCACTGCATTTTGTGCAAAAAGCATGGGGGCGCGCACACGACCCATAATACGCATGAGTGCCGCAAGTATGAGAAGGATGGTTCCTTCAAAAAGGACTTTGCAGGAAGAAAGCCCAGTGGACCTTCATGTGGTCCGGAGGCTTCTCATCGCACCAATAGTGCCTATGCGCAGTTGTCTGCAAAGATTGAGAAACTTGAGGAATCTAACAAGAAACTCAAGCATTCGCAGAAGAAATGCAAGCACCGTCAGGAAAGTGACAGCAATACGGTAGTACTGGGGAATCAAGTACGTGTTGTAAGAAACTAAAAAGTAATAAACAAACAAGTTATACTTACCCCAGTCCGAGTAAAACTACCGTTAACTCATATTCAAACATTAATTTGAATAATAATCTAACTAAAGAGATAATAAAAGATTCAAAAAATCTTAATAAGATACCGAAACATTCATTTTTAAATAATCGAATTGTTTACGATAACACGATGAAGCAAGATCAAAAAATCTTGCAGCAAAAATTGTAAAGAACTCACAGAGTGAGATAATTGCCGAACTGTTGGACCCCGAACTGTCGGGTGCCTTTCTCAATAGTGTGAACACTACCTTCAAAAGTCAAACAGAAGGAAGAGTCACAGCTGTAGTAGCCAAAGCATGGCATACCTTAGCAACTGAAAATCAACTTCCACAGAATCACGAACACTCTGGGAAGAGCTGCACTAGTACAAGTAAGAAACCACTTTGAACCACGTAATGTCAGATATCTTTGACCACTCTTGTGACATCATTGTCCAATCCCTCGCACCCAGCCAAGATTGCACAGCCCTTTGGGACTATCTGAAGGGCTTAAGTCCAGCTCTACAGGTCCTCAGCTTTGATGGAAGGCAGCTGCAATTGCACTGCCATAACAAGCCAAAAATGACGAAATGGTTCAAAGTGGATCTCGTAGAAAATGGTATGATTTCTACGGGGTAAGGTATGTCAGACATGGGAAGCTCTAGAAGCCATCGAAAAATTCTCGAACACAAAAAATTACATGCAACTATGTAGCAAGTACGGTCAGACTATGGGACAATTCGTGCCCACGCAATTTGAGTGTCAACGCGTATAATCGTACGTGGGAATAGTAAATCCCTTCGTTCGTGGTTCAAAGCGGACAACACAGTTCAAAGTGGTTTCTTACTTGTAACAAAGTCCTCAAGGTCCTACTTGATAGTGGATCTGATGGTGACTTGATGTTCCATGAAAAGGGAACATCCATGCATTTCCCCTACTTGACTAGGCAGGTGCCAAATTCTTGGCATACGTCGAATGGGGACTTCCTAACCAAAGGAAGGAGCGAGGTTAATCTTCGTTTTTTATTATTCCAACAGCAAGGAGTATCTGGTAACACCAGACGTTGTGGAATATGATAAGAAGAAGATGACCAAGCCAATGTATGACCTCATTCTTGGTTGTAATACCATGAAAGAGTTAGGAATTGTTCTAGATTTTCGAACAAAAGAGATAACAATTGATGACGTCATTTTGCCAATGAGGGACATCAGTAGTCTGACTAAGTCAACAATGGAAAAAGCCTGGGCTGTGAACAACAGCTTGGCACATGAACTCAGTAGTATGCAAGAGGCGACTCAGAGAGTGGTCCATATCCTAGACGCTAAATATGGAAAAGCAGACCTCCAATCAGTTGTTAGCACCAACTGTACTCACCTTAGTCTCCAAGACCAAAATAAGTTACTAGAGTTACTCACAGAATATGAGGAACTTTTTGATGGAACACTAGGTGATTGGAACGCAGACCCCGTCTCCCTAGAACTGAAGGAAGGCGCTAAGCCATACCATGGCCGACCATTCCCAGTGCCAAAAATACACAAAGAGACCATAATCAAAGAATTGAATAGACTTCGTGAACTAGAGGTATTAGAGTTTCAGCCCGCATCAGAATGGGCGTCACCCACATTTATAATACCAAAAAAAGATAACACTGTAAGTTTTATCTCTAATTTTAGGGAAGTAAATAAACGGCTAGTTAGGAAACCGTTTCCACTACCCAAAATCAGTACAGTGTTGCAAGAGTTAGAAGGATTCACTTTTGCCACAGCCCTTGATTTAAACATGGGTTACTACACCATACAATTGGATCCTGATGCATCCAAAATCTGCACCATCATTTTCCGTTTGGGAAAAGTACTCTTATCTTAGATTACCGATGGGTATTGCAGGTTCTCCCGACATCTTTCAGGCAAAAATGTCAGAGCTAATGGTTGCCATAGAGTTCGTGAGAACTTATCTGGATGATTTGCTCTGCATCACCAGGGCAAGTCTGGATGACCACCTAGATCATTTAAGATTGGTACTTACCAGACTGCAAGACGCAGGCTTGAGAGTCAACACCCCAAAATTGAAGTTTTGTGCTGCTGAAACAGAATATCTGGGATATATATTAACCAGGACTGGCATAAAGCCACAGCCAAACAAAGTACAAGTGATACTCACAATCACACTGCCAAAACAAGTCAAAGACCTCCGTAGGTTCCTGGGCACTATAGAGATCTTTGGGCAAGACATAGTGAAATGCTTGCCCCACTCACCTCATTGGTAGGAGGGTGTGGTCATACTAAAGTCACCAAAGCCAAGAAAACCAAGAAGCGACCTTGGTACTGGGATGAAGTACATCAAATGCAAAAGATGTAGTTTTAGTCTACCCTGATTTTTCAAAGGAATTTGAAATATACACTGATGCCTCGTCTAAACAACTTGGTTCAGTGGTTACTCAAGGTAATAGGCCCCTTGTGTTCTTCAGCAGAAAACTGTCTGTGACGCAACAAAAGTACAGTGTGACCAAAATTGAACTACTGGCCATAGTGGAGACACTTAAGGAGTTCAAAGGCATACTGTGGGGACAACAAATAGAGGTCTATACAGACCATAAGAACTTAATCCAAGATGCCCTTGGATTAACCTCTGACCAAGTCTATTGGTGGAGATTATTACTTGAAGAGTATGGTCCCAAAATCGTGCACATAAAAGGCATCCATAACACTGTTGCTGATGCCATCTCTTGGTTGGACTCCGGTCCAACCCAAGATGACAACGCCAATTGGATGACGTTCACGAAATGCTGGTGTCACTACACTGAGCATGCATCAAGTGCTGACAGCACTTCTGACCACCAAGAAAGTATTAATCTGGTGTTTGCTAATTGCAGTGATTAAGATGTAATTTACCCATTAACGGTGAAGGAAATTGCACAAGCCCAGACGACAGATGCAACTTTGCAGAAGCTTAGTAGACATGACAAGTATTCCACTCAATTAGTGGAGGATACACATTTGTTATGTAAAGATGGCAGGATGGTCATCCCCAAAGCACTTCAAAATTGCGCAGTTAGCTGGTATCACCACTACTTGCAGCATCCTGGACACACACGTCTTGAAGAGACATTGCATGCCGAGATGTATTGGAAAGGTATGCGAAGTACCATCCGATCACATGTCAAAAACTGTCGTATATGTCAAGTCAACAAATGACACAAGCACAAGTACGGGAAACTCCCTGCTAAGCTTGTCATCACAAACCCTTGGGAGGCTTTATGTGTGGACCTTATTGGACCATACACCCTCAAAGGTAAAGACGGGACAGAAATTGACTTTATGTGTCTTACTATGATCGATCCAGCTTCTAGTTGGTTTGAAGTAGTATAACTGCTGATAACCACAGATGCGGTTACTCCCACGGATACTAAGGGGCAAAAGGGCACTAAGACTCATACCAATCCTAAATTACCATACTTTGACAAATCATCTGCAATGATAAGTAATTTAGTGAATAAGACCTGGTTTAGCCGTTATCCACGTTGTCAATACATTATTTATGACAATGGAAGCGAATTCAAACTTCACTTCGAAGCCCTTTGTGAATCATATGGGATCAAGCGTAAGCCAACCAGTGTCAAGAACCCACAAGCAAATGCTATACTGGAGCAGGTGCATCAAGTAATTACTGCAATTCTCCGCACTACTGAACTAGATATGGCCAATACAGTAGTAGCCAGTGACATAGACACATACCTAACCAACGCAGCATGGGCCATTCGCTCAACTTACCATACAGTACTAAAAGCCTCCCCAGGTGCAGCAATTTTTGGCAGGGACATGTTGTTCGACGTTCCCTTCCTTGCTGACTGGAATAAAATAGGAGAACATAGGCAACACCGAAGTGACCTCAACACGATGCGGGAAAATCGCTCAGGCCGTGATTGGGATTATAAGGTTGGTGATAAAGTACTTCTTAGAAAAGATGGTATCCTACACAAATCAGAGAGTTGGTATGAAAGTGATCCTTGGACTATCACAACTATTCATACGAATGGGACTTTCAGGGTTCAACGCGGTACAAAATCTGAACGATTAAATATCAGAAGAGTCACACCTTTTTTTAACCAGCAGACTTAACCAATATTAAGCATGTTATTTTTTATGTGTCATCTCCCTCTTCTATACAAACACTTACGCTATAGCACACAGTCACAGACTTTTTAGTTTGTACATCAAGAGACATGGATTAAATTTTTTTCCTTTACCGGTTTTTCCCCTCTTTTTTTCACCCTGATCCTCCATTCGTGGGGGCAAGTGACATGGGCCAAGAACCTACCTTAATTAGTACCCTTATTGGTACCCTTATTAGTGTCAATATGGACTAATTCAAAAACTCCCAAGTAAGGGATCATCCTGACCTCCCAAGTGATAGGTGCAAAAACACCCCCTCAGAAAATGCTAAGCAAAAATTAGTATTGGAGGCATTTTTATTGATTCACAATTACCGCACTGAACTAGTAGGTTACAATCAAATCAAAACGGTCATTGATCCTGAATACGAGTGTTACACGAGTGTCAAATGCTTCAATTGACCTGAGCCATCTGGTCGCAAAAAATATTAAGCGAGATTTTTAAAGGTAGTCCGACAGGGGTCATTGAATTATTTTTATGAACTAATTTTTGTATAATTGTGAAGATGGAAGGGCAGTGCAAATATTGTTATGTCCATTTCATTGAACATGAACATTGTGTAGGTTCTACACAATGTGGGTATGTTTACACCCTTCTCAAGGGTGGTCCCTTGTTTGGGGCTATGGACTTCTGTGTTGGGGAGTCCATGCCTCTTGGATCAGGAACAAATCATCAAGGTAAGCTCGTACGAACTCTAAGGTTACATTAAAGCTGAAATTTTTGCTTGAAAGATGTCTGGTGAGCCTGCGATGCCAATGAGCGATCGGAATATATTTGCCCCATGGGAAAATGAGGGTAGGTATTTAGGATGAATTGAGGTCCAATCTAATGGTATAGTAACCCATGTTTAAATCTAGGGTTGTAGCATAGGCAAATCCTTCTAGCTCTTGCAGAACTGTACTGATTTTGGGTAAGGGGAACAGCTTCCTAACTAGTTGTTTAGTTACTTCTCTAAAATCAGTGAGAAAGTGTTCAGTCTGTCTTTCTTTGCAGTGATGAATGATGGTGATGCCCATTCCGACTTGGGCTGAAACTCTAACACTCCCAGTCTGCATAATCTATTCAGCTCTTTGATAGTTGTTTCTTTGCAAGATTTGGGTACTGGATATGCCCTGCCATGATATGGATTTGCACCTTCCGTGAGTTCTAGGGACACGAGCTCTGTGTTCCAATCATCTAGCATTCTGTCAAAAAGATCCTCAAATTCCATGAGGAAATCCAGCAATGAGTTTTGGCCTTGGAGACTAAGGTGAGTACAATTGGTGCTAACAATTGGTTGGAGGTCTGCCTTTTTAAAATGAGCCTCTAGGATTTTCACTACACACTGCGTCACTTCCTGCGTAATTTGCGGTTTGTTAGCCGTGATGTTGTTGACAGCCCGGGCTTTATCCTTGTTTGATGGGGTCAGACTATTCTCTTATTGGCAAAATGACGTGATCAATGGTAATTTCTTTTGTTCAAAAATCTAGAACAATTCCGAGCTCTTTCATGGTTTGACATCCAAGAATCAGGTAAAACACTGGCTTGGTCATCTTTTTCTTATCATGCTCTACTACATCGGGAGTCACTAAGTACTCCTTACTGCTCGAATATTCAAAAAACTTTAAGCTAACTTCACTCCTACCTTTAGTTAGGAAGCTCCCATTCAACATGTGCCAAGACTTGTCAAGTAGAAGAAGTGTTTCTCCGTCCCATTTACATGGAACAGGAGGTCACCATCAGATCCACTATCTAATAGGATCCTGATGATTGTGTTACTGGTATGATGCCCTGTAGAGTGTCCGATGTTCTTACGGGCTGGATTTTCAGTCGCCTTATAGCGTGCTTTTGCCACTACAGTAGTGACCTGCCCTTCTTTACCTGTCAAAGGGGAGTTCACACTTTATGAGCTTATTTTTGTACAATTGTGAGGATGGAAGGGCAGTGCAAATGTTGTTACGTCCATTTTGTTGAAAACTAATATTGTGTAGGTTCTACACAATGTTGGTATGTATATACCCTTGTCAAGGGTGGTCCCTTGTTTGGGGCTATGGACTGCTGTGTTGGGGAGTCCATTCCTCTTGGATCAGGGGCAATGGAGCCCTTTTTCTGGGGAGTCCTTGCCTCTCGGTATTTTACCTTCATATTTTAGGTAAAAGATTCTTTTAAATATTTAGTACCTAGGGGTACTAAATAAGATGGTTCTTGGCCTATGTCAACAATAGGATTAGTCAGTATTACCTGCAGGAAGCAGATTATGACACAAATGTATTTTCTGAAGATGATTCTGATTACAATTATGCTTAAAATATTAGTTTAACTACAATCTACTTTTTCCCTGTTTACCCACTGCTGACAGTCCGCCATTTACACATTGCTGCTACTGTCACTGCTGCTACTGTCACTTCCGTTGTTGCTTCTACTCTCAATCTCAAGATTGTTCACCTCCGACTATACATCCACGCTGTTGTCACTATTGCCAACAGTCTTGACTACCTCAGTGGTATCTCCTTCATCATCATGCCTAATCCTTTAGGTATTTGTGGAAGCCATCTCCTTCATCAGCCTCTTTAATGCCTTTTCTGCTTGTGTGCATGCAATCCATCGATGCAATCTGAGTTTGTAGAGTTTGCTTGAACAGATTGAATTGTTATTGCATCGCTTGGAATTGTTGATATTGATGCTGCTGCTGCTTCTGCTGCACTGGATGCTGTGACTGATGCTGTATCATCTTTAGCATTGATGATGCCCCACCTGATTGTCCACTGCCTGAAGAAGTGTTCTCAAAAGACATGGCAATCCTGTCCAGAGTCTTGAGGACTGATCCCTGCTCCTTGTCAGAAGAATTATTGGTCTACAGGGGAGTAATAGCAGATCCCTTGCTTGAGCTCTGCTTTGATGAGGAACCACATTTCGATTTTGGCAGGGAACAACGAGAAGGTGTTGATTCCATAGAAGTATCAGCTACAGAGGAGAAGTCATGGAGATTGATGGCAGGAAGAGTTAGCACACTATTGGGAGGAAGGGTAGGAAGATTGACGGGGAAGGGGAGGGAACATTCAAGAGGGGGGGGGGGTTGTTGATCTCCACTTCATTGTTGGTATTGGACTGACTAGGATTGTCCTCCCCATCTTCAACAGCATCTCCAACAGACAAGTCATGATCAGAGGCCTCTTCATCATCATCTGCCTCATCATCTTCCTCCAATTGATCATCATCCTCATCCTCTCATTTGTCATCTTTGCCATGTGACGCTCCCATAATGGCCGAATTTGTTTTCCTCTGGATTCTCCTCTCTATCTCAATGCATTGATGGATGTGGTTTGCATTTTCACCTGTTGCTCTGGTCAGTTTCTTCATGTTATTGCACAACTTCCTAATCCAATTCCTGTGAATGTGGTCTTCCTCACAAAGGAAATCTTCGCTTGACTCTTCCTTGTAAGCGATGGCAACCAATGTCCGTGCCATTTGGAAGAAGCCTCTCCACAATGTCGATGAGGATGCCATTCCGGTAATTGACCAGGCCAGGCTGATGGCTGCCACAAGGAGAGCACTGAGAGTGGCGACTTTTGTTCTGCGGCATGTGTCCACCATGCTGCTGAGAAGTGTGAAATGAATGGATCTGTAATGAAGTCCAGAGTAGAAAAGAGTTTGAAAAAAAGACAACCTGTCTGGACAGGGCAACTTTTTTCCAAAACAAAAAAACAAAGAAATGATGGTTTGGACATTTGGGACGGGTTTGGATAGGATTTGGAAGGTCCAATTCTTTAGATATTATTATTTGGACATTTGGGCCAAAATATGTATTAGGGCAGGCACACATTTTGTGCTATGGTACCCTCCCCACAGCCCTCCCACAGCCCTCCCACAGCCCTCTCACAGCCCTCTCACAGCCCTCCCATTACCAGCAGCCGATGCAAGATTTTTTGTAGCTAGCGAAACAGAATGCGATTTGTAGAGACAGAGGAAGACGTACTTTTGAAATAAAGTGCTTGTAATAGTATGCCACTTTTCTACGCTTAATTATATGTACTATAGTAGGAGCGCTCTGTACCCGATTTTCGTAGGAATAATCCCACGTCTATAATGGTCAAAGCAGAATGGGCCAAAGTGAATTCTGAGTTGTACCCATTTTTAGTTTGCGAAATCATTCTTGTTCGACGTAGACACTCTTTTGTGACACGATAACGTTCCCTTCAAGTTTATAGAACCATTGTTGTATGATTAAAATGATAATTTGTGACTAATGTTCCCTTCAAGTTTACAGAAACATTCTAGAAAATAATGTCATACACAAAAAGATATAATTTTAAAGGTAGGCAGATACTTAAAACAGTATAACTACCCGTGTAAGTCCAAGCGAAAAATAAATTATTTACAGGTAACTTCAGATCAACTTCATAGTCAGTACCTGTTTTGGCAAAAAGTGAAAAAACTGTCTCACTGGAGAAGGAGAAGGAGAAGGAGAAGAAGGAGAAAATGGCTCAGTTTCCAACACATTTAAGATTTTTAAAAAATCTTGACAGCCCTCTCACAGCCCTCCCACAACCTTCCCGACATAGTAAAACGTAAAAAGCATGAGGAAAGCGTCCTGCTCTTCATTTTGATTTTCACCTAGGTATTTGCAAAGATGCCCATTCCTTCAGAAACGTCATCTCCAAACAGCGAAAGCATCGACGCCGACAGCAGACGCAGTAGCGCCAGGGACAGTTCAAAGCCGAATTCCACACCGCGGCATCTATTCCCCGTTCGAAGAAAATTCATGCTCCCAATGTTAGGGTTGCTGGTTGGCATCTTCACTTTATTTTCGCTGTCCATCGGGCACTATTACAACAGACGATACATCAACGAAATTTTCTCCAAGTTCGGTTCAGCTAGTTCATTAATACAGATTCAGTTGCAGGAGAGCAAATCCAGTTTCTTTAGAGAAGATGTCAAAGCCAAAGTAGACATGGCGATTATGGAAAACGAAGCTACATCTCGTGCTCGGAAAAAATCTACTTTGACTCCGAACAAATCAGACCCCGGCACAAGTGGCAGTGACAAACTTCCTAGCCAGCGACTAATCCACGAATCGGAGGTATTTAAATCCATTATCGAACGGGTTCAGTGGACGGAACGACAATGTTCGCAAACACTTGATAATCAAAGAAATACAGTCACAAAACAGTTAAAAGTTGCAACTGACACGCCACTTTTGCCAGAGGGAGGAGTTGCTTCCGCACTTCAAAACTGGACGCGACAACACCAGGACTCAAAGCCGTCAAGTGATCCATCATATCCCACATGTTATCTCCCGCCGAAAAAATCTTGCAATGTTACAACTTACACCCTCATCATTATGTCACATACCACAGAACGGCTAGATGCCTTCATGCCACAACTTGAATCCATGGTGCAAACATGGCCGGGGCTGACAGAAATCATTATTGTGTGGAATTCACCTCGTACAACATTGACATCTGTCATGGAAAGCACGACTGACAGCAAAGAAAAGCAATATGCATCTCAACTACTCTCATGGGATTCGGATCCGTCCCACCCGTTACGCATTTTCTTCTCGTCGGAAGAGGGGCTGACAAACAATTTACTTAATAGATATCATCCAAAATTGCAGCCTGTGAATGAAGCAGTAATGTACTTCGACGACGATGGGCCTTTTTGGAGCAAGGAAGCCATGATTGATGTTGGGTTAGAGTTGTGGAAACGCAATTCCAATGTTCAAGTAGGTGGATTTCCAAGAAATGTGAGATTTTTGAGCAATAGAATGAAGGATGCGGAGAAACTTGGATTGCAGGCCAGCATTGACCTCATTGTCAAGGACGCGCCTATTGAAAGAGGAGGTGGCGGAATTAACGATGGCTATCCAAATTTTACGCCAATATGCCGAAACGTAACGGGAGATATATTGGAGTACAATTACTTTGTGTTCCCTGATTTTGCAGCGCACATGCTGCTACCGTCGGGATCCTTTCTGCATCGAAATTATCTCTGCTTTATATGGCATCCAGCATTTGAGGAATTGCGACAGTACGTGATAACACACAAGACTATGCCAGATGATATGACAGTTTCAACGTTGGTGTCACATTTAGCTGGGAGGGCTCCCAGAACTTTCCCTAGAGAAGTGGAAACGCGACAAAAGAGAAGATTGTCTACGCAGGCATCAATCACTGACATTAGTATTCGTGGCGAAATAGAAGATGATGATACTCGAATATCCCAACATACCGATCGATCCATCGACGGTTGCTGTGGAAACAAAAGAACTGGGGATCTATGAGAGAAGAAGCCATAAATTCAATTGTTGGATACTTCGGTAGTATTCACCCTGGAACAGTTGGATGGTGTGCTGGCACTGATCTCATGAAGAATAATCATCGCGGCGTTCCGTATGTTTGCCGTCCAGAGAAGCCAAGCTTGGATTTGATACCATGGTTGAGAAAGGGCGGGATTGGACAGTCACAGTGTTAAACAAAGTGGTCAAGCATTTTGTTAGCTCACATCATGGTGACATAGAGATGAAAAAGCAGTAGTAACTGTAATAATCTCTTCAACGTCTGTTCAAGAGAGATGAAATTGATTGCGACTAATTTTACAATTGTTAACAGAGTTGATCGTGGTTTATCACAGTCATAACAGCTTTGAGTGGGAAGCCTGCAGGGATTCTCTGTGCTCTTTCAGCCGACGCTCATACCACGGCCTACGCAGTTTGCGCAGGGCACGACACTCTTGCGACCGAACCCACGACTTTGTTTGTCTCATTTCAGATGCAACAAGTGTAACTGTTCTTGTTATCCCGTCATTGATTCCATATCTCAAGCTTAGCACAGTTCTTTCGTCTTCGCCGAGTTTCTGTTTGGATATGGAAAACGGGCATAGTGTGAGCATTAGATTACTGAATTGCTAATCCACGACTTGTAAAATGAAATAATCTCACCCCCAGCATGAACTTGATGTCGTTGTGGAACAATCCTTGGTCCACACTCTGCTCAGGAGTCTTTTCGTCAAATATAACCGCAGAAGAATCCACCATGTCACCCACCAACGCTTCACTTTCGTGTCCCAGGTCTTTAGGATTGTTTTTGTACTTTGGCCTCTCTAGAGAAATTGCATTTCGAGTAGATCGTATCATTTTGTTGAATTTGTCAACTGTCATATCCATTTCCGCTGCAATCTCTTCGTTACTCGGAGGTCGACCGAGCTCTTGCTGGAGAATTTGACGCGCACGTCGGACTTTGTTGAGGAGGTTGTGAACATGAACGGGAAGACGGATGGTACGCGAATGGTACGCTATTGATCTGAAGACTGCTTGTTGGATCCACCTTCAATGTTGAGTAAATTACAAAAGTGTTGAATATGAGTACCGAAGTACAAATAACGATCAGCGTCGCTGCGAAAGTTGTAATAGTTAAACGTACCATGAAGCATACGTGGAGAATTTGAAACCCTTCTTCGGATCGAATTTCTCCGCCGCCCTAGCCAACCCTAAGCTGCCCTCCTGCACCAAATCTTGCACATTGACCCCAACTCCATGGTACCTGCGTGCAATACTTACTACGAGACGCATGTTGCACTGGACCATTCGTTGCTTTGCCTCCTTGGCTGTTAGCATCATTTCACGGAATAAGCGGGGTGAACCCCTATTGATTGGTTCGCCAGGGTACATTTTTTGACGGTAAAGAAAGATATCAGATTCGTCTTCTTCCATTTCTTCAACTCGTGCGTTCCTATCAACGTTCTTTCTTTTAAACTTGGTGTAACTGTCATCGTAAAATTTACCCAACGACTTCGGAGGAGGCTTCTTCGCGCGTCCTTTCCCTCTTCCAACCCCAGAGTCATTGACCAATCCATTGCCGACAAACATGTTTGGATCTAGATCCACAGCATCTGCGTTAGCCCCCGAGGGTCGTATCTGTCTATCTAAATCATTCTCCACATAATTCTCAGAACACATCTCAGGATCATACTCATCAAATCCGCAAGCTGCAGCCCATTCTGCAATACTAGGTGTCCGTCCAAGGGACGTAGACAATCCCTCGTGTACTGCCTCGCACTTGACCATGAATTTGACTTTCATTCCCAACGAGTACTCTTCTTTGGCAGTGAGCAACTCAGTGCGATAATATCGATTCAGATTGAGAGAGTCCGCGGATTGTCCTCGTGCTGATCCGTAGGATCGTCCGTCTTCACCTTTGGCGTCAGTTGAACTGCCCAATCCAGAAGACATGGTGTTTTGTTCATAAGCCGAAGGGGATAAATTTCCGTTTTCATCACGACGCGATTTAGGGAGTTGTTTGACAACCCTGCGCCGTTTGTGTTTGACAATGGCACTGACACCCATTAGAGGCTCAGCAAGTTTGGTTGAGCCCTTGGACACCGCCGTTTTAGATGTAGTTGTGGTGGTGGCTGTGCTTACCTTGATCTTGTCACGCTTGTTCATCAATGATCCGCCAGTGACTCTAGAAGATTTCGACATCTCTTCATCTTCGAGTCTTTTCTTTGCTTGAATCTTCATAGGTTCGAGAGGCTCCAATTTCGTAACCAGATCAACTTCTTTTCCAGTAGAGTTTGCCTTTTCAGTCTCTACACCTCGCTTCCGCGGTCTACCCCTACTTTTTGTTTTATTCGTCTTCAATCTGCTATCAGCATCATTCAAAAAGCCCAAGCCGTCTTCGTCGTCAAAATTCGAACTCTTGATCTTTTCATCAAGCTTCTCAATTAGATTCCCGACAGCCCATCGATTCTCCTTTGAACCATCATTCCTATACAGATGTTGTGAGTTGCGCGGAGACAAAGAGTGACCATTCTCCTCGGCGGCACGCTGTCGCAACATGGTGAGAGAGGATGCTCCGGGGACAGAATTCATACGTTTCGTGGACTTGGTGCCCCCTCCACCGAGGGAAGAGTCACCGTTGGCAGCAGTAGTTTGGGTAAATGATTCTAATAGCAAAGCGGCGGCGTCCATATCCGCAAAGAGAGGATCTTCCTCCATTTCAGTGGCAGCCGTCGCCCATTTCTTCCCCTCGCTCAGTTGTTGCCGCGTCAGAGCTTGCAGTGCGTTCAATCGCCGTTCTTCGGAGGCGGTCGTGAGGGGCTGAACTTCTTCTATAAGAGACGACGAGCGAGAAGAGGAACTTGAAGTGCCGCTGCCGATTCGAACTTCGGCCTCTTTGCGTGCATACAGCGCCGGCCAGCTGCGTCGATAGACCGGCAGGAAGGCAGTGGTGCGTGTGCTCGTCAGAGCTTCTACAGCTATGGACGGCGTGTGGGAACCGTCGAACGATATTGAGGTGAAGCTTGCCACTGCGACGGCGACGGCACATGCGGTAGTGAGAGGCCTGCAAGCCATGGTTGCAGTCGTTTATCGCTTCGCTTGTATTACTTGTAAAACGATGAAGAGGCGACCGTTGATGAATGAATGTTCACGGAGTGGAAAATACATAAGCACATTGTGTCGGGGCCATGCAGCTCTCATGCAGCGGCACAGATGACTGGTGTTGAACTTTCACCTTTTACTTATATGGAATGGTCCTTTTTCAACGAAAAACCATCTTGCACACTGAGTAATGACGTCGAACGCGTGGACTTTGCCCTGTTTATAGCTCATTTGATGGCCCTTGAAGCGTCTAGAGCGAACGAGCGAAGATTTCATCACAGAGGAATTAGGTATAATTATAGATTGCCTCAAGTTGCTTCAATACGAACATACCCTTTGTTTGACCGTTTTCAGAACAGTTCAAGATGCTCAGAGCCGCCGTAGTATCCTCCCGCATCATCCTCTGTCAGCACATCAACACCTCACGCGTACGGTACAAAGTACAGGAAACCACAACACTGGAAGAAATGCGCCGCAGAATGGACAGAATACACACCCGGCCTACTGCATAACCCAATAACCGAACTCAACCGAACCCAACGAAGCTCATCGTTCACATCAATAGCTAAACCCAGAGAAAAGAACACGGTGGTGCGATTGTTCAGCGACATGAACAGCGTATCTACCATAGCAGTGGCTGCTTTATGCCTAGCCAGCGGTGTTCAGCTATGTCCATCAAATGCATTTCCATCGCCGATGTCTACACGAACAAGACGTGCTGCAGTCATCCGTCAGTCTCATGAATTGCAGCACTTCCATAGAAAATTCTCTCCGTCAGAAACAATTCTGTTTCAATCTCATTCCCTTCCCAGATTGTGGTCCTCAAAGAGATACCAATTACAGCTATCAATGGATTCGAGCGAAAACAATTCTGACTCCGAGTCCAACTTCGAAAACAAAAACAATCCCAGATCCCAGTCAGAGAAAAATGACACCGACGAAGATATTTGGGAACCCATGGATTACGACGAAGCCGATGAATTCTTCGCCAGCATAACGGAAACCGACGGTGATGATTATGTAGATTCGGAGAATGCCGATGAATTATTTCGAGTGCTGCAAGATATGATCGACAACAATAGTGTTACGCTAATAGACGATCAAGACTTTGAAGAAATAGACGAGGAAACTCTGCTGGAGATCCTGGGACTCGACGACGATGATGACGATTCCATGTCCCAGTCAAGATCAGAGGAAATTACTTCCAACATACAACAAACATCTACAAAAACAAACGACAGAGGCATGAGGGATCTTGAACGGGCCTTAATGGAAGGTGTCGTACCCGCCGATGCTGGTGTAGGCAGCGGCATACTACCTGGAGATATTGGATTCGATCCACTTGAACTGTCGACCAAAGATTATTTCAAGCAAGTGCAAACATTCATATTGAACTTGGTCCCCGAACGAAAGAATCAAATTAGAGATGAGGCCGAATCAGAAAATAATGCTGCGGGAGCGGCGTTGCCAACGTTGGGTTTTGTGGGAGAGGAAGGAAGACCCCCGGCATTAATATTGCGAGACTATCGAGAAGCGGAAATTCGTCATTCGCGGTTGGCCATGCTCGCTGCTGTCATTTGGCCCCTGCAGGAGATATTGGATCGATTATTTATTCCCGAATCGTTTGGTTCTATGACTGTAGTTTATGGTGGGACAACATTGCCGTTTCTACCATTACTTATGACTTTTTTGATGCTCAACTTGGGATATTTGGACATATATTCGAGCGAGATTAAAGAAAACGAATCTGGTGACGCCTTCCTACCAGGGGAATGCTTTTGGGATCCACTCTGTATTATGGAGGGGGCGCCCGATCGTATGAAACGAAACATGCAAGAGAGAGAAATATTGAATGGAAGGGCAGCGATGATCGCAGTTGCAGCGTTCACATTTGAGGAGGGCATGACTCACAAACCAATAATTACTTTGGAGGGCAATGAGCTGTTATTTGAGCCAGCATATCAAATTCCTATCATACAAGCGTGGTTAGATCAGCAGTTTGGTTCGATTGGAGACGCTATTTTGATACCATAGCACCTAGTTTGTAGCTTGCTTCAAAGTTAACGAGTATATCGGAATCACATTGTCTATTTCATGTAACAAAGAAGAACAAATGCTAGCTCTATTCAATAGTTAAAGATGGTTTAGGTGAAAACTTTTGAAGTGAACTTTTTTGATTGATCGTCTATCAGGCTTTTTCATCAAAACGCAAATCTCGCTGGCACCTGCTCCCTTCTTATGCTTTCCTAATCATATTGGGGTGGATATTCACCAAGTGTTCTCCTAAACGCACCGAAATATTTCGGTCTAATGCGCATTTTTCATTAGTATCAATGTATCTCATGAGTGAAACACATCGGCCTTGCGAATTCGCTATCGCTCCAATACATTTGTTTGTTCAAGAGTGCGAACACCAAGACAGAACTAGGATCGAGCTGTTTATCAAATGCTCGATTGAATTTTCTAGCACCCAAATGGTGGTTGCTGACTTGATTCGAATTGGCCTGCAATTTCATTTTTACCGATTCATGTTAGAATATGTCTCACTAGACCGGTAAATCTCGATTGTCGAACCTCATTTAAGTAATAATCCGAATATACAGATAACAATCAATGACATTCTTCTTTTCGTAGCAAATTGTCATGTTATCAGTTGTGTTAGAACGATTACGATGAAAAATTCTTCTCCTTGGAAGTACCATCTACTCGTTCTCTGAAGAAGGAAGCACTTGCCATTTCTTTTGCCTGTGCATTTGATGTTGCAGGCATATCCTCCCATAACTCGCCATACTTACTCTTGGTGCCTTTCCCGACAAAACACACTCTATGTTCATCAGCCCTTCTCATGTCCGTTATCGGGTCTGGCGGATTTTCGATTAAATCTTTTACTGCAGCTTGAGCATCCGACATAACTTTTTTATCGATAGCAGCAAGCTCCATTTTCTTCGCGTCCATTTTCTCCCACTTTGAAACCTCATCAGGATCGACATGCTGTCCGTCATTTATTTTTTTACGAATTTCCTCACACTTTCTAATGTACGTAATCAACTTTGCCCTATTCTTTTTCTGACTGGACGATAAAAGCCGTTGTGATGCCAATCTTGCATACCAATCACGGCGAAGCTCTCTTCGTTCTTCTTGCGACATTGCACCAACCAGTGTAGGATCAAGGATAAACATTTGATGAACAACAAGAGCCGTGGCCACACTGAGGTTGAGGCTGTCTGCAAATCCACGAAGGGGCAGATACACTCGCAAGTCGGCAGCATTGAGCATTTCAGTTGTGCAGCTGCAGAACTCGTGAAATGAGCAAAGAACGGTAACCGAAAAGAAAAAAATCGGCATACGGATACTCACCCCACAGCCTCGGTCCCGAACACAATCGCAACCTTTTCGGGTATCAGTTTCCCATCATACAAATCTCGTCCTGCGCTTTGCAAATGTTGCAGTATCCCACCCGCAGTCAAACAAACAGCAACCTGCGACAAATCCGTCACCCAAATCTGACGCCCATCCGCCCTCAGAGCATCAATGCACGATTTGGTATCATCGAATTCTCGCACAGTCAGCCATTCCGTGGCCTTGCGCGCGAACAAATGATGCATGGCACGCTCTCGTTTCTCCGATTCGGTGGCACGTTTTACGGTTTGTCCGGTGGATGATTTCAACTTGGTGGTATCTGTGACTGTGTCACGGCAAATGTTTTTTTCATCTTTCGATTCCATGTTTTCTGGTTCGGCGGCAGCAGTGTCATCCACTAACGTCGGCTGAATGAAGGAAGGAGATATGATCCATATGTGCTGAACGCCTAGTGCTTCTGCTGTTCGTCTGACGAATGAAGAGAAAAATAGAATGGCGTTTATTGTCTGTGATTTCTCATAAAGAAAGTGGCATCGGAGATACGACCATAGGAGATCTAAGGAACTCACAATATTGCAGACTAGGAAATTTCATTCAAGAGAATCCGAAAGTCTGAAACATGCAAAAGACAACATAAGGCATGAAACACCTCAATTTCCAACTCACATAATTATGATCATTGGTGCATCGTTCCACGACAATGATAAGTCTCGATGTTCTATTCCTAATTGCACCTTCCGCCTTGCGGATCATTCGTTGATCGAGCGAAGACGAATCCATTAACTCCGTCGAGGCATCCGCAGCCGGTATTGGCGAGGTGGTTTTCAGTAATGGAGTTGCCAACGGCGTGTTGGAATGCCCTCCTGTCGGACGGGTTTGTTTTTGAGTCTTGTGATAGAGGAAGAATAAAGAAGCCGTCAAGGCGGATCCTGCGAGGAAGGCATGGATACTGTGTTGGGAGGCCATGGTGACTAACTTGTGGGTGTGATGGGTTCTGAGAGATATACTGGTGTTGTACAAGGTGCTATCTGTGATGTCTGCTGCGGTGTTTCTTGGTCCGTGGAGGCATGCCGAGTCTGTTGAGGTCTGTTGTCACAGTGGTCAAGCGTCAAGAGGAGGTCAAGAGGACCTCATTGGACATTAATTATTATGATCAATTATTGTAAATAGCAGATTGTTGCACACCCGCACAGACAGGTATTTTGCAAGTAAATTATTTTCACAGTATGGACTCGAGATCTAAGTACCTGCAACCTTCATTTTTTGACACGCACAGCTTCGTAGTGAGTATGTACGGGAAAAATGAGGTGTAGATATTATTGGTCTCCGTATGGTCTCCGTATGGTCTCCGTCTGCCTGCGAGGAAAAGTTAGGGGCCACCGGAGGAGACCGGAGACATGACACTGAGTATGGTAACGGAGTAGGGCGAACGCATGAGCAGCTATGAGCAGACAGCAAAAGTGGAAGTAGGAGCAGCAAGGTGGATCGCTCGTGTTGATTCAAGGTACACGGAAAAGCCCGACATTTATGAGACAGCGACGTCCTTCGACACCTCCAGTCATGGACGACGACGAAGGCCAAGGGGGCGGCGGCAATGGCAACAGCAACAGCAAAAACTCTTTGACTCATCGCTCATCAAGATATGGCGCTTCGTCCCCGTCACTGGATAAAGATATGGCCTCGAACTCGGCTTCCAACGCGAGCATGATGAAGAAATTGCCTCATAAACGCACAAAACAACAACGCAACACAAACAATCCGCCTCCTATAAGATATGTCCTACCCTGTTTTCCGATACGATCCACCAAATCCGCAATTTTGGCACTTATCGCTGCTTGCGCACTATTTGTATCGATCATGACTTCGTTCTTGGCATACCAATCACTAAATACTCTCTCTTCAAACAGAGGGTTCTACTCTCCATCGAGCGGGATGATCTTGCCGTCGTCCAAAGAATGGGGCGCCGGGAGGGAGAGTCGACGCAAAAAGCGGGAGAGTGCGCATCGAATCGAGAATGGCGAGTCCAATGTAGTGAAGAAATCACGGCGTGTCAGGGAAGTGAAACAAGAGGTTGTGATACCTGTAACTTCTCAAGTGTATGGTGCCCATCTTACGTCGTTTTACACAAAACTCGTTGAGGAGGGAGACAAGTATTCGCTGTCTTTTGATGAACCTGATCGATTGGGCCAAGACATGAGCGTTTATGCCAACGTTGGGTGTTCGGTCTTCAACAAGCTGTACAATACTAACGCCAAGAGCAATCATACAGCATCAAATGAACAGGAGAGCGAGGATCGGATTCGCAGATTTTGGTCATCCCATCTTGCTTCTGTGCTCGAAGCATCACGGCATGCGGACGATCTATCGTTCGCCCACAAAAATTGGACATTGACATTGTTGAAATCATTGTCTCCATACACTCTTGTGGATAGTCTATCAAGTGGCAAAAGTACCACTACCAAAGATTTTGAACACATCCTGGGAATTATTGTAAGAAGACTATTAGGTTTAATGCACGCCAAAGAAGGAGCGGCAGAAGCATCCTTTGTAGGAACAAAAACCTCAATGCCACCTCCTTTGCGAATCGCCGTATTTGGTGGTCCCACCGTAGCCGGACAGGGATGTCAACGTGGAAGAGGAATTTCAAGAGGGCAGTCATCCATGTCGGCCAATCCTGCATTTTGTGCATTTCCCTACAGACTCGAACAATTTCTCAACCGAATGCTGCTTCCTCCTTTGGCCCTAAAGCATATATTGGACAATGGCATCGGTAGCAATACAAATATTCGGGTTGTAGAAGTCATCAATTTGGGAGAGGAGGGTACATATTCTGATTACTCTGAAGCGATCGCTCGGAATCGAATGTACCCCCCCGAAATGAGTCCTGACCTCATAATCCACGCCTATAGTATTGATGACTATGGGACTGGCCTGTCAGAAATTGAGCCATTCTACGCAGCAGTTCATAACTCTTTCAAGAGTGAACTGAAAGATGGGTGTATTAAGGAAGACCAGAAACCCCCGCCAATCATTTTGCGAGCATTGTTGGAAAGCGATGAAGCCACTGGTGCGCAATCTGCAGACTACATCATGACATCCATATTAGGAGAAGCAGTAGATGATGTTGAAGAAGGAGAAGCTCAATTACCGACAGGGGAGAGTGGTGGAGTCATGAATACAGGCGGTGCTTTTGGGATGGCTGGACATGTTGCAACATCATGGGCTCTCGCCTTTGACTTGGCTCATGCTGCACTGAAAATTTGCAAATCAAAAGCAGTCACAATCTCTGAACTGGACCAACGCCCTGCAATTCACAAAAGAGCAATATCACAAGATGAAACTTCATTCCCTTCATTCCAATGCGACAATGGCATCAATCCACCTTGCATATTCTCCATCTTATCAGGCCCAAAAGGTAATGTTGCCAGGCCATCCTTTCTTCTCCAGAGCATCACGCCATTTGTCGTTGAAAACACTGGATGGAGTCCGTCGTCTGACATGACTGCTGGCTTTTCTCGAAAGACTGGCATTGTAGCGAATGCTCGTGGTGCAACTATGACGTTGTTATTTCGAAACATCACTCGTCCCGTCCGTCGATTTGACGTCCTTACCCTAAGGAGCACATCTCAAATATGGAAAGACGGTGCTGCACAATTTGTGCTCGTGACGGGAGGAGATTTTTCACACGGTGAAGAAGTGGCGCAGGCTTCCGCAGAGAGTTCTAAGGAGACTTCATTTGAAATATCAGCTGAATTGATTGCAGATGGGGAAGAGGACACACATGTCACTTATCATTTTGGAGTTGATTTGTTGGAGGGAGGGAATGCAGCGGAGGTGGGTACAGATGTGTTGTTGAGGATTATATTGACCAAGGGAGACAAGTTTAAGATCCTTGGATTGATGCTCTGTGAATGAATAGAAGATTTTTTTAGCAACCATTGATGTTCTGCTTGGAACATCAAACCGAGTGGGAACTCGTCATTAGAACAAGATTCATTAGTAACTATGCCAGAGAAAAAATGAAAACACATTGGCGGTATTACTGAAGCATATTTTTAGATGTTGGTGTAGAATTAGGAAGAGTTACATGCTATTGTCACAAAATTAAGGTTTGTCATTGGTCATTGTAAAAGCAAAGGCTTCTTGCTAACTATCATACCATACTTTGTTTAGCTTGAGCTCGAGAGATGAAATGGACTCCACTTGATACGTATAATGCTTGGTATGTTGTTCAGTATCTCATCTCTTGCTCACAGATATGCAGACAGAAACTACTGGTAACACTAAACCAATAATACTCAATCCTCTCAGAAGATATGATCCCACTGTTGGTGACAAGCACTGATGTAGACATAACAGGTATTAGAGAGAGGGATAGACAATTATTGGTTTGAATGAAATAGATACTTGGACTATGACAAATTAATGAGTTACAGCTATCAAAGTTCCATGCGTATGTATGTCTCTATTTGGCTTATGATAGCAATTCCACACAGCAAAACCTAGAATGTCTAAAGGTGATAAGTTCCAAATGACAAAAGCCACCTTCTCCACAAATACTTTCACTGGTATCTACACTCAAAATTGTATGTGAATGAGTTCACACAGCAGCTTGCACAGGATTTTTAGCCTCAAGAAGTTTTTCAAGCTTGCTCACATGAGATTTTTCCTCACAGATATTTTCTACTCTCTACAAGCCACACTGCACTGATTCTCTAATCATGGGGTCGAGTGACATGGGTCAAGTATTGACATAACCACTGTAGGCACATGGCAAGAATCTAGATTATGTAACATTTAAGTACATCTATTTACTCAAAACATCAACTACAAAATAAGAGTTATCCCTACTCTTTTGGAGGGTGCCATTTTTCACTCATATCATAACTTTGCACTATTCCTATTTATGTATAATCTTACAATGAGTAGGTTTTAAGAAAGAATGGACAATTGATTGGCATCTTTAGGAAGGCATACATTACTATGGTCACGAATGATGTTGTCGCCATGATTTTGAGAATGGATGTTGTAATAGTGATTTTCTGAAAGTGAACAAAATTCAATTTAAGATGAGAGCAAAAGTTCTGTTTGTTACCTATTATTTTCTTGTGCTGGTGGCACAGAGCAAAACCTTATCATACAGATAAAGCTTGAAAAGGTTGTTAAAGTCAAGGGCATTTTTATTGAGGACACAAAGGAATTCTCCAGCAATTGGTCAATATTGCTCCACTGCAAATTTTGTGTTTAAGGCAGTATGGTGCAAAAGGGTGCGATAATTGCTTGTCTGAAAAGAATAGGGATAGATGGAATGAATATGAAACTGGGATCTCGAAAAATAATAATTAAGATAGGTCATGGTGAATGATCAAAATTCTTACTACCGTGCCAAGCTTTTCTACTTATATCGGTCCGTACAACACATAGCATAAAACGCCATACGCAGGCGAGGTACCAGGTGTGGTGTTACAGTACATTAGTACTGCTTCTATAACCCATAACCCAATCTGCTTCCGACCGCAAGCTAATCATGATGCATGCCATGAAAAATCTTCCCTGAGCGGACGAAAATGGCGCGCTATCCTTTGTGGAATACACCAATGTACTACCATACCAATGTATTTCTCGATCATGCGCGCATTGGTGTATGGTACCATACATTGTATTGTATTAAAAAAATAATACGCACCATCTTCGCACCATCCATTCGAACCTCGTTCGAACCACCTATCATAATTTTCCGCAGCAACGTTGCGTTGCAATCTGAGCCTCACCCAATCACAAGACGAGGTCCACTCATTCATTAATCCCATACAAGGAACAAAACCAAACCAAAACCGATCATGGCCCTCTCAGCGGATGCCACCACGATAGCCGACCTCCTCGCGGCATTGACACATCCAGACACTAATGCCATTCGTCAGGCAGAGGTGGCTTTGAAGCCCTTGCTGAAGAGACCCGCGTGCGTGCCTGTTTTAGTGGAGATCATAAAGGCTAGGGAGACGCTGGTAAGTTTTAATGATCGTTCAGTGTGCTACTGGCGTTGGTCACCGGACCGTTCATCGGCGGATGGTCATCAGTTATGCGAACATGTCATTTGTTCAACGAAAGACCCAGCTCGAACCCTGTCCATTCTAAGTCTGACACAATTGACCCATTTCTGTATCTCGACTCTCCTGCCCACAGAACGAAGCCATCCGTCACGTAGCCACCATAGTCCTCCGCAAACGCATAACCAGCCACCTCAAAACCTTCGACGCCCCAACCAAAGCCGCCCTCAAAACCGAGCTCCTCTCGATCCTCTCCACCGAATCCTCCCGTCCCGTCCGTAACGGAGCCGTGGCGCTCGTCGCCTCGGTTTGCAAGATCGAAGCAGAAGCGGATTCCGACTCGGCACAGGGGGGAGCCGGATGGCCCGAGTTGTTCCGATTCATCGCCGCAGCCGCCGGGGACGCTCACCCCGAGGCGAGGGAATTGGCGTTTCTCTTGTTGGGTGAGATGACCGAGACGGTGGGGGAGCATTTAAAACCCCAGTTCGAAACATTGGCGAATTTGTTTGGGAGTGCGTTGAAAGATGCAGACCCGAAGGTGCAAAATGCGGCCGTCAAGGCTTTGGGACTGCTCATGAGTTATTTGGCGGATGACAGTAGCGATATTGACATTTTTGCACCGCTGGTTCCCGGAGTTTTGACTGTGGCGGAGGCTTGCCGGGTGAGACATGATGAAGAGGTGGTGAGCACTACCTTGGATGTGTTGTATGATTTGACGTATTCGCCCTCGCAGAGCTTGGGACAGCATATGGGTCCAATCATTCAGTTTAGTCAGTTGTGTATGTCGGATTCGAATTTGGAGATGGGGGTGAGAGACTCAGCAGCGTTGGTGGTGGCGACTATGGCGGAATCAAGGCCAAAACATTTGGGAAGGGACACAACTTTATTGAATGGGGTGTTGGAGACCATTTTCAATTTAATCGAGAGTAGTGATGGGAGTGCGGCTGGAGCATTGTTTGAGAGCAATCCCGCTTGGAAAGATGATTTCGAGGATCAAGAGGGTTACGATCCGGATAATGAGGGTGGACCTACTGAAACCAGTATGGCTCAGGGGACCTTAGACATGTTGGCTTGTGAAATTCCAAAGAAATACATTTTCGAACCTGTTGTGTCGCGATGCGTTGCCAGGTTGGGGAGTGCGCATCCCAATCAGCGCAAGGCCGGGATTGCATGTTTGGGTGTCATTGCTGAGGGCTGCGCAGAGCCTTTAAGAGAAAATCTTGCACAGATCATGCCTCACGTATTTCGTTCCGCGGGAGACTCAGACGCTCGGGTTAGAGAATGTGCATGCTTTGCGTTAGGACAGATCAGTGAGCACTGCCAGCCAGAGGTATTGTCCTATTCGTCCCAAATTCTTCCAATTGTATTTGCATTGTTGGACGACAATACTGTGGCAGTGCAGGCTACCTCTTGTTACGTGTTGGAGATGTTTTGTGAAAGGTTGGAGCCCGATGGTGTCCGCCCTCTTTTGGATCCGCTTGTGAGGAAACTAGCAGCCATGTTGGAAGCAACAACAAAGAGGAGTGTTCAAGAAATGGCTGTAGCGGCCATGGCAGCCACTGCTGTTGCCGCCGAGGAAGAGTTTGCGCCTTACGTCACTGGGGTAGCGTCCCTCATGTCCAAACTCATGGAACTCAAGGACGAGAAGATGTATTCTCTTCGTGGACGTGCGTTGGAATGCATGGGTCATATTGCCATTGCTGT
This sequence comes from Cyclotella cryptica, assembly GCA_013187285.1. Lineage (NCBI taxonomy): Eukaryota > Bacillariophyta > Thalassiosirophyceae > Thalassiosirales > Thalassiosiraceae > Cyclotella > Cyclotella cryptica. The sequence goes on from JABMIG010000002.1 coordinate 1,794,708, forward strand.
TGGCAAAGAGAACTTTCGCCCTTACTTCACCGGGACCATGCAGTGCGCATGTGAGGGGTTGACCTTTGATTCTACGGATTTGCATGAGTTTGCATTCGCTGCTTTTGCAAACTTGGCAAAAGTTATGGGAGACGAGTTCGCCCCAGCCTTGCCAGACTTGGTTCCACATCTAGTGTCTGTCATTAATCAGGACGAAGGGCGTTACGAACCTGCGGATGACGAACAGGTGAGGATCAATGAGACCTTTTTGTTTCTTCTTTATTGAATCACTTTTGATGTTTGAATCCCTCTCAATGGCATGGGTCCTTAAAGGGAGGTGAATTTAATGCACTCGACGATTCAGATGACGAAGAAGAGGGAGCCAATCTTGTCATGCATATTCGCACTGCCCTCCTGGAATCCAAGAAAGGAGCCATTACTGCAATTGGAGAAATGGCTGCTCACACTGGTGCTGCGTATTTCCCATACTTGGAAGACACTATGACTGCTCTGATTTCAGCAGCAGATAACTGGCACCCTCTCATCAAAACCGAGTGCGCAGATGCAATGCCTTCGTTGGTGGTTTCCTGTGTTGCTAAGGAGCACGCTGGAGAGATTTCGTGGGAGAAAGGTGATATTTCTGGGGTCAGTCCGTTGAGCCCTCCGACAACTGCAGTCGTCAATGCTGTTCTAGGTCAGCTTGTGAATCTAATGCAAGATGATGACAAGGGTGTTGTTGGTAAAGCCTGTGAAGGGATCCAAAGCGTCCTCGAGCTCTGCGGTCCACACGCTCTTGCAGTCGTTGCAAACAGTTGCTTGGAGAACACCCATTTAATCCTTTCGAAACAGGCTCCATGCCAACAGCAAGAAGACTTCGGGGAAGAGTTTGGGGAAGAAGATGATGATCACGACTCCTTCATGACATCGGTATGTGACCTCGTAGGCTGCTTTGGGCGTGTGATGGGACATCATTTTGTCCAATACCTACCTCAATTTCTACCTGCAATCTGTGGGTATGCCAAGTCCTCTCGCCCTCCATCTGATCGATCCATGGCTGTTGGATGTCTCGGTGAGCTTGCTCAAGAGCTCGGAAATGGAATCGCAGAGCATTGGCAAAACGTGTTTTATCCTGCTGCCATGGCTGGTCTTGCCGACGCGGATGACAGTGTAAAACGTAATGCTGCGTTTTGTATTGGAGTTTGCTGCGAAGGTCTCGGGGAAGCAGTGACATCGCAATACCCCGCCATATTGCAAGCATTGAGTCATCTTTTCAGCATAGATGCGACTCAGAGTGATACTTCCGCAGCATGCGTGGACAACGCTTGTGCTGCAGTTGCCCGGATGACAATGACATCTCCGTCTCATGTCCCTCTAGGTCAAGTGCTTCCCGTTGTTCTGAAAGCTATGCCTTTAAAGAATGACATGACTGAAAATGAAACCGTGTACAATTGTCTCTTGGGTCTGCTTCAGGCGAATAGCGCTGAAATCCGAGCGAACAAGGTGGAAGTGACTCGTGTATTTGGGCAGGCGTCGTCAGATGATAGCAAAGTGGATGATGAGTTGAAGGAAAAGCTGAAGCTGGCACTGCAATCTCTCAGTTAACACCTGGACTATGAGTTAGTGCACCGTGTGTTGTAGAAGCAAGACAGTTTGAAATGTCTGTCTTTAGATTCTGTTGTTAATTTCTTTAAACATTCCAACTTATTCGTGTTACATTTCTTTTTCAAGGATTTCTTTTTCAAGGGTTAGGTTAGTTGCCATTTAATGTTGTAGTCATACTAACAGCGAACTTTGGTCTCTGGCAGCATTGTCCATCGCGATTAAACGTTGGTTTTGCGACCTTGAAGCACAAGTGTAATAGATACAGCCAAGAATCACGAAAACGAGACCAGAAATCAATGACGGAAGTTCTGATGCAAAATCCTCCTCATTTGAAGCATCACTACTTGTTCCTTCTCCACTCTCATTTTCGTTGTCGCCTTCTTCGACTTTTTTCAGTGCTCCATAAAATGCTGCAAGCATGAGCACGAAATCAAACGAACCATGCAACAGGACAGCGGGAGAAATCACTCGACCAAGTCCATAGTTTTTGTTTCCCTCAATGTCTCGTTTGCAGACACCAATGCTCTGAATCGCGGCACATAAGGGGTGGACTGGAAACAGAGATCTCGCAATAAGGGTAGTTATTTCTAAGAATAAACAAACATGGTTAGAAATTACTCGAGACCCCAAGACCCAATATGAATGGAAGACCACTTACCAACACCCAATGATGGGGGAGAATAGACAAATATGTACATCAAGTTTTCACAGCACGCAAAACCAAGAGCTACAGAAACCATTGCCACAGTGATTCCTGCGCCAGTAGACCTGGCACTTTTCATTGGCCTCGAAACTTCGTCTTCATTTCCGTTGCTGTTGTAGGAAGTGGCGATGGACCCAGAAGCGGATCTACTGTCAGGAAGCAGATCTGGAACAACCACCATCCAATATCCAAAGTACTTTACCATTTCTTCAACAACGGCTGCCACAACAAAGGAGTTTACAAATACATAGGCGATGAAGATGCCTTGGTATTTCATGGCGAAATCTTTCATAGCTTGCTTCGGATCTACTTCTAAATCTTTCGCGATGGAATCGTCTGTTCCGACGACCATTACCACCACAAAAATAGTGAGCAGTGAAGCCAAAGTAGAAATAATTGCTTCGAATACGATAGCCATCGGTGTCGTTAACAGAAATCCACATGCAAAATATTTGACCACCGAATCAAACGAAAGATCGAACTTGCACCATCTCCAATGAACGAGGTATTCAATGAAGAATGCCTGGCCAAAAGTCAGGAGAAGAACAATCATGTTCCTCCAAGAAAAGTTTTCATTGATGTTGGAGAGGGAGAATAAACAAAGCACAGCCAATACAGCCACTAGACTCTTGAGCAGCTTTACAGACAGTTCGGATAGTGCTGTCACGTGCTTCCATAGGCTGGTTATTTGATCGTCCCGGAGGTTTTGAATGACCGGGTAGTACTCAGAATACGGCTACGTTTGTGTCATAGATGACAAATTGTAATACAGACAGATTGAGAAGTTGGCAAACACCGATAACATCGATTCAATATAAGACAAAAGTCCTATATTGCTCGCTCACCTGAAACGTGACATAGTCCATTGTATAATCCTCATTCCCAGTTAGTCTATTCACTTCCCTCTCCTCCTGCGCCACCGCACAAATACTGCAACACTGACACCAACACCCACAACACGAAGCCCAAAACGTTTTCGCCAAACAAGCCCACAATCGAGTGCAAAAGTCTCCTTCAATCTCGGAGACATCATCATGTCCGTTCTCAACAGGCGCCACCACGCCATCCTCAAAAAACATGTCGTCTACGGCATAACACCAACACGACCGATGAGGAGTCCACGTGTCATAACGACTACGCTCCAAAAACAATCGTAACTGGTTGGAATCCACAGTTTCTCCGCGCGCACTCGCCCTCTCCTCATACAACTTCTTCACAATCTCCTTCCGCGTCGATCGTCGTTGGTATCGCGAATACATCCCCAACACTATGAGGTAGGCATAAAACGACAACCGCAGCGGAAACGGCGCGACTTTCGTGGGACCTTGATCCGACGGCTCTCCAAAAACTTCATTGAACTGATCATCGTTCACCTCAGTCTCCGACGCAGGAACCTCCACGGCGAAGTAGTTCATGGCAGCGACAAACAACGCCGGGATGACCAAGTAAATGCCCAACCTCCTCCACAGTGGGGGAGGCCGCGTCCCATTCAAAAGGTAGCGTGTTCGATCGCTCGCGAGGACGCCGCAGCAGGCTACCGCGCAGCAGTCCGTGCGTCGGGTGGGATCGGAAAAGATGGAGCAGATGCTGCTGTGGAATCCTCCGCGGTATTTGCGGAGGGGTGGGGCGGCGTGTTGGTGGGGCGGTTGGGGGGGGACGTTTACCACCGTGGCGGTGGGGATGTCGGCTTCGATGGATGTCATGATGGATTGCAAATCTTGGACAATATTTCAATCTATGGAAAGAGCCAATGAGTGGCGCCTAACTTTTTTTGTCCACGATCTTTTTGGAATCAATTGTGTATGGTACCATGATATGATGTCTGCATAATGTCTCTTTCATCCACGCAAGGGATCTGGTGTCTGGATTTGGTGCACGACTTAAACAAACTTTGAGTCTGCTGCAAGACCGTTTTGATCTTTGGCTCTTGAAGACCGAATGACCGAGTATGGTATTGTACGGTACAATACGGTCTGGTATGATACGGTATCGTATTGTACCGTACAATACAAGTGTTTATGGGCTGGGTGTTTGGCTGAGAAGGGGTACGATATCTATCTTCTACCGAAAGGTAGGCTCGAAAAGATTATTAAGATTTACCTTTAAAATAACATTATCAAGAAAATGGAAAATAAATTTGACTAGGGCTTTCAAATGTAGAAAGTTTGGTGTCACTGTATCTTGAACAAAGAAGCGAAAGGTAGGCAAGGACTCAGGAGTCCGTTCCCCGACAGAACTTCTCTGACAAGGATCATGACATCAGGAGCACATTCAAGACCAATTCAAGGCAAGCCTGAAAATTTTACAGCTCGCACATCATCAGATCAAAATGGAACCCCTTCATACTCATCGGGACTCGGAGGGGCTTTGTACTCAATCCAGTTCGAACGTAGTCTATTTTGCAATTGGCGTTTGCAGGCATTTAACTCGAGGCGAGTATAGAAGTCAATCAATCTGGCAGAAGTATCATTAGGCCAGTACAATACCATCAACAAGCAAGTGATCATTTTCGTAAAAGAAGAACTTACTTATTTGGATCAAACGTGGACATGCGAAAATCAGACACACTTTCAAAGGAAGGAGGTAATGTCATTTTGTCAGTTGGTATTGTGTCGTCCAGGGTGACTATTTTCCGATATAAGAGTATCTGACCGGGAGAAGATCAATTTGAGTTTTCGGGGTATGAAATGATATGCCATCACAATATATGTGTTACCTCACCTTGTCGGCATTCTCAACCAAACTCTCTCTCCTTTTCTTTTGTTTGATAGTGTCAGCTTGCTGAATTAAATTATCTAAGCATCCAAATTCATCAATCAAGCTGGCGGCTATTTTCGGACCAATGCCCGGCGCGCCAGGAATGTTATCCGATGCATCGCCGGCCAGAGCTAATATGTCACCTAATTTTTCGGATGGAACACCCCACTTTTTTATTACGTCGTCGTGGGATACACGATCAAAGTGCATTGGATCAATCATGTGAACGGAAGGTTGTTTGTTCCTGGTACAATAGTAAAGAATCAGAGAATTTTCTAAGGGTCAAACATTTCTCAAAGTGACATAGGGCACTCACGGCGGCGTAATGAGCTGCATCAAATCCTTATCGCCAGATAAAATATCCACATCCACCCCTTCTTCGACAGCCTTTAGCGTCAAGGTTGCAATTACATCGTCTGCTTCATAACCTTCCGCCTCCACTTGGACCACACCAAATGCTTCCGCCGCCTCCCTTACAAGATCAAATTGAGGCATCAAATCTTCTGGACACGGGCCACGGTTGGCTTTATACTCGGGATAGAGATCGTGACGAAAATTAGTCCCCTTGGAATCAAACACAAGGACGACTCGTGGACGCTCTCCTCTCAAAAGGCGGTTTAGCAGCAAGTTTTGTAGCATTCGACAAACTCCGTGTAGGGCTGCCGTAGGGGTGCCGTCGGAGTGGTGAAGTGGAGGAATGGCATGGTATGCGCGAAAGATGTAGGCAGATGCGTCAATGAGTAAAAGAGGCTCACGCGATGGAGTGATGTTTTCGGTCTCGTCTAACTCTACCTCCGTCGTGTTTTGTACTGAGCTACTCGCTACGGCCTTGCGAGCCAAGTTTCCATAGTAGTCGTTCTTTCTATCACCCTTTTCCATTTGCTCCATTCTCTTTAACTCTCTTTTGTATTCTCTTGCAACCTTTCGATATTTGAATATACAGGCAGCCAATTGGTTCCCCGCACTGGCCAAGGCCTCCAACGTATCTTTGCTCGTGGAAAAACCCTCTTCGCCGAATAGGACTCGTGAGACTTGCTTGGGGCTATCAATGTTGAATTCCACGCCGTCGTTGAGTTGATATATCTGAGAAGTAAGGTGTTGGATCTGATATAATAGGGTTGTCGAGTAGGGTGTGCTGCCGCTCCCGGTAGATGCTTCCGGCATACTTGGGGTCAGTCGCTCACCACTCAATCTTACAGAGTCATCGTTGTCGTTAATCATGGCTTTGGTTTTTTCGGGCTCCATGAATGATGGTACGAAAGAAAGTGAAGTTAATGATCGATGAGGAATTTGACCGCGAGTAAAGTTTTCTTCGTTCTCTATTTTGGGTGTTGCTTCAGTTTGAGATATCGATGCATACGGATTTTCACTCGTACTCGTTGTATTTGGTAGAATACGTGCAGTGGTTCGAACGACTCTAGGTGCAGTATTGGAAGGAGATGCTGTTGTCGCAGACGATTTCTCTGACTTCAGAATCCTCGCGGTTCGTTTAATAATGGTGCCCTCTTCCGACCAACCTTCGTAGTCAGTGACTGATGACTCTGGAATAGAAGTTGACGATGGCTCTTTCTTGAGAATTCTCGCAGTAGCTTTAACAATATTACCCTCTTCCGACCATCCATTGCTGTAAGTATTAGCATCGCTTTGTCCACTGTCATCATCGAACCAGTTATATTGGTTGGATTGGCCATCATCGTCATCGTCATCATAAACCGACATTGGCGGCGGCATTTCTCTTCGCAGATTGAAGCGGAATTGATAGCGTGCCCGGAAAGCTGCAACATCGTCCGATTGCGTCGAAACGTCATGCTGTTGATTGCTTGGCGGACCGTCCAATCGTTTTGGCACAGCGGAATTATCAGGTGACTCATCCGAATAATAATCTGAATCAAAGAAGCCGTAACTTTCACCTGATGCATCGCGAGAATTCTCGAGAGATGACATAGACTTGGACGACACACTTTCTTTTGGCAATGCCGGAGCAAATATTGTATTATCATAATCGTCTGCACGTCGTGTTGGAATGGGATTTGCTGTACTTCCGCTGCTGCTGCCGCTGTTGCTGCGAGATGTGTTCCTGCGATGCCCATCATGATTTGCACCGGAAGGGGCAGCCGACAAATCGAGCGGTCGACTTCTTTGAAAGGAGTACGGTTGACATCGTTTCGCCTCAGATCTGAAGCATTTCGCAGCTTGAAGCGAGTGCCCCAATAATGGCGAATGATGTACAAAACCGGCACGAGAACGACGACGCCCCAAAACGGTGGACGTTCCACAGCCGAGCTGACGTCCCCGGGCCGTCGCTGCCTTTGAAACGTTGTGCAGCGATGATACAGTTATGATGAAGGCCATGGACGCGTGGATCGACGGTAGCTTCATTGTTTGGGCCTGCAGGGAAACTGCCCTCTATGGTATTGTACTGCGAGATGATTCTCGTGGCCTGTCTGCTGTGGACAATACCATAGGCTTGATGGGTGCACATGACAGCATTGAAGATCTTACCTGTATAGTCAAATATTCGTGTTTTGATCTATCAAGAGAAATATAGAAATTAGATCGTAAAATAAAGGTAGTTGCTACCACAGGAGACTCTTTTTAGAAGCATTATTTGTCGAAACGGCGACGGCATCGTTTGAATAGATTAGAATCCACAACAAACTTGACGCCGCATACACCAACCGTCATCGTCCCGACAAAAGCAATGAGCAGCACGATCTCCGTCCTAGGCAACGTCGACCTACTCTCCTATATCCTTCACTATGCCATATCCCACACGAAGGAAGTCCCGGCCGCCGCAGCGACGGGAAGTCATTGGAACCACGTTCTCAACGTCAACCCCAAAACGTCCTCCAGCATCTGGCGCAATCTATGCGCTGCACAAGAACCCGATATTCTACGCATCTACGATTTGTGTGCAGAATCGAAGGTATGTCCGCACATCGGAGGAGGAGGATGGAAGATTCTACTGCGACGTGCTCGAACATCCTGTTTCAAGCTCAGTGGAGCGAATCGGCGGCTGCAGAGAAGTTTTGAATTGGTATTCAAGAATGAGGGTATCCTTGCCTTCTCCAATTGTTGCGAAAGATGCACCTATTGTTACGAAAACTGTGGTAACTTCACCATCCGTAAACGTGGAATCACCTTCTTTACATTCTACCTCAGTGGGGGGAATTATGAAGAAAGACATGAACACACTGCCTGGGTGGGGTATACGAACCTTGAGTACCTACTTGATCATTGGGACGCAGAGTGCGATATCATTCGACGTTGGTGTGCTGTATTGGATGTAACCGACTATACCATCGAGAAACCTCCTTCGGAGGATCGCTGCATCGCTGTTCGATTCAAGGATCCCGGTGTGCTTGAGGACCCTAGCTTTGAGTGGGACTCTGACGATATGGATATGGATTACGATGACGACTCCGATGGATTTGACCAAGATGATGTAGATGAAAATGAAGAGCCGGAACATGATGACGTAGATGAAACGGACGCGTTGGACCAACTCGAAGAAGACGAAGATTTGTGCGATAATGTTGACATGTGATATAGAATTTCTCAAATTGACTGGCACGAATCAAGTGAACACTGGCAGTGATTGTATCTTGCCTATGTTGACGAATGCTCATTCAATGACTAGAGGGGTTCAAGCTCTGTCGAGTAGTCGATATCCATCATCAAATCAGTAGACATTCATTACCTGGTGGTACGTAAATTTCAATAACCGTTGACCGTCAAAAAGCCTCTATTCATGTTACCTGACAGTGTGAGATAAATTGGATAGCAATATCGCCTTTGCCTTTAATACCTTGTACCGTACACGAGTGCCCGGAATAGTCATACAATGCTTCTCTTGCATTCGTAAACAAGTACAATGATGGAAGCCAATGCTCTCTGCCATGCCAACAATAAAAGCCTAACCAAACGACTACCTGGCAGACCTTTGACTAATGCACAATGTCTTGTGATTGATATGGTGCAGCCCAAGGACAATAACAATGATGGGGTTCGTTCGGTTTCGAACAAAATGGCCCGCGACTGAACGCGCACAAAAAAGGGAGAAAAATACCCCGAAATAGTTCCCGCCATTTTGCCCACCATCTCTCGTCTCACGCCTTCTTCACACCACTCAAAAACACCCACATTCTTTCACACACAAAACACCACAAACATCAGCATTCAGATTCCCCTTCAGTGGTGCCGACCCCATCGCCGACTGCTTACTAGCGTGATCGTCCACCTGCTCTATCTTTCTTGGGTCGCAAGCATCTTCCTCGTGTAGGATGTAAGTTTTCCTTATAATTTCACTGATAACAACAACAATGTGCGACCTGCTGGTGCTGGTTCGTATTCGTAGTGCCTTGCGTAGTTGCCGTCGTCACAACGCTGCTTTTTCCTGTGTAGTTATGTTCAATCGCTGCAAGATTTGTATGTTTCCTCACTGACCGTTTCTCTCTCCATTGTATCCAATAGTTTTTTTGGAATGGAGTCAACCCGCAGAGAGGATTACCTCCTCTTGATTGAATTTGTTCACAAACATATAGACTTTCACGATGCCGAGCTTCTCGCCGTGCTTGAAATGCACGGTATTACGATTGGGACAGACTGCCACTTCCTTCCATTACCAAATGATGATAATGGATCGGCTGCATCCACAAAACATCGCGTGCCGCAATCGAAACGACCCTTTAGGATACTTTCATTTTCATGGGATTCCATCGGATCGAAGTTTTCCGTTTGTGATAATTCACTATCGACACCCGAGGGCAAAAAATGCATTAATTTAGTGACATCTCTCGCCAGATGCACCCTGATCAGAAGTGTTGTTGAACTTTGGGGCCATGGTCTGCAAATCGATGATTGCGCGAAAGCAATCCAATTAGGTAATGCATTTCAAAGACACAAAGAGGGAAAGCATCTATCTTCATCCGACAACCCCATGATTGCTAAAAGTTTCGAACATCGATCGTGGAAAATTACAATCCACACACTCGGATCTACATTCAACAGGGAAGAACAAAATCACATGCGATCCAAGTTCGCCTTTCTCGCTTTTCCTGGCCCGGTACAAATGGAAAATCCTCACGATGAATACCTGTTTATACGGGAAGTAGAATTAGATGAAGCCGGGGGAGCGGTGTACCCGAGACACTCGGAGAAGAGAGAAATTATTCCTGAGAATGATGCGAGGCCTCCACTAGGATGTTATTTTGGAAGAATCCTCGGGAACGCAACTTTAGGCAGGAATTGGAGAGGGTCGAATAGATTGGAGCAATATAGCTTGAAGAAACGTTTGTATCTAGGACCTACGAGCATGGATTCAGAATTAAGCTTGATCATGACAAACTTGGCTATGGTAACGGAGGGATCCTTTGTGAGTAATCGTTTGCCTTTCTCCCGTACCCTAATTGCTTTGCATCAGGTTTGCTGACCCTGCTTTTCCTCTCCTCAGGCTTTTGATCCATTTGTTGGGACTGGGTCGATCTTATTAACAACTGCATTACGCGGCGCCTATGCATTTGGAACTGATATTGATTTACGTGTATTGAGGGGTCGAAGCAAAACTGAAAACATTGAATCTAACTTTAAGCAATATGGTCTTCCTCCGCCTGAATTGGTACGATGCGACAATTCCATGTAAGTACTCTTGTTTCAAAAATACTTCCACAAAAAAATTCACTGACGTTAATCTATGCATGCGTTTCTTGAAGATATCATCGACATTTCAGGCAGCATTTGCCAATGTTCAATGCCATTGTAACAGATCCCCCTTACGGTATAAGGGCCGGCGCGAAAAAGACGGGGTCGAGAAGAGAAGAAGTGCGACCAATATTGGATGAGCATAGATATGATCACGTTGCACAAACGAAGCCTTATGCTGTGTCCGATGTTATGTCAGATTTATTGAATGTAGCTGCCATGACGTTGGTGATGGGCGGACGATTGGTTTACGTAATACCTTCGATGCTAGACTTTGACGAAAACATGGATTTGCCAAGGCATGAATGTTTGAGACTCGTGTCCGTGTGTTACCAGCCTCTACAGACAGAGTTAGGTCGACGTACAGTTACCATGGAAAAAATTAAAGAGTATGACAATAACAAGCGTGACCTGTACATAGAGCAAACTTGGATTAATGGGCCTGAAAGTGCAGAAAAGGTAGCCAACATTAGGGAAAGACTACTGGAAGCCGCAAAGAAAAAACCGGGGTACGAAGAAAAGGCGGCTATTAGAAAGCAAAAACGAAAGGCAACTAAGGAGGCCAAAAAGAAAGCCAAGCGTGATGCTGCATTGGATGGAGATACATCTAATGGTAAAAACTGAATTCTATGGTTATCACTTAATGCACTATTGTCAATTTATATCATGGCGTGTTCGTTGTAAGAGGCAGCCTATGTTTGCCTCCTTTCAATGAGTACCTAAAACGTTTGCAGACGTCATTGATGCGATAGCTGAATCATCAGAGTGCAGTCTGCACCTACAATATTCGACTTTGTCTTCAATATTGTTGAAAGACACTAATATCCCAGGGCTCGCATATCCTCCGTCTTCTGTGATCGAGTCTAATCCATCTTTGATCAAATCAGCTGCTAGCACGGATATTCTTTTAATAGGGGATTCCATTGGTTGTTGCGTAACCGATTCGATTTCTAGTGCTGTCTCTTGACTCTTTGTACGCTTCCTACTTCGTTTGAACACGGACCACCAACCACTTTTGATTTCCTTCTTTTTATCGGCAGTGCCAAAGTTAGCATCTGTTTGGGGTGGTTGCTGTTCATGATTCTCATCACTTTCTGAAGTTTCACTATGATGTCGGCTTATACTTCTCTGGTCTTCTTCATCTAATTGGCTTTGAATTTCGTCGTCCTCAACCTCGTATGTAGTCATGATCATGACACAAAATTTGTCATCTCTTGGAGCTTTGGTCCATCCACACTTCCAAGCAATGATGCAGTACAGACCTAACACAACGGCTTCCATGACACCATAGAATAACGGAACGCATAATGCCTGCCCACGTTCAACAGGATCAGAAAACATTGACACAGCCGCTGATGTAGCAATGCCGACATTTTGATAGCAACATTCCACTCCAACAGAAACCACTTCTGGTCGCTTCAACCTGGCAATGCATGCAAAAAATGTTGCAATGAATAGGCCGACGATACAGGGCAGTGATACTCCCACGTAAAATGACCAAGGTTGTCCCCAAATTTGTGAGTTTTTATTGTTCGACAGTGATGACAGTAGCGCCGAAAAGACGACGAGCAAGACTCCCGACAGCGACCCTAATCTATTAGCAAACCGATTGAAGCGGTGACTCGAAATCTTGAAGGAGGCGCAGAGTCCCGAACCTATGGCGACAATAACAATTGCAAGACTGATGAAGAGACTCGGCCAGTCGATATTTCCAAGTACACTCCCTCCATCGCCGTCATTGTCTCCCTTCCTCGATCCAAATCCAAATGCCGCATTGACATAAAGGATCAAATTCGCGGGTAGCATGATCGAACTAACCACGGTCCCAATCGCCGTCATGGTAACGCTCAATGCCAAATCGGCATTGAACATACTACACCACCAGTTCGAATAACTTCCCCCGGGAGACGCAGTTACGATAAGCAGACTAAGTGCCATGGGTTCCGTCAATCCGCCATCTCCCGTCAACAAAAGAACGGACAGATATCCCAACAGCGGCATGACTATAAATTGAGTCGAGAGACCCGTCAGAATCGCGAATTTGTTGTGTACTTGCTCTCGTAAATGCTGCACTTCGACGGTGGCGGACATGCCGAATACGAGGAGGAATAAGAGAGCGTTGGAGAGTATTTGCGCTAGGATGCTGAACCATGTGGCGTCCATGATTGATGATAGGTGGCGTGGCGTTTGGGTGACTGGTATTGGATCCCAGTGTGAGGATATTGGGTCATCGGCTTCGTAATGGAGCAAGGAGTCTTGCGGCGTGGAGATTGACGACGGCGGGTGGTAAATGGAGTCTTCCGACGATGACATGGCAACGGCGGACAGCACGCCGTCATTTGACGACAAATAATGATCGATCATTGTGAGGATTTACGCTGAGGAAGCAAGAAGGCAGTCAATGTTGTATCAATCTATTGTTCATGGAGATATCTGCGACGAGGGCAGTGAAAAATACGGTCGCTGTGTGTAGTTTCTTCAGGTTTCGTCGTCGAGTTCTGGAACCTCGGAGTCTCGTCTCCGTAACGGTGGATTCGGCGGAGTAAATGCCAGGTAAATGCCGCCAGCAAAGTCTCGTGGTGGCAGTCCGCTCTGTTCGATTGCTTTGAGGCAGAAGATGATCACTGAAGTGTTACTGATATACTGACTTGTTGTTAGCCAATCACAATGGCAATAGACGGCGAATGAGCAGAGTTTGATCTCATCAATTCTTTTTATTTTATGGCGTCCGGGCAGTGCGGTTTGCGGTCATGCCAGCGAGGGTCATGCCGTGAGGTTCTTCTTTCCTCTTTCACTCGCGTTATTGTACTGTTTTCTGTCAGGTATATTTATAGTACAATACAAAATAGACGAAAGCACGCCACCGACGAGACCACGGAAGAAGCGAGGAGAAAAAAATACGGTCATCATGCGGGACTAATTAAGGGCTTTTAGGGCATAATTGATGACATGTAGAATGACACGGACCGTGATGTCCGGTCCCCGACCTCTCCTCTCTCGAGACATTCACACACTGACAGCAAATCAATGGAGTTGAATAAAAAATGACACACATGCTTTATGTTTATTATGTTGCCAACAAAAAAGCAGCAACAGACCAAGCATTGCATGATGCATTGAGAATCCTGGATCCCCTCTTCAAGAGCAATGTATGTCTCAGAGTCACTTGTTGCGTGTAAAATGTGCAATAGCATGGCAAAATCCTTCCTTCATAGCACCAGTCATCAGAAGAAAAGACTCAGGATCAGCTTTGTCTCGCAGGGTGCTGTCTTGGAGACAATCCTGTCAGTAAGATGGACTGTTTGAGCAGAGTGGACTTCTCTCTAATTCTGTTGTTGTGTTGAATGGCCACAGTAAGCAAATGCAATTAGCTCAATTTGCAAACGACACTTTCTGTGTACAATGGTCAACATGGCTTGAACGCATACTATTTCAGTGCAGACTGCATTTGAATTATACTTTTATCAGACATGACAAAATTAAAATGATACCATACCAGATATGTTTCTCAGAAACTTGATTTTTTGGGGGAAAGATTGGTCAGATTTGTTGATACATCAACTCTAGGTTGCGAATTACCTAGTAATTCCCCAGTAATTTAAGATTACTAGGTAATATTGCCTTTTTGGAGCAAAGGCGGTTCTTGTCGCAGTGAATTTACTGTTTAACTAAAATCAATTTAGGGTTGGGGTTAGGGTAATCAATGAGGCTCCTCCGGTGCAATTACTAGGGAATATACGGGAATTCTTGGGGGATTGCCATGATTACTGTGACAGTAATATTTTGGGGGTTTTGGTGACGGTAACAAAAACAGTAATTTACAACCTAGCATCAACTCATGTTTCACCATAGGATGCAAAAGTGCATCTTAGTCTTCCTTTAAAGCTGAAATATGGTATTGTGGATGCAACTCTACCATAATTAGTAAAGTGTGCACGCCAAAATCATCTTTCACATCATAACAACAGCTGGTTGTGTATTGTGTGAGATAAAATACATGCATAAGTGTGAAAGGATACTTTTATTGTGTGTGTCTTTATCTCTACATGCCACTCTACATCTACTGAGTACTATACGTGGTCACTACAATAGCACTTCGTCTTCATATTTCAATCTTGTTCCTAAGAATCATGAATATGGCAATCAAGACTATTGGCATAGGGTGGCAATTTTGACTGGGATATCTCATCGTCCCCTGTCTAATTATAGTTGGGACACACCTCTACATTTTTAAATTGGGTCCCAAAACTGTCCATCAAACTACCCTAAACCAGCATTTAAAGAAGGCTTTTAGTAAAACCACAACAGGTATATTTTGCCAACTAACTTCCAGCAAAATGATTATCATTGCCACCTTGGTACAGTGATGACATTGTACAACAAAAATCTTCACCACCACCCTGGATCACTTAAAACAACAATTGGTACACCCCAAGTGATTCCACAGACTATTTAGTTTAGCTCTCAGTTTAAATCTACCTTCTGCATGCACTAAGGTAAAATTGTGATTTCATAGACTCCTATGAAGCATATACCAGATATTTGACAATTACCTGGTTCCTACTTATCTGGCTAAAATATTTGTCACTAGGCAGGTATATTGCACCATTAGATCTAATCCATCAAAACACTTCTTACCACTGACTATCCCCTTTTCATTTCAAACTATTAGAAGAGAATCACAATTTCTTTCTAAAGGTGTTTGGTGTAGGTCAGTACATCCTCGTGTCGTATTGTGATGATAAAAAACAACTCACTCTGCTTATTCATGGCAGATGGATGGACACACTTACATAAGAGAGGGAATTGAGAGAAAGGAAATGCAAAAAAAGAAGTGTAAAAGAATCCAAGCATTGGCAGGTGTTGCTATCACAACAAGTGATTAGAGCTACAGAGCAATGTCAATAAGAAAAAGACAATAGAAATCATAATCAATGATGTAGATCACTCACAAAAATGGTAGCGTCTGTAGACATCTAATTTTGGACAATATATACTCATGATTGATGAGACAGTGTTTTCAAACACAAATACAATTTAGGATGAGGAAGTCCCAAGGCTCCAAAAATGTGTGAACTTACTATTACATGTCTGTTTCAACATATCTAGGTATCATTTTAATATCCCAATTTCTGATGTCAAACATTTTTCCCATACTGATATTATTGCTGTAGGTTTCCTTATCTTGTATTTTATGTGGCCCAAATCATCATAACATAAGATTGTCAAAAAAATACAATTTCATGATACAAGTTATTTCATAGGACAGTCAACCATGTTTTCAATACATGGACAGACTTAACATGCAATGCCTTCGCTCTCATCTTTTAACCTATTTCACAGGTCTATAGTATTACAAGTTCATATTCCATTCTGATGTTCACAGGTTATGCATGAAACGACAATTCTCTGATTTAAAATACATCGATGGTTCATGATTCTAGTCATGTACAAATGTATTTTGCACACCATTGGGTATTATGACCTCATACCACTGGCTAATGCAAACCATGTCCACAGAAAGAATCTTTCAATGTAGAATGTGGGTTGAGGAGTTGCTCATTAGAAGTCCATTTTGAAGACAATAGTTTTCTGGGTGCGAGTTTTTAATAGATATTTGTATTTATAGTTTGTTAGAGTGCCAAAATGATATCATTCATGTCATCAAAAAGAATCTTCAATTCACCCATTGCAACAGCAACTTCAAACTAGACTCCTCTAAACCTAAAATCACCTAGTTTGTAGTGAATGGCAGTTGTGGAAGGGTGTGGCAGAGATGTGCATACATCAAGATGATTTGGTCTCTTGGTTTAATGAGGATTGAGCATCAAGCAATGTTTTCAATCATTTATTTGGTTCAATTACCATTACATTACTTTGATCACAAAAGAAACATGCCTTTATCTACACCACATATCAAAATCATGACTCGTTCATTGTGCAGATGGGATACATCAATGCAATGTAAAACATTGGTGAAGTCTTTCAGGAGAAAAAGTGAAGTTGAATTTATGCCATGGAAACTTGTTGCCTAGGATCCAATTGAAGAGTCTTATTTTGTTGAGCAATGCCATTTTTACAAAAAGGACACGCCGTGCATTATATTCACCAGTAAAAAGCTTTGCATTCTAGACAGGACATTAAGTTTCATTGCAACTGACTAATCCAAAAGAATACACATAGCACATAACAGTAAAAATAGGAATCAACTGCATCTTCTGTGTTGACTAGATTATTCACTGTTAGAGAGTGAAAGCCAATGAACTTGCATTGCCATAAAACACCTAATCTATCTCTTAAGTCCTCATTGCAGCAGCAAAGTTGATTGCAACATACTCCTTCAGAGTGAGAAGATTAATTAATTGAAGGATATTCAAAATTAAAGAAGTCACATTTATTTTTCAAATCAAGAATGCAACTGGAAAGTGGCATAACAAAACACTACTGTCATGGATTGCATGCACAAACTGACACACTTAGAGTTCTGCTTCTAGAGAGACGCCCAGCAAGATAGAGTGAAACTGACCCTGCTGAATTTGTCCACAAGATAGCTGTATAAGTATAATGCAAATAAATGGTTGCTGTAAGGCATGGTAGTATTCAATGAAAGAATTTATAATTTTGGACCAAAAAGCTTTGACACTCTATTTGAAAAACTATTGTTCTTGTGCACAATACTGGTGTTCTTATCAACAACAAAGTAGGTATGAGAGAAAACAATTATCAGAACCAGACCTACTAAAGTTGAGGGAATCCAGCAAATAACATATTGTGAAGGAAGGACGTTATTTCATGGCATAATACTATTTCAATAGATTGTGATATTTTCAACAGGTAGTGTTTTATGTAATGACAGTCTTCATTTTCAATTATTTGAATAAGGTTGTATGTTGGAAATAATGTTATTTGATGAAAGCCGTGTTGGTCCATTGAAAGTAACAACCAGATCTTCGTATGAATAATATTAATCATTCGTACTATGGCAAATGATGCTATCCACCAAAAACAACATTATCTGTAGAACATAATATTACTGTGGAACCATTTTCAACTTATGACACAATTTTCAACATCAGAAACTGAAGAATTTTGACAATTTACATAGTCCTATGTAGCATGTATACCAGAAATTTGGCACTACCCCAGTTCCAGCAGATAACATTATTTTCAGCAGAAGTCCTTGTTTTCAACACATTAAGTACATCCCTTTATCCTGGGCACATCCTCCTCCCCTCACGCCATGAAGGGAGGCAACAGAGCAAAGAAGGAGGATTGTTCAAACAATTTTGTTAGAGAAAGCCAGACCCATCCCGATGTTTCCTGCATCTGTCGCAGTATCCATTATTATTTTGTTTATTAGAAAACAATCTCACATTCCTTTCAGCAGGTTGAGTCCCATACTTGAGCTATTGCATATCAATCAAACCTTCCCCTTGTCAAATGCATATCATCAAGAGCACAGCAAATATTTCTTTTCACAAGGACAACACATAGACTTGTCTTAACAATTCTTGAACTTTCTCTTTGGTTTCTTCTTCTTTGTGCTGCCTGGGTTAGTTCCATCCTTTGACCTTTCTACAACATCACCAACTACACAATCACCAATCATAGCTAACTCAGAGGATAAGTCCTCATCGACTGTGCTCTGTTCAAGGGTACTTTCTTTTACTCTTTCAAGCAACTTATCTGTAGATGAACTTTCTGTCTTTGATAAGAGAGGTGTAGTGGGAAGACAATCTTTTGCTTGGGTGTTCAGTACCAACTTTTCTTTTGTAGCCTTAGTCAAAGGCCTACCTGTGTAATCTGAGTTTCCCAAAACGAGATGCGCAGGTTTTTCCTCAATTGATCGCTTGTCTTTCCGTATGTTCTTTTGGCGGCTTCTGGTCTTCTTTCGTTTATACTTTTTGTTTTCTTCATGTTCATTGTTGGTGCTTGGTTCAATTTGGTCATTTTCTTGAACATAATTTCCTTCATTAGTACTTTGGTTGACTTTGTCATCTGTTGCATCCCCAACAGTAGCTGCATGGTTCTCTTGGTCGCGTTCTTTTTTTCCCTTCTTTTTCTCTTTGATCTTTGGGGCAACAACTTCCATCGCGTTGTTTTTGTCACAATCTGAGGTTACGTCGATAGGCACATTCATCATCTTTCTTTTCCTTTCTTTTACAGCTGAAGTTCTCCCCTCCTCTTCCTCACTGCTGGGGTTATCATCCTCTCTTTTCGAACGGTCGATTGCATCTTCATCGTCGTCATGAGGATTGTGCTTTTTGCCGATAGAAAGGATCTTCTTCTTGCCAGTTTTGGTCCAGTCGGCGGCAACGAAGGCGTCTTGGTGCGCTGCCGCAGTTGATATGGCAGGTGGAGTGGCGCCGACGCCCAGTCTTTTCGCGTTTTTCGCCACCATGGTCACAGCCCTATCTCGCAGATCAAGTTGTGGTTCGTTGGTTTATGCGTGTAGGTCTCGTGTAGGTGTACTGATGGGAGGATTCAGGGATGAAAATATTCTGACTAGAGGTATTATTATTTGTTTTGACCCGGGGGGGGTCTGACGCGTGAGAGATTGCGTGAGATGATGGGTGGTGGGGGAGGTGGATTCAGAAAGGGGGCAAAAATTCTATCCGTCGGCGCCATATTTCGTGATGCCTGTGCAATTATTGATGGAATAAGAAAATTTAGCGTGAAAGCCCACACAGTAACTTTCGTGAATACTATGTACTAGCACCTACTAGCACCATCTCAACCCCCAACACACCCACATCATATATGGTACATCCACGAATAGTACGATAGATGCATAGTATTAGATAGTATGCATGCGCGAAGGGCAAGAATACATTTGTACACCTTTTAGAACGGTCAAGTCTAAAGGCCCATTCTTAGACCTAGCCGCAATCCGAAATTCGCAGACGATATCAATGTTGCCCCTCCACCAAGCCATCAAGCAAGACAACGAAGATGAGGTAAATCGACTTATTTCTCTGTCTACCACGGACTTACACGAAGAAGATTCCAATGGCATCACTCCTTTGATTGAAGCGTGCATATCCGGGAATGAGTCGATAGTCAATGCATTGCTAAATGCTGGGTGTCATGCCCAGCCATCTGCAGGGTTTCGTCATTCTCCGCTTAGAGGCGCCACCGTTTGTGGTCACTCGCACTTGATACCCATACTGTTGCAAGCGGGAGCAGATCCTAATGCGTTGTCGGAAGGAAAGCGCACTCCCTTGATGGGGGCTTGTTTTCTCAGACAGGGATTGTATGATGAAGACGAGGAGAAGAAACGAAGTGAGCAATGCGTCAAGGCCCTGTTGTCAGATTTGAGGGTTGATCCAACAATTCAAAATTCCTTTGGGGAGTCTGCTTTAGATCTTGCAAAGATAAGACGCTATGAGAAGTCCATTGAACTTCTTGAGATAGCACTGCAAAAATGGAACACCGATCGTTAATGAATTTGTAGTATGTTTGTGGAGAGGTAGAGAAGAAGTAAGGGCATAAAAACCTTACCGTGACGTTTCATTTTACAAACAAGAACGAAGCCAGCACTGCTTGACAATGAACACATGACCTATCATCAGAGACGATCCCGTACTATCTATTTCTTTGCCTAGAGAGTGACTCAATTGATGCAGTTTCTTATTCGGGAATGATACGTCCGAATTTCTCTCAGGAAGAGGCGAAAATGAGCAGAATGACTAGGCTTCAGGGGACACAGCGTTTCTGCTCCATCAATGGCGACTTTCACAACTGACACCATTCATCAACAACATCGCTACATGCTCTATTGACTATCATTCCGCCCATAATTTTTAAGGCTATCAAATCTTAGATAGCCCTTTGTGTCAATGTCCACAATTGGGCTTAGAATTGTAGGCTTGTTTTTATCATAACCTTGCATTTTCTCATCTTATCATTTGGGCTTTTAAGTCTGTTTTGTGGATCTGTTGTGTTGCAATTGTCCATGGACCATAATGGAGGAAGTACTGCCTCTTTTTGATCCTGTAAGTGATTTTGAAGTTGAATGAGAATGGACAAATTTGGGAGTCAAACTAGAATGTGGATGGAGAGGATTGGGAGCTATGCTTTTAGTCTACCTTACCCCCACACCTCTCCATCATGAAAGAATCCATTTTTGTGTGAGGCTCTAACATTGGTTTCACTTTTTGTCGACACCTGTGTGGTTATCATTCCCCTCTGTCACTGCCCAAAGCAACTCAGCACAAGCCTAATGCCAGAAAATAGCTGATATTGTCACAGTATCTTTCAAGCACTATCAGTCTTCCAAACCACAGAATTCCACCAATACTAGAAAGTACAATAAGAAAATGATATTGAAATTAACATATTATTGTAAAGCTTGATTTTGTTACATTTTTTACTAACTTTACAAAGTCTGTAATTTTGCTTGTTCTTAATCAAGGTGTATTGATGTGTTTGTTTTTTCTTTTTCTTGACAAAAATTTCTGCTCATCAATGCTTCCCAATGCATGGAGACACACAAGACATGGCTTTTTGGTATTTTTTATTGCATGCCCTAGAGGTGACTCAAGCTCAGTGTGCAAATTTTTGGTTTATGAGCTAAAATCAGTTATAGCCCACTACTTAGCCCCGTTGTTGGTGATTCTTTGCTTGACTTAGTTATTTTTTACCCTACTATGACTTAGCACGAAGCCACAGAGGCCACTTATCATGAGTTTTTATTCTAAGCACCGAGCACTATCCCTCTGACATCTGGGGTGTTTGGGTCATTTCTCAGACTATTCTGCAGGTGGTTCCATCTCCATTCCTGTGTGTCAGCCTCAGCTTTCCATTGTCCGTGTCCTTCTAAGATTGAACATTCTTTCTGAAGCTATTCAATGTGGACACAGAAATGCTTGATCCCCACAACATCATGGGTTTCTTACAAACCCTAACTTCATTTTGATGCATGAGCTCTACCTGATTCTTTGCAAGAGCCAGATGCTAAGAAGTCTGAATTATTTTGGACTGTTAAAAGCATGAAAACCTCAGAAAGCATATGTTAAGAGAGTTCATAATATCTGTTTTTAGCAGAGAAAGAGACCAATATCTAGTTCTTTGCAGGAGGGAGATGGGAAAACACAGTGGGGTTGTGTCTTATAAGTGTAACTAAAGCAATTGGCAAAGGTTGTATGTGATGAATGGAGCACTTAGCTATAGGCTGTAAAAAATTTATTGCAAAGGCAACCAACTTCCCCCCCCTCATGATCACATCACTCATGATGGCTACACAATGCACAACTTCGGACCTGATCTTTAAGTGATTTCAGGAGAAAGATTTGCTTATCAGTATTACAAAGACCTTCACATCACAGTGCTCAAAGCAGCTTTTTCCTTTGTAAGGGGGAACCATGGAAATGTGAATGATTCTCTTGGTGACCTTTTCTTGAATGTTTTTGATGGATTCAAGAAGAAGGAAAGCATTAGACCATGATTTCCTTGATCATTGGTCATGATTCCAGTATGGAAGGTCATGTTACATCATCTTGCAAATTCTAATTCACCTGAGTATACTACTTCCACTGAAGTGCCAGTTGATTTGAGATAAAGGTTACAATGTCTCCCATTGCTAATTTTTTGATAGTGCAATGCACTGGTGAGATGAGCCATTTGATCTCATTGTTGAATTAGGTGAGCTGGTCTCTGCTGATTGTCTCTATGCTTTCACAGAGTCATTTTCTCTTCCTTCTATTGTTTCTTATGTTTGCAAGAGTCTCTCCGTTTGCATCATCTGGATATTTATATTTACTAAAGACTCTTGGAGGGTGGAATATGGGATGCTGCTATCTTTACACAAAATGATCAAACTGTTTCAGTAGCAGTTGAAATAGATTCAAGTTCCACTGGCCTAAAGACATCTAGTGAATATGTACTTCGTCTTAAATATGTAACCCACAAACAGGAGTGCTCATGTCTTGATCAGTCAATTGATCTTTCAGGCAGTTTACAGCATGTGTAAAAAGCTGTGTACTGGACATCAATTGAAATTGAATTGACAGCATACAACACTTATTCTAATGACACAAAGCCAGAGAATGGAAGTATTTCATTATAAAACATGAAGTTGAATTACAAGGTTGGTATCTGAAGCCGCTTTTTCATTGCAAGTAGCAAGGGAAGGGTTTGGCCACACTTGTGAGAGTTTCAGCTCGTTATGGTATTATTATGTACTTATTTATAATAAAAAACTGAATAATGGGCACTGGGCCTTGTAAATGATACAAAATGAGTGTGTAATAAATATTGGTGCATCATGCATCTCCAGCATAGTGTGACAGTTTGTATTGGTGTCCTCTGTGAGGGGGGTTAGTAGTGACAACTGTTTTCTTTTTCAGTTGTAATTTGTTAAAGCGTTATTAATGTGCTGTAAGAAGAATGAAACCATGCTTTTAGCATAATACAAGGGTCAATTTGAATGGAAGGCAGAGAATGTGTCTGCTGCAATATGTGGAGATGATTGCATTTTGCAGTTTATCAAGTTAATCATTGAGGGACCGAAAAAATTATGGCTTGGCATCATTGTGACTGATTGCAAAATGATATTTTAATCATTTTATTCATTTGCAGATAGCAAGTGTATTTTCATTATGTTGGCCACACTGCTTGAGTGTTAGCCATAAGGAGTTACTGTATATGCTTTGGAATCTGCCTTAACAATGGAACAATGCTGGTAACTTAATATTATCATGTCAAACTGAAGCATGTCACTTGGCTTGTTCATCATGGGTAAAATGATACAAGAGACAAGGCCACTTGAACTCTCAACATGTCCATCTTATATGTTTGATAATTGTGCTTTGTTTACAATGCACATAATATTGTGAGTTGATTTGATAGCATGTGCTTGCCAAAGTTGAATCTATTGCTGTTTAAGTTTGAATTACATTTCTACGTGTATATTAAGGCAAGAGGTGCAGCTCTACTTAAAGAATGGATCTGTTTGTGCAAGGCAAGAGACATGGTTTTTTAGTATTTTAAGTATGTTATTGTTGCATTTAGCTAGGGGATTGTTGTTGCCTGCCTGTTTGAATGACGGAAGAAGTGAAAACATTCATTTTGCTTTGCCATAACAACCTAATTGACACTTGTACGGTTTTCAAGTATACAATACTCAAGGAGTGCTGTTTCATATGGTCTTGCTGTATCAACTCTAGAACTATTTCTTTGCTCTGGTGACAGCAACCAGTCAAGAGAACTTGATGTTGAAAGCTTCTTAAAGTACGACAAAATTGTGTTCATTGGGATTCTCAATAACAATTGATTAACAGTTGTAGGCGTGACATCAATTTGAACAAGGAAATTGACAAAGATGTCATATATTTATGGCTTTTCAGCACAATGTGGGGGGACACAACTACCATATATCTCAGTCCATAAGATCCACAAAATGTTAAAAGATACCATTTCAGAGGATCGTGATATATTGTGATAACTTTTGATAGGACAAACTTTTGCCTACTGTGTGACACACCAAAACCTTCACAAGAAGGTAAGCTTTCTGAAGAATTTTATCTGTTTAGTCCAGAATTGCTTTCTATACGCAGTACAAAAGTAGGGTGGGTCTTATAATCAATGGGATCTTTTGCACCAAGATATACAGTAGTGTAATTTTAAGCTGTAATTCATTGCATTCAAGAATGAATAATTGACCATGATACTGTATGCTACGGCAATAAATTTGAGACCACATTTATATGCAATGTTACATAATTTGTGACCACTGGGGCTGAACAACATTATATGCTGTTCATGTATAGTTCATTGTGTAGCCAATCGGGATACACAACAATTTAGTTGCTTTGAGTGATTTTGTATCGTGGCCACGTGGATTAAACAACACATGGGTTCCTCAACAATGGTTTGCTACATCTGTGTAGACACAGCAACACATTTATTGTTAAGGTTGATCTTGTGTTGTTGCCACTTGAGCTCAACAGCAATTGTTGTGTCTCAGTTTTCAGACACAAGTCAACATCAAAGATGACTTCTTGCTACCTTGGATTGTTAAGCATGAATCTACACTAAAGTCAACTTCACTGGGCCTTACTTTGGAATGCAGTGAAAGCATGAGGGATTGCAGCTTGTCCCAACAATGTGATAGAAGTGATTCTATCAGGATCACAAAGAGGACCAATAGCTGAAAAGATACCCATCTTTTCACCTCTCAGATTGCTTGCTAGCAGTTTCTTTTCAAATTCATGAGAGGTTGATTATCTTCATTTTTTCAGAGATACTTTATCACCTTTGAGTGATGATGGTGCTTTGTTGATGTTGAAACCATTTGGTTGCGCTCTGTCAATATTGGACAGATTCAAGGTTGATTGATCCTCTCCCTAAATGGTAGGGGTTCTTGGCCTTTTGTCATTCTCTGCATAAGAATTCTTGACATCACACCACAAAAAGTAACAACATGTGAATGAAGGGTTCTTGACCTCATGTGATACTTGTGTGTGAGATTATGTGACCACACACAATTAAAAAGGAAACTATTTTGACTGTGAGTGCCCATCTTTATTCAACAAACACCGCCATTTGAAATCACTTTTGAGTTGAAAATATAGGTCAGCATTGAATTCAACATCTATCACTTGCAATGGCTTGTTTTCTGCAGACTCATTAATGCACAGTGATGCCTGTAATCACAGTGGCTTGGCTAGATCCACAGATGTCAAAGAGAGGGTAGATGTTACAATCATAGATAGCAATGTAATAAAAATAATTATTATTCATGATGGTTATGAGCTGATGGCTGATGAATTTTGACAACAAATAAGCTGCATCTGATCAAGGAACATGCATCCTGTCTTAATACTATGACATACTTGTATTTAGTTTTGGGGCGATAGGGTTGTCATGACAGAGCTGCTTTGAGTCCTAAGCTTTGTACAAATAAACACTTAGTCACCCGGAATGAAGATGATGAGACAGGTCTCCAGAATTCCATCCACAACCACTGCAAACATTCAATAGCAATGTGTAAGGAATGATTCTTACATTGAGGATGCCCAAAGTATTCTGTAAAGTATGATTTCATGGAGGTTGTATGGTCAGGAAAGTAGTGCATCCAGCAGCTAGTGCTCTATTGAATAAGTATGGTAACGAAACAGTTAATTGTTCAAAGACTGGACTCATGTTACCATTCAAGACATCAAATAGTGACAGTCTGATTTCAACAGTCAAAGAGGTGATTCTAATTGCAGGTCTAGTGTCTGGCTCCTTGTGTTTCTTCATGTGTCAGATGACCACTTATGTCATCACCACACTCAAGTCTTCAGGTACAAGGTTTGGCAAAAGATGCTAATGCTAATATTGAACATCGTTTCTTGAGGCTATGCAATTGACTACTGAAGTGAAAAGACTCACTTGAGAATTGATGCAATGCTTAATCAAACAAGGTCGTGGGTGATCAAATTGATTAGCTACTCAAGGCTTCTGTCTCCAAATTCACTGGGGCCAAGTTGGAAAGCATTATGGACCATTGAGCACGGACAACTCTGAAGGCAGTCAGATGAAACTCGGTCAAATCATTAACATTCTCTTCTTTGTCAACTTGAAATGACAGGCATTTTCCTAGCAGACATGTTGGCAACTGTTGGAACTATGACATGTACCAAGTATACCTACTGGTACCTCTGACCCACATATGCCCCAATGTCAGGATGGCATAACCACAAATAACATTCTTACCACTAACTGAAGGATCCCACCAAAAATTTGGCAAGACTCTTTGGCAAGATCAGGGTGTCCTGTTGGACCTCTTCGCAAGGTCAGATGTACAGCCAGATCAGGTGCACTAAGACCTTAATTGGCACACAAGAACCCAACAGGGAACACACAAACCAAATGTAATTGATTGCATGTAAACTGCATGATAAACTTTAGAGGACTGACATTGTGCAGTCCTCAGTTTTGGTCATTTCATTACCTTATAATAATATTTTCCAATCAGCTGGAATACCTTTTTCTACTTCACTTAATTAAAACTATTTTTGACTACTTCTCGCTTAGGTCACTATTGTATGATACTCCTGCTGAACTCAGTAAGTTTGACACACCACCACACAAGAGGCTCTCCTGGGGAGTATATGCAGTTGTGCAACTCCGAGAAGAAAAAGGCGAAAGGCAATATAGAAGAGATACCAGGTACCAATCTGGATGCTATCCCATCTGCCCTAACTACAGTGAAGGCCACATACAAACAGGCTATAAAGGCTATAGAGGTCGTGAAGCTTGTCATCACAATGGCAGGAGAAAAACCATTTGAGCTGTATTGAAACCTCATCCCCAACAAGGCTCAACAGCCATGGCAAAAAATCAACAAGGCCCAAGTGACTCACGCTCCTTGGGAAGATATAAAGTGGGTTCCATACATGGAGATTCCCACTAAAACTTGGGACTTGTTTCACGAGTGCATCCCGTTTCATCTGCTTCAGGTGTTCTGTCATGATTTGGGCAAGGCCCTCAGGTACTACATAACAAACACATTGAAGAAACTCAACAGGGTCTCGATACATCAGTTTTTCATCCGAGTGGAACAGCTCAACAGTTACCTCAAGATGTTACCCTGCCTGTATTACAGCCAGAAGGCTAATCAGGCCACCAAGATGATTTTGCCCTTAGATGATGCCAACCTTGGGACTCACTTGTTGTGCTTGTGTCTGGCCAAGTGGCAGACCCAGTACAATTTGACAAAGAATACCACTCCTGTCAGCACTAGAGCCCTTCTCTTGGTTTTAGAGAATATCAAGAACAATGCGGAACTCGATAACAAGCCCGCTAGCACGACCAAGGCGAAGGGGGCTGAACAGAAGCACATGATGGAGTTGATGGACTCCCACATCCCTAAGAAGCCCAAGAAAGTGGGATGGATCAAGAAGCACTGTGTGCTGTGCAAGAAGCACGGGGGCAACACAAAAGTCACAATACGCGTGACCGCCGCTGTTACAACAAAGATGGTACTCTGATCAAATGGAATGGGGGCACAGTTCAGCCCCACTACAATGAAAGAAAACCAGAGGGTGTGATCTTTGCCCAGATAGTCCAGACAGAGTTGAAGAATGCACTCCACAAGAAGTCTGGCAAGCACAAGAAATGCCATGCCAATGAATCAGAAAGTGATGACAACTCCAACGACAGTTTGTGAAGTTGCAGGTTGGATAGCCCTGGGGAATTAAATACTTGTAAGAAATGTAATTAAGTACTGTAGTTGACAGTTCACTTACCCCAGTCCAGGTAAAGCTATCCAGACTAATAAAAGTAAAAAATAAATTGATTGTCACAAAAATAACAACTCAAAAAATCTTGTTCAACAGGAAAAAAGTCCGAATTGAAAATTCAAAACCATTTAGAGACAACGACCTCAAATATGTGAAAACAATCTTACATCAAAAAAATATCATCAAAAAATATCAGTATTAAAACAAAGGCCACTGTGGACAGTACTAATACTCCCAATGTCAACTGCAGTCTCAAACAAGCAAGACATGCGGTTGCATCACACACCAAGGACCGCCTCAGTGTTACAGCACTAGTAGCCATAATGGAACCAGCAACTGAAAGTAAATCCTCCAGAGCATACAAACAACCTATGAGGAGTTGCCCCAGTAACAAAATCAAAGTCCTACTGGACTTGGGGTCTGATGGAGACCTTTACTTGCTACTTAAGAAAAAGACAAATCCTTTCCCTACCTGACAAGGCAGGTGCCAAAGTCTTGACCTACATCAAATGGGAGCTTCCAGTTCCAGACAAAGGGATGGGGAAAAATCAGAGTTAAATTCTTTGACTACTCTACAAGCAAGAGTATTATCTACAACCGGATGTTGTGGAATATGATGAGAATAACATGACCAAGCCAGGGTTTGACCTGATTCTTTGTAGTAATACCTTGAAAGAGTTAGGAGTTGTTCTAGACTTTTGGACAAAGAAATCACAATCATTGACATCTCACTGCCAATGAGAGACATCAACAAATTAAAGTCAAGAGGGACAGTTGAAGGGGCTTGGACTATGAATAATAGCATCTACCAAGACACATCCAAAAAACCACAGAGTATGCTTCAGGCAACAAAATGCCTCATATACATCCTAGATGCTAAATACAAAAAGTTGATCTCAGGGCACTTGTTAAAGACAACTGCACACACTGAAGTACCTGAGAACAAGCAAAGTTACTGAAGCTTCTACAAGAATTTGAGGAGCTTTTTGACAGGATGCTAGATGACTGGGATTGCAAGCCAGTCTCACTCCAGTCAAAGGATGGAGCACAGCCATATCATGGCTGGCCTTTTCCAATATCCAAAAAGCATGTAGAAACAACCAGAAGGGAGCTACAGACACTGACTTAGGGATACTCAAATGGGAAGATGATTCTGAAAGGGCTTTCCCAACATTCATAATACCAAAGAAAGACAACACAGGATGAGTTGTTGGCAATTTGGGGTAAGTAAACAAATGTGTAGTGAGAAGTCCATTTTCCATTCCCAAAATTAGCTCCATCCTACAAAAACTAGAAGGCTTTATATATGCCACCACCCTTGACTTAAACACGGGTTACTACACCATTAGATTGGATCCTGATGCATCCAAAATATGCACCATTATCTTGCCTTGGGGTAAGTACTCTTTATTATGGCTACCAATGGGTGTTGCATGTTCTCCTAACATCTTCCAAGCTACAATGTCTGAGCTAATGGCAACCCTTGAGTTCGTCCGAACTAGCCTTGATAACTTATTGTGAATCAGCAAGGGTAGCCTGGAAGACCACCTTAATAAATTAAGGAAGGTCTTCATCAGGTTGCAAGATGCAGGCTTGACAGTCAATGCATGCAAATCATCTTTCTGTGCTGTGGAGACAGAATGCCTTGGATATGTTTTATCCAGAGATGGTATAAAGTCACAACCGAAGAAGGGACCGGCAACAGGCAATCCTTGCATTAACACCCCACAAAATGTAAAACAGCTCTGTAGATTTCTGGGCATGGGCCAGTGCTGCAGAGACATTTGGGCAAGATGCAGTGAAATACTTGCACTCTTGATCAACTTGGTTGGTGAATGTGGACATACCAAAGTCACAAGGGTTAAGAAAACCAAGAAAAAGCCATGGTATTGGGACAGTGTCCACCAGAAAGCATTTGACACTGTAAAGGCAACAATTGCTCGTGATGTTACCTTGGCCTGCCTTGATTATTCACAGGGCTTTGAGATCTATACAGATGGCTCCAAATTTCAATTGGGCACTGTAATAACTCAAAAAATAGGCTGCTGGCATTTTTCAGTAGAAAACTGAGTCCAACACAGCAAAAATATAGCGTGACCGAACAAGAACTACTGGCCATAGTAGAAAAACTGAAAGAGTTCAAAGGCAGGCTTTGGGGGCAACAAATTACAGTCTACACCGGCCACAAAAACCTAATGCAGGTCACTCTAGGTCTGACCTCTGATCGAGTGTATAGCTGAAGATTACTCTATGAAGAGTATGGCCCCACCATGATGTACATCAAATGCATTCACAATGTGGTTGCAGATGCCATCTCATGACTGGACTATGGACTCGTCACAAATGACAGGTCAACATGGATGACTTTCACACAATGCTGGTGTTACCACAACACAGCACAAGAACATGAAGAATCCTCAGGCGACACAGAAGAATCATGTACCTCTTGTTTACAAGTCAAAACAAAGAAGACTCCATCTATCCACTCACAACCAGAGAGATAGCGGAGGCACAACAACAAGATCAAAGCTGAAAGGACAAGGCTCTTCAACCCAATTGGTTGAAAATACCAAAGTACTCTGTAAGGATTGCAACATGGTAATTCAAAAAAGCCTCCAACACCATGCCGTAGCTTGGTTCTGCAAATACCTACAGCACCCAGGGACTAAGTTTCCCAAAGAAACTCTTTGCCTTTCGATGTATTGGAAAGGACTACAAAAAACAGTCCAATCACATGTCAAAAAGTGTCACAGCTGCCACGTGAACAGGTGCAGACAATGAAAATATTGGAAACTGCCAACAAAACTTTTTATCACCAACACATGGGAGACATTATGTGTGGACCTCATAGGACTGTTCACCCTCAAGGGCAAGAACAAGACACAAATTGAATTTATGAGCATCACCATGATCAACCCTGCAACTAGCTGGTTTGAAAATGTTGAGTTGCCGGTATCACAGCTACATGAGCTTGATATTCCCATGGGTACAAAGGGGCAAACGAGCAACGACACACATATCCAACCCAAACAACCCTACTTTGAAAAATCGTCAGCAACAGTAGGCAATATAATAAACAAGACCTGGTTTAGCCTTCACCCACGCAGACAAGACATTATCTACAACAGCAGAAGTGAATTCAAACTTCACTTCAAGAAAATTGGTGATTCATATGGTCTGAAGCGATAAGCCAACCAGTGTCAGAAACCCACAAGCAAATACAATACTCAAGCGGGCGCATCAAACAATCATGGTGATGCTCCACACAGCTGACTTAGACATGTGATTGGAGGCTGGAGCGGATGGGTGAAAAGCAGACCCGTCTGGCGTCCATGGACTCTCAGGAATTGCGGGACACACATTAGTTCTGAGCGATCTTCAGATGCCGGGCGTCAGGATCCCATCACCCTCATCATGCCGTCCCTTCTTGGCCATATCTAGCTTATTACTATGATAGCTAAAACCGTCATTGCTAACTCACTTTTTGCCGATTGTAAATCAGCTTGTAACTGCCGTTGCCTCGTGATTAGAAATTAAAATAACAAACAACACGCAATCATGAACATCTGCTTCAACAACTGGAAGGAGAAAATCCTTGCGACCATGGAGAACATACTTGCCAACGAAGCCCACGAGCCCCTAGCCAACGTCGCCGCCACCACTGATGGCAAAAAGAATGCGAAAAGAAAGACTCCACGCAATCACCAGCAACCATGACGCCATCCTCCTCATTGTCAACAGACAGAAGGAAATCGAAGTCATCCACAAACCCACAAACCTCCGAGGCACACACTCCCGTTCCAAAAACAAAGTCATCGGCCTCATCCGCCTCTCGAACCAAGCCAAAGTGATCAAGCTCAAGGATGATTGTTGGATCGAACTGGACTCCTTCGCAACCCCACCCGCCAGATGCCATTGCAAACTGCTCAACCGTCCAAGAGATCCAGGCATGCCAACCCCACGGAACCCGGGGAAACGTCACCAACCTGCTCCACATCTGCATCCCAGCACCATGGCCACCAAAACAAAGCTAGAATCCCCCAATCGGGATCCCTTCAAACTAATCCTCACGCTGTCCTCCACTGCCAAACTTTTCAATCACGCCAACCAAACAAACTCCACCCAAGACGACGAGGGATTAAACTCAGCCACCGCCACAATGGTCCCTATGTTACGCTGGCTGTGGGGCGTCGGTACACAAAAATCAGTGAAGCACCGTTCGAACAAGACCAAAACGGCCACGAACTCCAGTCTTACCTTCTCCACTGTCAACAGAAATGGATCAATCTTCCAAACCCCTTTCAGCCAAGAACCTTCAAAACCCCCAAACCAAGCAACATCCACGTAGCGATCCCTCAGCCTCCGCCATCCAACAAATGGCCTCCATCACGGCATCCATGAACGAAACCATTCAGACACAGAACGAGTTGACTTCCAAACAAATCAACATCACTGAAGAAAAGAGAAGACAAGAAGCACCACATCAAAAACTTCCACTCCACCACCATCCAGATGCTCAAGATGGCCTCTTTGGTTGACTGCAAATTCCCTACCAAAGACATTGTCCCATCAGCCCAAGCTTTCTTCAACAGCAAAACAGCGGGGAGTGCCGACCAAGAGCTCACCAACCAATTCAAAGACATCAAGCTCCCGCTAGTCGGTTTTGCACCCGGACTAACCACAGCTCTCTACAACGGCGACCCCCTCTGGCATCACTTCATCTACCCACGCAACATCTCAGTTTTCTCTGTCTACATATGTGATGTCAAGGACACCAACCACAAAGGACGTTTCCTCATCCTTCATCTACAAGAATGACCAGGAAACACAAAAACAATGAGTGACATCCAGAACTCAACAAGGCAAACAGTCAAAGTTCCATCAACTTTCCATGACATGATCTCCCAACTAAAATTTTTCACCGGCCTCATCACCTGTTTCACGAGAGAAGAAAGTTTTCGACAACCCAAATTAAAAATCTCATCAAAAACATCGAAATGAACAAAGAGATTTTCGAAGCAAGAAGCACCAACGATCACAAATTCTATGCAGCCTTCCTTTACACTGTCTACCTCAGATTCCAAGACTTCCTCAAAGACTGCAAGAAAGCAAAAGAACATTGCATGGTCAACAACGATGCCCTCGAATTCTCCAACCTCATAAACCAAGTCAAACAAAATAAAATCCATTCCCTCCTACCCACAAGTTTCAACCTCATCAAAACCAGAAACGACATGACCCCGAGCACAAGCCGGAACACAACCGGCGAACTGAAACAGAAGAAACAACACTGCGGAAACAACGGAACAAAACAAGGAGCCTCGTCAAAAATGAAGATTCTGCAGACAACTAAAGCTAAACAACACTGACGACTGGAACTGGTTCAAGGGGAAAACAAACACGGAAGGCCGCCCAAAACGGGGTTCGAATGGCGAAATGTGCCACAGATGGCACAGCAAGGGGTACTGTTTCGACAAACTGCCACCACAAGGAAAGCCACGTCTCAAAGAACAACATCCCCCAGAACAAAACTGAAGAATACAAGAAATGACTTACTTCCATCAGAAGCAAAAACACTAAGAGCACCTGAAGGTTCGGGTTGGGGTCTAGTGACCGCCGACCTGAAGAGAAACCTCCCGACGATGCCCCCCAAAGGAAGAGATTGCCTTACACAGTGCCATCCACCAACAAACGAGCCAAACTCAATCCAAGCAACAAGGCCAACATCCTCCCAGCGGTGCAAAGGTGGTGCAAGTCAAACACATTGTCGAACCCAAGACCCCATGAAAAAACACAGGACACATTAGTTGAGTCCTCTGCCTCCGACCAAATGCAACGCTTCCACTCAACTCGCAACACAACATCATCTACGGAGAGAAGTGCCTCGAACTATCACCCGTCAAAGGTTGATTGTTGTCTGAACACCAGCAGAGGTACGTAACCAAACAATAGCCCTCTCAGCTTCAACGAGACCACTCAGCCCCACAGAGTGAAAAACGCCGTTCAGCTTCACCAAACAACTCACGTAGCCATGACACGCATACTCAAATCTCATTGAGTACACAATTTGTTCAGCCGTATGGAACAACTGGTTCAATGACGGTGCCCACACCACAATGCAACCAATAAAATAGATATGCAAATTGAATTATCCAAAACACACTCCTCTAACCTCACACGCTCGCCCATCAAAAACAACAGACAACCCAAAAACCATCAGAGCGCAAAGCTACTGGCCTGAAGACCTCATCGGAACAATAAGGTCAATAATGGACTCAAAGACAGAACAACCAGCCGACCCCCTTTTCAAATTTGAACTCACCATGGAAGCCGCAGCCGAAAACTTCCTCATCCTAAAAAGCTTCAATTTCAGTCTGGAACGAGCACTGAAAGCCCAAGAAAACTCATCATTGGGACTGGGCTCCGAATTTAGAAAACCAGTAATACTGGAACCCCTCTTCAAGCACCATCCACTTTGGCCACACCTCCAACAGATCCTTTCCTCAGGCTCCAAATGGCCCCTGCATGAGTTAAACAAAGATGAAAGAACATCAGAGTTAGACAGAGCCCTACGATTTGGCAATCACAAAGGAGCAAACCTACAACCGGAACTCCTCAACGAACTTGTAAATAAAGACGTGATTCACGGCTTTGCCCTGGTTTTACCCCTAGATCAGATCAAAAGGATCCCAGGAATCTGCATTGCCCCATACAACATACAACAGCAGCACTCCATCAACCCCTTCGGAAGTATCATGGACAAAGACCGCCTCACCCATGACCAGAGTTTCAACTTCAGAAAAACAAACAATTCAGTCAACAGCAGAACGAACAAGACCAAACTGCTCCCATGTATGTTCAGACACTGCATCCAGCGTATTGTCAATTGAACCCCATCAAGGCAAGATTCTTGTACCCCAACACAAGGATACTGGCCTCCAAAATAGATGACAAGTCAGCCTTCTGCCAAATCACTGCAAACAAAAAGCACCGGTAACCTCCCTGTACACTCGCAAAATGTCAGAGTGTACGGGGAGGTTACCGGAATTTCAAGAGTGTACGGGTGGGTTACCGGTTTTTATACATTACTTAAGCCGCATTTTTGTTTATCACGCTAAGCTTTGAAGCAAAAAAATCTTCCGAGTGGTTGTTTGTTTCATGACTCACATTTTGCAAATCACGAGTTGTAAACAGCAAGATCACCTGTTGGGTCTAGTTTTGGTTTCAATTCTACGCTTGATCTAAGATTTCATTTGGTGAGTGCGCTTTGGGCCTATTCATATTTTCAAAATAATATGGTACTATCAGAAGTGACTGCGCCAAAAAATGAGAACACATAAGAATAATAAGTGGGGCTGAAAATGAGAGTAGTGTGTCTACGTGTTTGTTACTTATTCCTTTGTATCACGTCACCTAATTCTTGTGTGGCATATTTGTATGATAATACAGTTTTAGTACGTCTACGTATGGTACCATACTACAACAATGGTGCTTGACCCAGACACAACAGTAGCAGTGTGCCCTCTCACTGCTTTCACATCGTACAATATTTTTTTCAATTACATCACTGATACCCCACCGGCCCATCATGGGAACGGCCGAAACTCAGTCCACAGACTGAGTTATCCCTCCCGCCTTGCACCGCCATGTTGCCAACAACAATTGGCAGCAGCGGGTATATTTTGGGGGTGAGTAATCACGATTTCGTCTTGTTCTACAATATTATACTCACCACACGGCCAATTTTTTTTCAATTAATTAGTTGCAGGCCTGCCGGCAAAATCGCCGAAACTCAGTCCACAGACTGAGTTAGGCATTCCACCTTGGACCGCCATGTTGCCAAGAACGATTGGCAGCGGCCGGTATATTTTGGGGGTGAGTTTTCATGAACTCATCTTTTTTCACCCTATTATACTCACCACACGTCCAATTTTTTTCAATTAATTAGTTACAGGTCTACTGGCGAAATCGCCGAAACTCAGTCCACAGACTGAGTTAGGCATTCCGCCTTGGACCGCCGTGTTGCCAAGAACAATTGGCAGCGGCAGGTATATTTTGGGGGTGAGTTTTCATGAACTCATCTTTTTTCACCCTATTATACTCAACACATGTTAATTTTTTTCAATTAAATAGTTACAGGCCCAGTTCTGAAATCCCCAAAACTCAGTCCACAGACTGAGTTTGGGATTTGCTTTACACCGCCGTGTTGCCAACGATATTTGGCAGCGGCAAGTATATTAATAGAGGTGAGTTGCATGGAATACAATTATTTTTACACTTGTCTTGACTACATCTAATTTTCAATTATTTTATTTCAGGCCAGGCACGGAACAGCGAAACTCAGTCCACAGACTGAGTTTGGCATTTCGCCTTGCACCGCCGTGTTGCCAACAACGGTTTGCAGAGGCATGTAAATTTTTTATGGTGAGTTATTGAAGTCAAACTATATTACAATTATTTTCATTTCAGCTTAGTTTCAATTAAATAATTAATTTTCTTCTACCTTGGTGATAATATTGTCCACAGTATCATTTTTCATCTTGGAGCAGCTTGGGGCTGAAATTTTGGCACCTGTGTCATTTTTGGTGGGCTTGGGGTGGTGGGCAGGCCCCTAAAACATGTTAATGTAGTATGTTATTATTAGTGGAGATAAATTACACATACTCTATTATTGTAGTCCAACAGTAGGTAGCCCTCCCGGTAACCCTCCTGTGAAGTTCCGGTAGCCCTCCCATATGCTCGGGTAACCCTCCGGTACTCTCCAGTAGCCTTCCGTAACCTTCCGGTTACCCTCCCATTACACTTCCGGTATGCCACCGGTAAACATTTTTTTAGCTACTAAGTAATGCAGTTATAGCCACTAATTAGATTGATATCGATTCTAAGACTTACTGAGAAGTCTGTTTTCCTGTAAAAAAGTACCAATTCCTATTGTACGTAGAAAAAAATCCAAAAGCTCCTTTTGGTCTCAAATTTCCGGTAACCTCCTGGTAGACTCCGGTAACCCTCCCGTACACTAGTTTACCGGAGGGTTACAGAAGTGTACCAGGAGGTTACCGGAAGATACCATTACGGGGGCTCCGGTAACCTCCCCATACACTCAAGTGTACGGGGAGGTTACCGGTGTTTTACGTTTGCAGTGATGCACCTACACCATGAAACAGCAGTTCAGTCAACGGCTCAAATACCGGGGAAAAATCTAGCAATCATGGCACTCAGACTGACCTTCGGCGGGCATCCATGCCTTGGAGAGTGGGAAACAGCTTCCAAAACCATAACCAACCTGGCCAAGGCAATCCTCCATGACCACAGCTGGAATCTGGATGAACTTTTCTCCCCAACATCGAACAAAGTTCCCCCTCCCAAAAGGTTACCCGCCGACATCGCATTCACAGAAGGCAAAGAATTAATCGTTGATGTACCAGTGAATCCCAAAGGGTTAATAGATGTCTACATCAACGATAAAATTGGAATAACAGTCAACTTACCAGGATCAGACAATGCGCGTCGACTAGAACGAGCATTGCTACTTGCCATCCACACAGCAGCCAGGCCTTTGGATGATCACGAACCATTCCCAAGAGAGAGGATGGAGGCAGAAAACAAGTTAAGTGCAGAAGCAGGATTAGAAGAAACAAAACCAATTTTAGGCTGGGATTTTGACTTCTGCCGCCTCCTCATCAGCTTACCTGCAAACAAAGCCACTGCATGGACGGGAGAGATTGATGACATGCTACAAACAGGAAAAACAGGAGCAAAGAGTAGAAAGGAACATCGGAAGATTTGTCAATGTAGCACAAATCCTACCACAGTTGCATCATTTCCTGCACCGCATGCAAAGCCTCCTGAAGAAAGCCAAAAGAAGGCGAGGAGCCATCACTGTCCCCAACAATTGCAGAAAAGACCTCAAATTAGTCAAACGATTCATCAAAACCACTGCTGCAGGCATGGACATGAACCAAATCGCTGACCACAGGCCAACCCACGTGTACCATGTACCACAGTGACTCGTGCCCTCAAGGAATGGGAGGATATGCCAACCACGGCAAAGCATGGAGGTTCTATCTCCCCAAAAAACTCCAGTATCGCACATCAAACAACCTGCTGGAACACTTGGCCACCATCATCACGATTTGGATAGACATCATCAGCGGTAAACTACAACAAGGAGATTGCTCATTATCAATGAGCGACAGTACAACGTCAGTCGGTTGGTTAAAACGGAGAAATTTCAAGGAAGCTTCAGACACAAACGAAGATGGAATGTACCACAGGATGGACCCCAATTGAGGCCAAAGTGAGAGCCAAAGTTTGCTGACATCACGTCCTGTTAGCAATCAAAAATGGGATTTGTGAATATAGTCAATGGTTCCCAGGCAAAGAAAACATCATCGCAGATGCCCTCTCCCGAGACGACGACAGAACAGACGACGAACTCACCGCCCTCTTAAAATCACACTGCCCCTCTCAACTCCCACAGAAATTCAAAATAGTACAACTACCCAATGAAATCGCCTCCTGGCTGACCTTGCTGCTGCTGAAGCTTCCGGTAAAGGAGCACATACCGGAAAAACATAAGCGGACCAAGCCTGGGCGTGGGATCGATGGACCCAATATGCCAGTTCCATCAGAATCATTGAAGACCAATTCCTTGACAACTTCCCCAAACCACACTGCATTCGACTCATGGGGTCCTTTGCAGCTGCTCTGCGTGAAGGGAGATTCTCAGGACCAAATGTCACTTACCTGGCTGAAAGCATGATCCAAAGCACCATTTCGTATGTGGCACAGACCTTCCGGGAGAATGACCGACCCAACCCAACCATTGACAACAACAGCCAGCTTGGACGACTTCTATCACGCCAATTCCATGCCTACCGAAACGAGGACCCAAACCCAAAGCAACAAAAAGCCATCCCAAGCTGCATCCTCAACAAACTCACTCACCTTCAGTTCACCGAATCCCAACAAGCAATCTCCCAACTCGCAATAGGAGTCTTTTTCTTTGCCTGCCGTTCCTGCAAATACTTAAAAGTACCACAGGCAGAGATGAAAAGAACGGGTATTTTACAACTCAGGTGCATCAGGTTTTTTCACAAACGGACAGGAAATCCCCCACAACACAAGCTATCTTGGAGAAGCAGACTGCGTCTCCATCACATTCAAAAAACAGAAAAGGATGAGAAAATGGACACCGTCACTCAGTATAAAACCAACAACAACACCCTATGCCCAGTGAAACATTGGGCAAAGATCGTGCAACGAATCTGGGCGTACCCAGGAGCAACAGAGGACACCGCAGTGTGGGCATTCCGGAAAAACAACGGAATCCAACACATCATATTAAAAATAATGATCGCAGCATTAGAAGCAGGAGTAGCAGCAGTTGGATATGAAAAACTCAACATTAAAAGGGGGGAAATAGGAACTCATTCCCTCAGGTCGGGGTCGGCAATGGCCCTGTACCTCAGGGAAGTTCCTGTTTACGCCATCATGATGATCGGGAGATGGTCAAGTGACACATTCCTCCGATACATCAGAAAACAAGTTGAACAGTTTAGCAACAACATCTCAAAATGCATGATCAAGCATCAGTTCCACAGGCACATCCCGGAACCGAACCCAAATATATCTCACACGGAACCTCGAAAATGCAACCAGCCGGACAACACTGAGACAAGAAGACACATTGGTGGTGGCTTGACCGGCCGCAGCCTCCTCCCCGCGTTCCTCTCAACACCATTAAAATCTGGACTCTTTGTATTGTTGATGGTGGGAGCCAAATTATTCACGGCCAACAGGGGTCGGGGCCTTGGGAGTTTCAGAACCATACTGTAAAGTCTGGTTCCAAAGCCACCAGTCGTTTTTACCTCAGTAGATACCTTACATTTTCAACATAAGTGCACCCAGTTGGTGCACCGACATGCACAAGCGAGTTACAAGAACCATTGACAACCGGGAGAGCAAGCCACTGGTTTCAGAGTACTCTGGTGATTGGAGGCTGGAGTGGACGGGCGAAGAAGCGGACTTCCCGGAACCCCCTCCCTGGCGTTCCGTGGAACTCTCAGGAATTTGCGGTCACACATTAGTTCTGAGTGATCTTCAGACGCCGGGCGTCAGGATCCCATCACCCTCATCACGCCGTCCCTTCTTGGCCATATCTAGCTTGTTACTATGATAGCTAACTGAGGGACGGAACCATCATTGCTCACTCACTTTTTGCCGATTGTAAATCAGCTCATAACTGCCTTTGCCTAGTGATTAGCAATTAAAAATTAATCCCCAAACCCACCCTTGCAAGCCAAATTATTCACGGCCGACAGGGGTTGGGGCCTTGGGCGTTTCATATCGAAATTCATCAGAATGATCTTGCAATAGAAAATTTTCCACAGTGATTCTTAACCATGAAATTCATTATCATATATTTGAAATGACTGTCACAACTTTATGTGCAGATGCACATCTTGTAATTTGATTGACAGGTGGTTAGTTATGGTTATGATGTGCAAGTCTGGCTTCAAGTTTATCATGGTGCAAGCCATGGTTTTGGAGTTGATCAGATGACATTAATGTGAGTGATGAACTTTGGTGTCAATGTCTGCAAATATGTATGCATAAGCTCAAATGAAAATTAGTAAAAGTATATTATTCAAAGCAAAATCCATGTACCTATTTGGGAAATCTCATTTTATGGGATGATAAATGTTTAATTTGTGTCATTTTTTACAGATATTAGGTACAAAAATATGAACAAACTCCACACTATGAAAGTTTTATTCAAGCTACACACAGATTCAACCATGATCATCATCAATACACCATCTTGTGTCATATTGCATTTTTTGTTCGGCATTTCTAAGAACTCATCATAATCTGTGTTTCTTGTGAAAATGTCTCTTGAAATCATTTCTGCATCTATAGAGGTGGCACAAAATGATGTGTTTAAAATCTGGCACCAAATAAAAATGCCATTCAGCACAAATGATGTGGTCCAATGAAGAAAGCAACTCTTGTAATTGAAATTCATGTCAAAGAAACTGAGAACATAGGTGTGTGTTGAGTTGTGTTGAGCACACATGGGAGCGTGAGCATGAGCACTCTTTACTCTACATATCCAGGTAAACATGTAGATGCATAATGCAATAACTTGTATATTGAGGAGTGAAAATAGTCACACTGAATGTGGATAAGAAGGACTAACAAAGGTTCAGTTTCCTTTACAGCTCATATTGTTCTTAAATGATATCATATTGTGGTGAACAAGTAGGTAAGGCATTTCAAAATTACTCATTCCAAATGTTGGAATTACAATAAAAAGTACTTAAAATCGTCCTCTGTATTCCTACTTTAGATGTAGTGCACAAGCCAAAACCCATCCACCTTGAGTTGGCTTGTATCACACATTTGCTGTGTTGCAACTTATTGCTGTGTCATCAGGCTAATGACTCATTGTAGGTTGGTTTGCTCTGCCAAATGCAAGCGACAGAAATCTAATTCTAAAGTAGACTTTTTGGTTCATGGCAACATGGGTGCTCATCCAGTTCTTGATGACTTCAGGAAGCTCTTTCTTGATATTTACAGTCATTCTTGGAAATTGAGTGCTTCTTATATGTTGGCTTTTCAACAATTTGTTGCTGATGTCAACACTGAAGCTTTGACACATGAAGTCAAAGAATTGAGATCATTTCATTTTTACTGGTTCTGTGAGAATGTGGTATCATCAATGATATCCCAGCTTATGTTGCTGCAGTCAATATGATCACAAAAATTTTCTGGAGCAATGTTGAGTGAGCAAGCGAATTGGGCAAAGGACAGGAACGGGCAGCGGAACGGACACCCCAACGGCCAGCAACGGGCGGAACGATAACCTAACAACAACAACACTAAACCAGGCCAACGAGAGCAAAAACAGCAGAGTTAGGCCCAACAAAACGAAAACAACAAAAGCAACCTGTGTAGAAATAATGCATTTAGTAACAGGAGTTATGGAGGGCCCAAGACAGGTAATTTACGCGGGTACTGGGGGCCTCAGAAGGAGTTTCCACAATAGTTACGGAAGAGTGTGTTTACGTTTATTTTGAGAAAGGCCCAAAACAAATCTCATATTATAGGCGATGTCTATTCGTATCAATCTACTGCTCTACACGAGTAGTACCCATTTGAAAGGATTCTTATAGAAAATCATCATTTCCCACATTTCAAAGTGGCTTCGCACAAACATTTAAGCTGTTGATCGCCTCAAATTCGCTTCCTGAAGAAATGTTGTATTCTTCTCTACCACCAAGCTTACGTTCCCGCCATGTTTGTGTTGTCATGCTGCGAGCATGCATGAGGCAGAAAGAGAGTTTTGCCTAACTCTGCACAGACAACCATAGTTTACTCTCCCTGCCATCATTGTTGACATTGTTTGGAAGTCTCCGCGCTGTTTGCTAAGCCGCGTAGTAACGAGTGGAGAGTCAAGTCAAATAGTGAGGAAAACGGCAATCGATTAAGTTTATAACCCAGAAATTGGTGATCAACAAGAATTCAAGAAACCCCAATTCGCAAATCCCTCGAAAATGAATTACGAACATCAGCAACGCGATGACAACGAAAACACTATGGCGATCTTTCGCAGGAACACAAACAATAAACCCTACCGACTCAGAGAACTAGCACGACTAAGATCCCTCTCCATTCAACCTTTGAGTCCTTCAAAGAATTGTGGCAAACACATTAGAGGAGACAGTTTCGCATGTACGGAAAACGTTGAAAGTGCCGACTTCGTTGTCAAAAATCTTGAAGACGGCGTGAAAGGTTCATCCATTTTTAGGTTTCCTTCTCAACAAGCAGTAGAATCAAGATTGCCAAAAAACACGACACCAGTGAATGTTGTAGAATTCCGCCATGGACCACCTAGCTCACCTTCTCAAAGCCACATGACTTCTCAACTTACTTCACCTGATGCAGGCGTACCAACTATTCTCGATAGTCCGAGAATGAAAAAATTGCGTATGCAGATCCAGCAACGGAACGGTCGTCCCAGTTCGAACGACCGACGCTCTGTGGAAAGAAGAGAACCTGTTAACGCAAGCCTTCGCAGAGCACAAATTCATCGACGAGGCGCTTCCATCTCCGGACATCGGGACTCTGACGGGCGGAGTACAAGTGTAGATGTGAAGCCAAGTGCTCCAGCCAAAGCAGATTTGACTGCATCAGCTTCCAGCGCTATGAGCTTTCGAGGCCAGCGGCACCGGTCTGTCGGAAGGAGTCCTATTTTTATCCCCAATGCAAGAAATCCTCCAAAGGAAGAGTCTACTACTTCAGCTAGTTTGCGTAGGGCACACCACCATCGCCGTAACGCATCCATAGCAAGCGAACGTAGTGCTATTACGACAGCAACGAAACCACGAAATAGACCCGCGCTTCCAACTCAAACAAGTCAACGATCCTCCTCTCCTTCACAACCAAATCGTAAATACGAAAGCAACACTAATTTGGCGCTAGAACTGAACGATAGTGACATATTCACTGATTTTCATTTGCTAACAATGGCAGCTTCATCGGATTCATCATTAGCGACCAATTCATCGGGTGGGTCGCATTCTCAGTCAGAGCGTAGGAAGAAGTTGATGGGAAGGAAGTTTAAGTCGATTTCCAAAAGTAATCCATCGCATCACACTATCATTGCGAAGTTGGTCACACAAAAATCGAAGAAGAAGAATTCATACGTTCCTATTCGTCAATTGTGCCAGTACGTTGTTCCAATTCAAACGCTGGCTAGGGTATACCTGTCCAAACGAGCGGCGTCGAAGCGAATGTCGAGAATCGTCATTTTGCAATCTCTCGTTCGCCGTTGGAGATGTGAACGCTATCTTTCAAAGTGCAAATTCATCGCACTGCAGATGCAAGCGTGTCATCGGGGTTACATTGCGAGGAAAGAGGTGGTCTGCCTTCATGCTTCCACTTACGTGGCGACTAGAATGCAAGCTCACTATAGAGGAAGTGTTGTTCGAAGTGCTTTGAGATACGAGAACTATTGTGTAACTCGTATTCAAGCATCATGGCGAGGTTATTGGGAATATGTATCTTACGGGGACATGTTGAACAGCGCTATTCTTCTTCAGAGCATCGCTCGTATGAGACCTCACAGAAAAATGTTTCTGTTCGTGCAGAATGCACGATTGGCGTTGGAGGCGTCTATGCAGGCAGCGAAAGAGGAGGAGGCGGCTATCAAGATTCAATCCTTCTGGCGAACATCTTTTTGCCGTTTGGAATTTTGCAATGTCATTATTGATATCGTGATAGTCCAGAGCGTGGTCCGTCGGTGGTCGGGAAACCGACTTGCCAAGCAGATGCAAAAGGAGCATCACGCAGCAACTAAAATCCAAAGCTGGGTGCGAGGACGATCCGAGTACCTTGATTTTATGCTCGTATTGGCAGCAACCATTACAATCCAATCTTGCATTAGGCGAGACCAGGCCATTAAGCAGCTCGAGCAACGCAAGGAA
The DNA here is from genome assembly GCA_013187285.1 of Cyclotella cryptica. NCBI lineage: Eukaryota > Bacillariophyta > Thalassiosirophyceae > Thalassiosirales > Thalassiosiraceae > Cyclotella > Cyclotella cryptica. The sequence goes on from JABMIG010000002.1 coordinate 1,839,167, forward strand.
GAGCGGTATCAGATGGAATCAATGTCAGCTACAAAGATTACAGTTTGTTGGCGAAGATTTGCCGCAAGGAAGAATTACTTTAACATTCTGATTGGTGAGTTCTTATTTTCAAGATGCTTAGCATCAGTCATTGAATTGAAACTCATGTTCCTTCATATTGTCCCGTATTTTTGAAGATGTAATCATCTGTCAATCCGTGGCCCGCCGTTTTAGTGCTATGAAAAGAGTCAATGCGCTGAAACTAGAACAAGAAAGAGTCCGTGCACTCCTTGTAATAGCCTGCGCCACACTGATACAACGATCATGGAGGGAATCGCGCATTGATAAAGTAAAAACCAACATGATTCGTCTCGAGCGTACGGAATGGTCCGCTGTTACCAAGATTGCAAGAACCTGGAGGAGATTTGCTTGCCGAGATGATTACAGACTCACTGTAGAAGGTATGTAACATCATGGATGATTGAATAGCCGTTTCTCTATTCAACTAAACTTCTATTTATTCTTATATCCTCAGGCATAATTACTTGCCAAAAACTTGTCCGACGCTTCTTAGCGACGGGAAAAGTCAAGCTTCTGATGCGCGAAAAACGGGTGGCATCCACGATCATAATTCAAGCAGCATGGAGAAGACGACTTGCGATCATCAAATGTAGTCGTAGTGTTCTCAAAATCGTCGCACTCCAGTCTATTATTCGCAGATGGATGGCAACGAGGATTTTTCAGCAACTGATTAGTGAGAGGCAGCGATGCAAACGATCAGCAGCTACGGTGATGCAATCACTGTGGAGAAGATTCTATTGTTCGAAGAAGTTCCATGGCGTTGTCAGAGGTGAGTCCTGACTTCTTTCTCACTCTACGAGTCATAGTTACTTTCACTTCTCACAGTAATTGTTGGGGTGCACAGATGTAGTGATTTGTCAATCCCTGGTCAGACGAATGATCATATTGAAGAATACGCGGCAAATTCATCGTGCGACACTCATCCAGTCCATTATTCGAAGATGGATGGCTTCTAAGCGTGTGGCAGAACTTGCAAGGGAAAAGTGGCAGAAAGAAATGGCAGCAGCGACACGGATTCAAACAAGTTGGCGATCTTTCTACTGTAACAGGGATTTCATGGTTACTCTTGGAGGTAGGTTGATTGGGATCGAAATTTTATTGATGCCGTGTGTAATGATAAGTCTAACGAACCTGTCCATCCCTCGTTTCCTAGACATTATCATCTGTCAGTCAGTGGTCCGGTGTCATATTGCATCGAGGAAGGCCTATGCATTGAGACAAGAACTGAAACACGCCAAAAATCTACTGAAAATATTATGCAATATGAAAGGCCTCGAGATGGTTGAGCAGACCTCAGCTACCAAGATTTCGTCAGTGATCAGGAGATTTGGATGTCAAAGAGAATACAGAAATATTCAAGCAGGTAAAAGTTGTGACTGGCTAATGAATTCACATGTTGTTGGGCACCATTACTTGGAAATCACTTACCTTTTGCGTTCAAAATTTTAGCTGTAAGAATTTGCCAAACGGTCACACGTAATTTCTTGTCTGCAAAGAAAGTGGAATTGAAAGTTCAGCAAGGTAAGTTATCGTGTACTCTTTATATCAGGGTTGGTCCAAGCGATCGCATCATAGCGTTGTATTTGATACGAGTCGAACTCATTTCTTTTCAATGCATTCTTCAATTGTTATTCCAGATGTCATTATCTGCCAGTCGATTGCTCGCCGTAAATTAGCATGTTTAAAAGCCAATTTCACGCGCCAACAAATCCATCGAGAACAAATGTTTGCGAATATGAAATGCCTTGCGTGCACTGAGAGATCGGCGTCGACGATAATAGCTGCGAAATGGAGAACAGTTGTATGCCGGACAACATTCGTATTTTCTTTGAAAAGTACGTTGAACTATTTTTCTGTTGATTGACAAGGATTACCTTCCCTTCTCATTTTGCAATTAATGCTTGGACTTGCAGGGGTGGTGGTTTGTCAATCTGTTGCCCGACGTGTTATTGCCAAAAGGAAGGTCGATTGTCTAGTGCATAGAAAGTTGGTGGCATGTGCCACATTAATTCAAGCATCGTGGAGGATGCATCTTGCTATCATAGCGGTCGTGAAAAATGTGCACGAAATGCGATGCACGTATGCCACCTTAATCCAAAAATCATGGAGACGATATCATGCAATAGTTGAATACAAACAAGCGCTTCTTGAACTCGCCGACATCAAAGCGGCGGCAGCAACTCGGATTTCAAGTTGTTGGAGGGGATTCGTTACAAGAACTGCATGTGTTGATGTCTTGATAGGTACGTGCTTACTTGACTGCATTGCAAGATTTGGTGCTTGGCTTGGCAACACGTCGCTCACTTTTGCGTTTCTTTCGGTACATAGGAATCATTCTTTTTCAGTCCCTGTTCCGACGCATGTCAGCAATGAAGAAAACGGAAGCGCTTAGACAAAGGAGGCTCCAAGCTAGTGCAACTGTAATCCAAGCTAGATGGAGAGGCCACATATCTATGATTCGTTTCACTTGGAAGATGTATGACATCATTCTTGTACAGTCTCTAGCTCGTCGATGGATTGCGTCTCGGCGCGCAGATGAACTTGGCCAGAAGAGATTTCAGACGGAAATGGCAGCAGCCACCAAGATCCAATCTCATTGGAGGTCTTTCTACAAGTATACAGAGTACATGATTACTCTTGGAGGTCAGTTCACGCGATTGTGCACTCTCTTTACCAATTGGGTGTGTCATCTCATCTCAATTTCAACCTTATCATCTTGATTCACTTAGATGTCATACTCTGTCAGTCTGTGATTCGACGCCACTTTGCTTCCAGAAAGGCATATGAACTGAGGCAAGAATATCAGCAAGCAGGAAATTTAATACAAATTTTGTGCAACATGAAGGAGTTGATGGCGGTTGAGCAGGCATCAGCCACCAAGATTGCCAGGACATGGAGAAGGATGAGGAAGACGCGGTTGACGAGGATGGTTGCGGCGTGGAGAACTTTATGTGTGCAGGAAAAAAGATGTACTAGATGACTTTATTAGATGTTTTGATTTGGCACAAGAATGAGTTTAATGTCACAAGTTAAAAATTGTCCCTGAGGATAGCTCTCGCAAGGCTACAATCCGACTGCGAGTAAAACAGGTTTGTGCACACTACAATAGTGTGGTATTAAGTTTGAATTATAGGTCAGTGCTTTCTGGACACGAGATGTTTATCCAAACCACTGTTATTAGATCTGATGTCGGGAAGCTCGGTCATGTTGGCATCATCTGCTTCATTGTGGAAATGAACATTGCAGGTGTCAGAATCGTACCACTGCTTCATTAGACTGTAAAGCAAGACTCCACAAATACCAATCGTCGATCCAACGGCTGTTTGCCATGTGACAGGAGTTGAAAACACAACAATGCCAGAAATTATTATAAAGACACGTTTCATTGTGTTCCCGACGGCAAGTGTGATGGGATGAACATTCGAAACGGCAAGGAACATGACTTGATTGTTAAGATAATGAAATAATCCAGACGATAAAATGTACAAGATTGTCCTCTCGTTGCTGCGGTTGTTTCCCGCGTTCGAGCCATTCGTTGAGTAGTTCAAAAGGTGCAACAAAATTTTACCTTCGAAAACGACGACAAGAGGGATGGACAAGAAAAAAGAGACAATGGTAACCGCTGCAAAGAGGTTAGAAGGGCACATAGCTTCAGACTGGGACAGTTGATGATTGTTCTCCATGATAGTGTCATGATCGGCTTCAAAATCAATATCATCATTACTGCATGATTTTCTCAGATCATGCTTGTCTTCACTTCTGATTTTTGATCGATCCATTGCCAACTTCGATGATACCGCTCGCATGGCGAAAAATCCGTTACTTCCAATCCCAAACCAAAACGCTGGCCACGAGAATTCATCGGAGCCAGCAATCGCCATGATTACACCTCCTACAACCGGTATCAAAGCTAAATATACCCGAATGTCCATTTGCTTTCCAAAACACAAGCGCGAAGCGATGGCCGAGAAGAACGGCTCCATTGCCTTTATAACATGAGCAAAGCTGATGGAGTTGAGAGACAGACTGAGAACGGTGCAAAGTTGCCCTAATGTATGGTGGATTGCAATGTGGAAGGTATCTCGTAGTGATGAAGAAGAAAAGTGATTAGCTGGGGAATTCTCGGGGTCTGGTGGATCAGAGTCGGACCTCTCTAATGAAGAATAGGTCTGTCCACGCAAAACCCAGCTGCAACTCTTACGTCGTTCAATACACGATTTCGCTGCAATTGAAACTTCCTCAGCATGCGGAATTGGTCTTTTCCAACCCAAAATCCATAACGTGCAGGCATACAATGAACCGATGGCGAATTGCATACACCCAATTGTAATGGGTAAGGATGACAACATCCCCGGCACGTGCGCGCCATCCTTCGAAAAAGCATAACCAACAAATTCACGAACATCGTCCAAAGCCCATTTATTTGTGATGTTGTATACAATATTCAAAACATACCAGAGCGCAAAGTAGAGAGGAACTTCCAGTGAGGAGTAAGTGCAGCGCCGCAGCATGATTCGCAACTTTCGCACGGATCGGGTATGCCTATTTCTGTGAAGCGCTGTGAGTCGCCTGCTGACTATGCTTGACATACTTTTTTAATAGCTCGCTACTATTTAGCAACAGGGCAAACACCTCCTTGCTTCGCTCGAGCACTGCAGTTTATTGATGCGGTGAGGATGCGGTGTATTTCAAAAAAATGGTAGGGGGGTAGTGAAAAGATTATACAATACTTCATTTGTAAACTGATTTGTTGAGGGTGTGTGTGGCAGAAAAAAATCAATAAAATTACCAGCAGCTTTTTTGTAGCGAGCTAGACAGTATGCGATTCATAGAGACATTTTAAAGTGGCTTGTCTACGATTAATTAAATTGCAGTTGCAAATCGGGGCGAGAATGCATTTGCAAAAGTGCGCGAGCGCCCTTTTATAGTAAGATATAATTTTAAAGGTAAACAGGACATAAAACATCATAACTACCCATGTACGCAGACCCGAAAAACTAATTATTTAAAGTTAAGTTAGCATCAAATAATTGGTGAGTACCTGTTTTGGCAAAAGTGAAAAACTGTCTCACTGAAGGAGAAGAAGGAGAAGAAGAAGAAGAAGGAGAAGGAGAAAACGGCTCAGTTTCCAACACAACTAAGATTTTGAAAAAATCTTGATAGTTCCCCGTAATAGGTTATGAGTATGTGATTTTGGGGGTATGATTTTTCTTCGATTGTGCAGTTTCCATTCCAACTGCGCATTGGAAAAAACATCATACCCCAAGAATCATACCCCCCTCCCGCCATATCTTGATGCGCCTTCCCTCGCAGCGTCTCGACCATCTTCCCCAAATTCGTTGCAGGCACATCGTTGAAATAGCAGCGACAATGTCCCCCACTGACGAGAATGAAGCAAACAATGGTGTTGCCGCACTGCTCCTGGGTGTTCGTGTGCAAACAAACACTCATCCCCATCATTAGCTGAGAAATTCCATATTTCTTATGGGTGTCCGTTGAAAGCTCTCATGAGTCTGTCTCTTGGTCTAGTCAATGAATATGGCGATCCCATCTTCTACATCAAAGCACGTCGTGCAGTTCAGCGGAAAAGGTGAGCAACATAAAGCTGACCGCTGCCGATATGAAAGAAGAGGCGGATCAGCGTGCATCTGTTGATGGTGTTGATTCAATGCTGTGCCCAAAGGCTTGGCCACTGCAACATCTAAATGATTGGTTGACTGCTCATGCACTCGTTCGAGAGGATGACATCTCGTTTGTAAAGAGCACTATTGCTGCAAGGACCACTGCGGCCGAGAATGCTGCAAGAGAAAAAGCAGACAAGGAGAGAATTCTAGGTGGTGGGGGAGCATCCTGGCATGGAAAATTTCCTATGTTAAGGTTGATCCATGCTCTTGTCGACCATGATGACATAAAGAAAAGCTTTCCTGATGCGCCACGATCTTCCGAGTGGACGCATGACTGCTGAAAATAGGAACACAATCAAAGCGCGCATGGGTACAGTATATTTCTCCTAGTCCCAGGCATTTTCCCGGACTTTCACTCTGATTTTTCACGACCCATCGCAGTTCAGCATAAATATGTGAGTCAGATGCAGGAAGCAACAGCTGAGAAAGTAGAAGCACTGCAAATGAAAAACACCGGTAACATTCCGTTACACTCTCAAAATGTCAGAGTGTAAGGGAGGTTACCGGAAGTTTCAAGAGTGTACGGGTGAGTTACCAGTTTTTTAATACATTGTAAAAGCCATAGTTACATTTATCATGCTAAGGTTTGAAGCAAAAAAATCTTCCAAGTGTTCGTGTGGTTCATGACTGACATTTTGCAAATAACGAATTACAAACAGGAAGATCACCTGTTGGGTCTAGTTTTGGTGGCAATTCTAGGCTTGGTCTTTGATTTTTTTCATGACGGCTTATTGGTCCTAATTTTATTTTCGAATCAGTTGGTTTTATATATGTTCTGCTATTTTTAAACACCCTCCATATAGGAATTAAATATGAATGTTGAGAATTCCTGTCCCACAAGTACGTCATTCACTGGCTAGGTTAGGCCCCTAATCTGCCAAATCTCTCAAAACCCGTCCAAAAAGGAATTCAGTATAAATTTAAAGAATTTCCGTGCAAGATGATGTCTTTGCTGGCTAGGCCTAATAAGTATAAGGACTATCAGAAGTGACTGCGCCAAAAAATGCCAACACAAGAATAACACATCGGGGCTGAAATTTGGTACCGTGTGGCTACATAATTCATACTTATTCCTTTGTATCACCATACCTCACTCTTGCGTGACCTCTCAGAGGTCTTCATAATCTTGACCAGTACCATACTTACGTATATTATTGCCTATGGCATAGTGTATGATACAATACCGTACCATACCTACAACATAGGTGCTTCAACCAGCAGCAGCTGTAGGGGGGTGCACTCTCACTTCTCTCTCACTTCTATCTCTTCACACCCATTTTTTCAATTACATTGATAACTTGCCATCCCATCATGGGAATGGCCGAAACTCAGCCCACAGACTGAGTTTGGCATCCCGCCTGGCACCGCCACGTAGCCAACAACAATTGGCAGCAGCAGGTGCAATACGAAGGTAAGTTCTTATAAACTCACCCTTTGATCAATTATTCAACTCAGCACAGGTCAATTTTTTCAATTAAATATTTAAGGCCTACCATGGGAACCACCGAAACTCAGCCCACAACCCCCAGACTGAGTTTGGCATCCCAACTGGCACCGCCATGTAGCCAACAACAATTGGCAGCGGGGTGTCAATTTTTAAGGTGAGTTATTATGAACTCAACCTTTTTTACATTTGTTTTGATTTCAGCTAATTTTCAATTAAATATTTAATTTCCTTCTACCTTGCAGCAGATGGTCCGCAGTAGCATTTTTTAGTTTGGGGTTGAATTTTGGGACTATATGGCATTAAGGCTGGTTCTTTGGGAGGATGAAGGGGCAGGCCCAGAATTTATTAGGATGTAGTATGTTTAATTTTACTTGTGGGGACAAATTGCACATACTCCACTCAATCTTACACTATACAATAGCCTAAAAGTATATACCAGACCCAGTAGCCCTCCCGTACACTCCGGTAATCCTCCTGTACACCTCCAGTTACCCTCCCGTACACTCCGGTAACCCTCGCATACACCTCCGGTTATCCTCCGGTCACCCGTACTCTTCCAGTGTGCCACCGGTTAACATATTTTTAGCTACTAAGTAATGTCGTTATAGCCTCTACTTAGATTGATATCGATTCTAAGACTTACTGAGAAGTCTGTTTTCCTGTAAAAAATACCAATTCCTATCATAAGTAGAAATAAATCCAAAGACTGGTTTAGGTCTGAAATTTCCGGTCCCACCAGTAGACTCTGGTAACCCTTCGGTACACTAGTGTCCGGCAGTGTTACAGAAGTTTACAGGGAGGTTACCAGAATATACCATTTCGGGGGGCTACAGTAACCTCCCTGTACACTCGAGTGTACAGGGAGGTTAACAGTGGCCACATCAATTTGGATTTTGACAACAAAGCCTTGGGTTACTCAGAGGAGATGAATGAACTTGATCAAGCGCATGACAGCAAGGTAGAGTTCCAATCATTGAGGAATCATTCACAAGAGGCACTCAATCAGTGCAAGAATTTTGTCTATGGTAAACTTATCTCCTGTATCTTTGGCAAATGTTGGATACTCACAACTTGCTCCATTCCTCTAAGCAAAGATTGAATTCAAGTACTGGATCCAGGAATGCAAGTTATGGTGTCCCATTGGTTGTTGGAGATAAGCATGGATGCTCTGAAGATGATGATTCAGTGACCAATTTTTCGAAAGGCAACAGCAAAAAGCAAAAGAGAAGTGATGACATGATAAGCTTAGTTTGAGCATTGTACAACATGGACAATCTCTTGTAAAAGTTGCAAAATGGCAGCATTGCAGCAAGAGAAAGAGTGCATTCATTCTCTTCAGGATACAAAGAGGAATTTGGTCATCCATTTGGCTTCTGATGATATTTTGGGGAATGCAAGTCTGGTCAATGCTATTACAACAGAAATTGAAAATATCAATGGGAGATAAATGAATTGACATTATCATTGGATAGGGAGGAAAAGGAAGAAACTCCAAGGAAATGTAATTGCAGTCCAGTTTAATGATTTAATATAGTTGAAGACAAGTTTAAAGAGTTGAAAACATAGTAACTCATTAAAACTTTTATACATTTGTATATGTTTTCTTTCCCAATTGTGGCCTTCCCCATTGTCCTTCTGCAATGAAATTCTGAATTGCAGTACATGGAAGAGATGCCTGGTTGGTGCTGTTATAGTGTGTCTGCAAAATTCCAGTGCAAACATCATCATAGTGATGCCCACCATTCATCAAATCTGTTGGTAGAGCAGTTTCAGCTTCGTTGACTCTTACCATTTTAACGTAGCTGTCATCCCTATTGATGCATACATTATTATCTGCTTCCAATGATGGTAGTATTTCTTGTGAATTGTCTTTCATCTATGCAAAAATATTTAGTTTTGTGAGGGTAATAAACAGTTGCAATAACCTTCTTTGTCCTAACGTTTTGAGGAAATGCAGAATGAAGTATTCCCCATCTTTGAATGAGCATACCAAAGGCACATTGAACTCGTATTTGAGCTGGGAATAATAAGAATTATAGTCATCCTTTGTCTTCTTTCTTGGATCATTTGACACATTGGGATACGGTGTTGCCATAAAGGAAGAATTCAAGTAAGCATTGCCACCATACAAAACAAACAGCGGCTTACTAAGATCCTGTTTCATCAATCCCTTGTTGAGCTGTTTGTATAGGTCACTCTCCTCGAATGCCAGGCAATCCGCAGTAGACCTTCCATAGATAATTGAAACATCAACAAAACGTCCCTGGGAATCAGACACTGCTTGACAATTTAGGCCAAACTTGTGCTTGCAACCACATAAATATTCTTTTGGTCTATACCACTGCTTTTTGTGTCTGCCAAGCTTGGTTTATTGCACCTACACAGTCATTTATTTTTTGGTGTACTTGATCTTTTGAATCCGGCAGCTATCTTTATCTGAGCTTCGAGGGATCCCGGATAGAAAATGTAGAACTCTGGCGTCATGTTAATTGCCTCAACGATGATCCTAACACTTTCCAACATAGATCCATACAACACACCATAAATGCACCCAACATCGTATGGGGAACCGCCAGCAAAATAACAAACAGCACAAGCTAGTTGAATGTTTGAAGGAGCTGGGCATTGTAAACTGGAGGATCCTTGTAGTTTCCACCAGCTCTCTTGCCCTTCTTCTGGTACAAGCTTAGTTTTTCTCTTGTCAACAGGATATGTTGCAAAAGAATCAAATGAAGATGGTAAAACGACTGCAATGACATGTGATATGCCCGACAGAAATAAGTTGGACCAAGCGAATTGTAAACATCAATGACTGAATGTCGCTCTTGCGCGGTGGTGACAATACAACAAATGGCAACATGTTGTCTCTGTACATAACACGGAAGGCGTTTACGACAGCCTGTATCACAGCAACGGAACCAAATAACAGCTCTACAGGAGCAGGAAAATGTTTTGGAGCGATGGCCATTTTGGATGATTGTCAAATTGAAAGAGGGGATGAATAAACGGAAGCAGCTTGGCAAACGAGATGTTGACGTGGAAATTGTCGTTCTGCTGTGATATGGGGTATGATACATGTTTTACTCTGGCCATGGCATGACATTACATACCCCTGTGACCGCCAGATGCTTTTGGGATACGACTTTTCTCATGCAGCGTATGATTTTGTTCTGCCTACACACACACACCCTGAAAGGTCTGTGATCATAATCACATGCACACGATCACATTTCACGGAATCCTATAGCAGAGCTATTAGTCACAGCTGATGCAAGATTTTTGTCGTGAGCTAGACAGAATGCCATTTGTAAACAGAGGAAGTAATAGGTTTAAAAATGAAGTGGCTTGTCAATGCGTGGTTGTAATGGGTAAAGCATAACCAGTAATCAGTATCATGGCAAAAAACGCGCACCCCCCTGAGGGTCATCTGTTGATAGGTCAACCCCATCAATAGGTCTGGAAATTTCACAAAAATAAGAGGTGAAAAAAATATTACTTGCAGCAACAACATCATTTTTCCTAAAAAACATGCTACAGACTGCAAAACCAGGAATGAGCATCAACTGGGATGATTTTGGCGTACGCCAAACTAAGTCTTGTCCTATCATCACATGATCATAAAAATTACATTTTTTGTATTAAATATTATCCAATTAATAGATGCTTTTACAATTATCTTTCAACTAATTGGGGCTACTGTAATTGGTCTATTGGTCTATATGTCCAGATATTTGAGTATTTGGACCATCAAAACAAAGTCCAGATCTGTTCCAAACCTGAGACCCCACTCCACTTTTGGTCTAAATCTGGAAAAAGAGAATCAGTTTTAATCTGATTTGATCCAACAATATCCATTCCGGAGGATATGAACAAGAATAATTGACTCCACAGGACAAGTCTCCTCTGATCACTGCAACTCGGAAGGCATTTCTTACAACAAGGAAAAGAGCCTTGTAATCCTCGCATGCTCCACTCACTTGCTTGACAAAGAGAAGTGTAAACATTACTTACACTAAGCAAGTACTCACGCATTTTGGGATGCAACCGTCTTGCACTGTGCTTGTTCATTGGTCCAACCAGTATATTCCATGCATTGCCGCTCCTTTGGAACCTTTGATCAACACAGATTTTGTATGGTCCAATCCTCTGATGTATTGAATCAAAAAAGCAAATTAGAAAGAGATCCATCTGCCTAACTTCCCCGATAGTTGATTGCTGCAATAAATACTTTTCCATCCGGCCCATATGCAAAAACATTATTCACCATGTTGTCATATTTGTAACCTCTGTAGAAAGCATTTTGCACAACTGGTTCTGATGTGCAAGCCATTGGAAGAGAGATGAAGTTAACAAATCCGATGACATCGTCAACTGATGATCATGATTTTTCACCATTGATCAACTGATGGTTCACAATTTATCACCATTGATGCAAACAGTTCTTCTCTGGCATAGGAAATTGAATGTGCACCAATTGATGGAATTGCAATGGTTTCACCACCAATTTCAAAACATTCCTCAATATACAAGAGCAGGCATTTGGTGTAACACCAAACAGCAAACAGAGATAGTAATAATTCATTGTGCTTCTGATGTAAAACAAAAGAAGTCCCAATTGGCCCTCCGAGGACAATGACCATTTATGCCCATTCATTCTTTGAAGCGATGGATGACCTGGTGGTTTAAGGATGTCACGGAGAGTTGTGAAAGCTTTGTATGTTAGTCCCATCAACAGTAGAAATGAGGATGCATTTTCACGATGAAAAAGATGGTGCCACAGCAACTCAGACAGAGGAAGAATCAAAGCTCTCAACAGGTAGCAATGACCGCTGATACTGTTTTGATAAACAATAAGTGCAAGAATAAAAAGGAATGCTTTGAGACGACAACTTGCAGAGGTAGAGCATTCAACTGCTACTTCTCTTCTTTGGAATGGGAATGGTTGGGCATGACTTGTCATTGCCATGTTAGATGAAGGCCTTCCTCTCTGCACCTCTTGAAATATAATCTGAGAACTATTCTCTGCTTACAGGAGTCTTGTGAAAATTAAAATCTGGACCTATTTAGACCAAAATTAATTATGGTAAACATTTTTAAGAACACAATCCAAATCTGTTCTAAATTTCAGCTTGATCTGGATGTCTAGACCAGTAGACCAATTACAGTAGTCACCCAATTAAAGGTAATTTTGGTGGTTGGCCACAAAAATAGGCCACAATGGTAGAAACCATTCTTCATCATAATTATAGAAATGTTGTCATCAACAGGAAGGCAGAATGTCAAGGCAGCATACCATGACCATGACAAGCTGTCCACTTTGAGTGACACTGAGAAATCCTCCAATGTTGTAACCAAGACAGATAAGAAATTATTAGCAACACAACAGCTCTACAAAGCATCCCACTGTATAAAGAATATCGCATCAGAAATCAGAACTCAAGGTGTGTGTTGCTATATTGGAATATAAAACGCTTCACAAAGAAATCAGGACAACATTGCCAGAAATGTAAAAAAGGTTATTTTACCTGTCATTGTAAATGTAGCTGATGTCTTGAATGACACTGGGAAAAATGTTGCTCCAACTGTTTCAGTCAAAGTGATAAGTGCCCCCAACTAAAGGAAGATGCAGATACAGACAGTTGATACATCCAATGAGCAGAAATGTGCAGGTATGCAAATGCTAGAATCTTATCGGACTATGTCAAGATCACTTTCAAACATCCATCACAGAGATAAAAGGGCATTGCATCAATACAACAATGCGCTGGCACCATCTTTCCCAATCCCAGCAAACAGATATCAGTACACAAAGCCTGAAGAATTGGAAGTATTGTTAGCAAATGACAATGACAGTTGAGCTGCTGTTAAACACTTGATCAAATCAAAATATGTACCTCGCAGTAAATCTTCCTTATATTGGATGCTCCAAAACCACAACCAAGAAAACCCATCTTGAATACAGCATGTAGTGCCTGTGAAAGGCCTAGAGCCCTTGAAGACACAGTAATGTCATCTATTGTCCAATGATTAAACTTATGGTCAAAAAGAAGTTAATGATTTGATAATTGCTCAATGAAAGCAATTTTTGGCACATACCCCTACCTTCAGATTACCAGCTGAAACCAACTGCACTCCCAAACTACACCACAGAACTTGCAATGATAAGTGTGTTATCTCTTACACAATCATCCACAGCAAAAACCAATACAGGGTTTATGCTGCAGAACATTTTGCTCAGGGGTGCAATCAGCAATATGTTGTTGATGGCAAATACACACCTCATTGAGATGAATGAAAAAGATGTCAATGTTAGAAGCTTAGTTTCACATGTCCACTGCATCTGCATCCAAAATTTGGTGAACAAGACACCATCAATGGGATTACAATACCAGATGAATTAACTGCAGCTGCATGGTGTGATGGAGACTTATACCTCAAGTCAATGCTATTGTTAGCAATCATAATTTGTTCATGGAAATGAAAGTGGTAACAAACAAACAAAATGCAGCAAAGACCAGAGGAGAACAACCAGCAGACTTAGCCAAACTGTTTGTAATATTCAAACAGCAAAATAAAACACTTACTGTCACTGACATTGGTCCGTCATGACATCCTATGAAGATGAGGGTTGCATAAAGGCATTCAATGGACTGAGGCCTTAAGGGTACTGAACCTAAATTCAAAGAAGAAATCCTCACTCATTGATGTAATTTCCACTGTACTTGAGTTGGCAATGAGGTGGCAACAAGAGGAAACATTCTTCATGGCTATGAGAGTGGTTTGATTGACCAAACAAAGTCAAGGTATCCCGTGTTGTTACAAGAATATTAGGGACATGCCGGCGTACACTTCCAAAAGAACTGTATCAAAGATTCATTGGCAATTTAATCAACCTTTACAGAATCATGATGGGACAAGGAAGGACTCCTGAATATTTCTTTGATGATCTAGGCTTTCCTTGCAACAAAAATGTCAATGGAGATGAAGTGTTGAGAGCTGCAGGTTTATCACAGGAAAGTTATCAACAATCAAAACATCTTACTCACAAATTTGAAATTGACCTTTGAAAAGAACACATCAAGCAAATTGCAAATGGTCAGAGATGCAAGGCAGATCAACTTCAAGAAAAATGTAATGAGGAAGTGCATTATATTGGACTTCTTGAGGAAAAGCTACTGAACATGATAGAAGAAAATGCAGAAGCTATGGAGAGGAGCTTGGATCACTGCATAGTTGAAATGTTTGACAAACTAACCTCACCCCTATTGTCTGACTTCAATTGAGCACATGATCCAAATGCTCTAATGGAAAAGATACCCCAAGCAACAAAGGAAAGTTAGAGGATGCAAAGCATGCAGTCGAGCATAGGTCAACAGCAGACAAGAATAATTTTTCACTGCATACATGTGCAGAGACGAGCCAAACAAACTCATGTCATTGCAACTTACTTCACCAATGAACGAATTCTTACAACCAATGATCTAGGACCTACTGTTGTTTCTTTTTCAGGTGCCCTTGATCACAATCAAGGAGATATACCTTTGTCTTTCCTGGATGATGAAGAGTGGATAGGGAGAGTGTGTCAGCTGTTTGAAGCGGAAAACATGATTCTAGCAGTGACTGTTGCAGATGAAATGAAGTCAAAAGTAGACTTTTTAATCAAGCTTACGAGAGGACAACTGAAAACTGTATTGAAAAGGCGTATTGAAACAGAAGCAAAGTGAAATCACTGGGCTATTCAACTTTCCTTCAAAAAATCTGTTGTAGCTGCTTTCATGATTCTTCTTGAGCATGTAAAATGTGATTGTACTTGTCTTGATGACACCATGTCATTGGTATCTCCCAGCACTGACAGATTCCTCTTGTGCAAAACCTTTCTACAATGCAAAGGTGCATATTTATATTTTGATGCAAACCTTGGTGCATTTGTGAGAAGTAGTAAAGTTACTGGACATTGATTCAGTGTTAGGCATGAAGAGCATGAAAAGAAATCAAGAGAGAGAAATGCAATTAGCAACTTGTACTTTTTGTATCCATCCCAAGAGGTAGCAAACAATAGTACGAGATGCAGACAAGGTGTATTCCAGTCGCTTAGGCAACATATTGCAGCAGGATTTGATCTAACCAGCACGCTGCATTGAATCTGGACAAAGGGCATGAAAATGGAGACATTTTCATTCTCGGCAATAATTATATCAAAAACCCCATCATCTTTTGAAATTTCATGCTTTCCTTGCCTATCTTTTTGAGCTGGGATATGATGTTGCCATTCAGCCCCCAATTAATTTGTCCAGTAATCTGGGCTTCGAATCGTTCATCAGAGTTTTTGGTTGATTGTTGTGTATGATCGGTGCTTTTGCCTTTAGTGTTCAGTGCCATAGTGATGTAGGATGAAGTTTGAGAAAAAATATAATACACCTAATCTTCAAAATGATATCAAACAAAGTAGTATTAGGTATGACATCGCACAATAATATTAGACATGATGACTAATATCATTATATTGTGAGTGATGCAGCAATGACTATGGAATCTTTATAGTGTTTGTAATGTTGGCAATGATGACAGCAGAGTTACTTTGCTTGTTTTGTTATTGTGGGGATAACAATTGTGTGAGGGTAGAAAGTTGTGTTAGGTATTAAAATGTACGTATTCCCACAAAATAGAATATCTCTATTAAACTGGGAAATTCCCAGTTTACATGGTCTGTAGCAAACAAGTGAATAAAATGAAAGATTCCTGTAAGAACAGGCAAAAACACGTCTTTAGAACCAGAGTAAGCAATCATAGCTGAAACTTGGATCACACTCTCTTGCAAGCTATTAATTTAAATCTAAAGTAAGAGATCACATGAAGGGCAACTTCCAATGTTCAACTTATGATTTTAGAACACTCTAGATAGGTGATGGATAAAAATTGATGACAATGTGAACTTTGTTGTGTTGAGCCAGTTTCCATGTTTTGTGACATTTTCCATCATTTTGAGTCATTTTGCATCATGACTCAATTGCTGGCTGTGACACAAAATGACACAAAAGCACATATTGAGTCATATGAATCCATCATCAAAAGAGAGAAATGTTGTGCATAAGGATATATGAGAGCCAAGCAACAGCAAGGAGAAAAGGGAACAATGAAGTATGACTGCATTGTACTACAGGTATGGTAGGAGTGTGTAACATCATGTGTTTGATTCACATGACACTACTCAACCATGCTGTAAGGTAGATACGCACTCAATTAAGTCGTCCATTTTTTCTCTAGGTGCATACTTGTTGTTTGTATTCTGACACCTTGAGCTGTATTTTGTCATGTTGCATCATGTCAAGTCATGTTGAGTTGTAAAATGACTTGAAATGATGCAGAAATTGTATTGTAGTTTAGCATCAATTAAGATTAAGTGAACTTTCCTAGCTTACTACTAACTTTCCGTGAGCATGGTGTATTTCTGACATTTGAGGAATTTGTCCGCTGAAAAGTGATGCAGAACATGTAAAAAGACATCCTCCATTTCAAAAAAGAAATTTCTGTTTGCAAGTTTTGTAGTAAGTTTGTGATAGATGTACCATACTCCAGTTACCACAAAACTCTACCGCAAATTTTGTGTAGTTTATGATGTAGTAGGAATTGTGGTAAATGAATCGCACTCACCTTCTGGAGTTCTACGACGTTTCAGTAAGTTTACCACAAAAACATTTATTGGTAAGATTTGTGGTACAATATGTGGTATGTCATACAAAACTTTTGGTAGGAATTGTGGTAGAGCCATCTTGACAGAGTGGCAAGAATTTTTGATTTTTGACAAAAAGTGTGTGGTAATTTTGGCTTTCATTGAAAATTGATGTTACTGCAGCTGGTGCAAGTTTGTTTCATCCAGCAAGATAGAAGTTTAGCTGCATGATGTGGACTGACACCATGATTTAGGTTTTTATTGCTTTAGTCTCATTATTAAAACAGAGTAAGCAATGAGTTGAAAACATTGGTAAATAGGTAGGGATGATTTGGAGTGGTACCTCTGCTTTTTTCTGTCAACTGAAAAGCTGCCAGGACTTCGCTAGTAATTTGAAGAGCACAGTTTGATGACATCTGAAAAGCACGGGGTAAAAATTCATTAGTATTTATTCATTTATGTATAGAAATCTAGACTAGACAGATAAAATAAATCATCTTTCCCTTCACTTTGCCAATTCTCTTTTTGCACATCTTGCAAGATCATGCAACCATGATGATTGCAATGGAGTGGGATATCTCTGCCCAGTTCTTACGAAGCAGTCAATGCCGTACCCTCTATGCTAAAGAAATCATTTGGCATCACTGCCACTGACTGTTTCCTTTCTTCAACGTATAACTCACTGGGCAGGGAAGAACATCTCTGTCTTCAGGACCAGGTGATATCTCCCAATCACTATCAAGGATTGGGTGATATATGCACCACAAGGGAAACAAATATATGTTCAATACTGACTCCTGCTTTATTTTTTTGTTGTGGTTTTGTTGCATCAAACAGGACAAAACGATTGAAGGGATGATGCCCCCCCCAGTAGTCTGACCAGAAAAGATGACAAGTCCAATCAGGTTTGTTTTTGCTTTAATGTTTCTGTTTCGTTTTTCATCAATCCACTCACCATCCTGTTCAATATTTCTCCAACTGCAAACAAGAAGGGCACTGGTAACTCACAAAGAAAGTTGTTGCTATGACTAGGAGATTACTTTTGGATTCACCAGCAAAATATTGCCTGTGAAATTTAATCTAATAAAGTCCTCATCAACTTATTGGCTGACAAAAGTTGTACTGTAGCAAAGGATAGGTATGTATCAAAACAGAGAAAAGGAGATATAATGTAGGTGTGTGGTCAAAACTAGGTTAGTTGACAGCAAACGGGCCCGATTTCATCCATGAGAATAAATTTTACAGGTAAGACAACATAATGGCTACTGATAAATGTCACATGAAAAATATTTTTCCAGATAATAATAAGAATAATAATAATATGTCTTTGTTACATCTAAAAGTCAATAATTAAAAATGTCTCACTGAAAAAGAAGAAGAGGAAGACAAGGAAGACAAAGAAGATTAAGAAGAAAACAAAGAAGATCAAGAAGAAAACAAAGATGATGAAGAAACCAAAGACAAAGAAGAAGAAGAAGAAGAAGAAGAAGAAGGAAAAGGTTGAGGAGGAGGATGAGGAGGAAGAAGAAGAGGAAGAGGAGGAGTAGAAGCAGGAGAAGGAGAAGGAGAAGGAGAAGGAGAAGGAGAAGGAGAAGGAGAAGGAGGAGGAGGGAGGAGGAGGAGGAGGAGGAGAGGAGGAGGAGGAGGAGGGGAGGAGGGGAGGAGGGGAGGAGGAGGGAGGGGAGGAGGAGGAGGAGAGGAGAGGAGGAGGAGGAGGAGGAGGAGGAGGAGAAGGAGGAGAAGGAGGAGAAGGAGAAGGAGGAGAAGAGAAGGAGGAGAAGAGGGAGAAGAGGGAGAAGAGGGAGAAGAGGGAGAAGAGGGAGAAGAGGGAGAAGAGGAAGAAGAAGGACAAGAAGGAGAAGAAGGACAAGAAGGACAAGAAGGAGAAGAAGGAGGGTTAAGATTTTTGAATTTGTTCTCTTTCATACTCGAGTAAGCAATATGATTATTTATATTTGAATGCCTCTCATGAAACATTCCTACAACTGGGTCTGTAATTTCTCTAAGTACAAAACACAAGATATCTTTGTATACAACTTAAAATTTTTGGACATGCCAGGATCAATGGCTGTGATTGTGTAAGATTACAATAGTGGTACTCATAATCCCCCTGGAGCAAGCTGCCATTACCTAGCAATTTACTTGACATCTGCTCATGAAAACCCAGGACTGCTAAATCCTAATTCACAGATGTTATGGTGACAACAAGTCTTATAACTTCAGATGGCATCTCCATGAAGAGGCAAAGGACTGGAAGGAATGCTAAAACTTGCAGAGCCATTTGGAGAGCAAGAAAAGTTGAAAAGATAGAAATGGCTTGAGCTGCTGCAAAAAAGTAATTTAAAAATACTCTGAAAAACAGTATCTCTGAGTTGTAAATCAAAATGAATCAAATTTCAACTTCTCCATATAGCAAAGTCACAAGTCACAAAGTGGCAAAGATGACAGCTGACACTTATTCAAAATGCATGGGACTGTCGATTGGATGAATTCAATGTTTGTACCACCCTGTGTTACCACCTCATTGAATGACAACTTATTTTCATTTGACCCCCATCTATAATTTTTTGAATCTATCCTTGCCATTTGGAACAGATGTTGAGTTCATCTAACACAGAAGGAAATGTGGATGCCAAAACAGAAAAGATCTAAATGTCATATACAAGGAGAAAATACCATTGAGATTTTGCATTAGAGTGACTATTGACCTCTGTCCTCACATTTCAGTCTGAATTGGTTTTGTTGTTCTTGCTTGTTCCGACAAAACTTCATCCAGAAAGCTAATGCCTTCTGGTATGTACAACGAGTGGTCCTCTATCCCTAATATAATTTTGATAAAAATTAAGATTATGTTTGCAAAGAACCCACGTCTTCTATTCAACAAGACAAATTTTATGACGTTACTAGAACAGTGGAGACATGATGTCAACAAAACTCACACCGCCATTCCCTCCATCTTCTGAACATGTACTTTTGTTTTCTTGCAATTGAATTGAAGAGAACACTGGGAGCTCAGGACATTGCATCATTGTCCCTAGTAGAGGCCATGTTTAGTTCGTCATTTTGATGTTATGCTTGGTTCACTATAAGTTGGAAGGAGTTTGGTGTCCCCATAAGAAGTGTGCCAGAGATCTCCTCATCATCCTTTTGCTAGAGGATGTTGTGTTTGCTTACAAAGCAGTTTTGTCTTATTGGCATTGCTGGTTATGATGCAGCATTGTTTTGAAGGGGCTGATATGTGTGATGCACATCCCATCACGTTTCATGGAGGGAAATAATCTGTCGTAAAATGAAATTGGTGTGAGCAAAAGGACATGAATGAGAAATGTTGACACAAAGATAAAGTAGAAACCAAGATACAGAAATTGACCTTTTTCCTAAGGAGAATGGTTGGTGAAATACTGGTGAAGTTAAGTCATGGCTTGCTATTTTGGGTTGACAATAGGAAATATTGGAAAAAGGGTTTTCGTTAGAAAAGACCCACGTGTCGACTGAATCACAGGCATCACCGTCCAAAGCAATTTCATGCGATTCCAATAATCTGTGAAAGGCCTTATCACAATAATTAAAAGACCTTGACATTTGCCATATTATGTTTCTATCTTAATGTTATAGTCTGCTAAAACATCAATTCATGGCAACAATTCCAAACATTGTTGTGAATGCAGCTCTAAATCGGCATGTATATCTTTCCCACAGCTTGCAGCTTTCTTCAGCGCACGCATTAACCTCACATTTTCGTGCTCCTTCAAGGCCTGGCAAGCTTTGGTATTCTTAAGGATCAAGCAGGACAAGTCAGCTGCTCGCGGGTCAACATCTGCATTCTCGACAAGAGAAATGAGACGATGAACTAGTGATGATCTGGGAGACAATTGAAAAGATTCCGAGGTGCCATGCAGTGATGACGTCAAGTTGGCCAATATCTCCAAAGACTGAAGCATGACACGGTGGGTGTGTTGATTCGAACATATATTGAAGAATACTGCATCTCGAAGCTTTGTAAATTCAGCAGAGTAAAGAATATCTTTCGATATTTGGGCAGCTACACGGCCCATCTTATCAACACTAGTAAGTGAAGTCAATACCAAGAGTGCTAATTGCATACCTTCAACAGTCTCTCCTCCTTTCTCTGGGCACAAGAGATCAGAAAGAAGAGTAAGTGAAGATTTTTTTCCCTCGTGAGCGTTCTTTGTGCAATCATCTCTGTAATAAACAGGAGTTTCGTCCAGCGTGGAGTCAGCAATTTTTCCCTCAGCTGCATCGAAAATTGCATATACATCTTTATGGTACATCAAATCGAACCCCTCCCTGCGTTGGATTTCGACTGTGATAGAATGGTTTTCATTGCCATTTCCACGATAGAGGCGAATCCGAAAGTTGACGTTGTTTTTGGTGGTGCAATCTGCCTTGGCCTTGCGAGAGTCGTATGTGGCAACAATGGACCGAGTGCAGAGCACTGACTGGATGCGTTCAGCGATCCCGCGAGCAGAGCCATTGGGGATGGACACAGAGGATTTAAGGAGGGGGTAGAAGCTAGGGAGAATCGGAACCGCTTCGTTGTCAACGATCCAGCAGTGAGGATTGTTCTGGAAGTCTCTTGGGAGGTGTGAATGATTTGATGGATTCCTAGAAGAATTGAAGTAATTGAAAAGCTCGTCATCGTAGTCATCATCAACCAGAGACGATCGAAGGGGATTGGAAATTCGCTCGACCTTAGAATAAGTAGAGTGCTGAAGCTTCAAAGGTGGCGAGGCCAATACGTTGACGTCGAGTCCCCCCGACAAATCACTCCATCGTGTCAGCGATGAGTCGCCAGCAGCGAGACTGAACTCATCTTCGTATGTCTCACGAGTTGTTTCGAGCGCAGTGCCGACTTTGGGGGCGCCATCAGGCACGCCATCCTTTCCGGTGGGAGGTGAATTCATAGTCACGCGGGTCGTTTGCAATAGACCTTGGTACAATAATGATCTGTAGTGATGTTCAATGATTATAATTAAATTATAATTATACAATAATAGTCTATAATACTATCAGAGCATCATTATTTTCTGTGCGTGTCAGAAGTCACAGAATGAAATTCGTCCTTTTCGAGAATTATGATGCAGCTGCGTTATGATGTGGCTATAGATATTATTGCTAATACCATTCAGACTTATCGTTCGGTACGACTAACCCATGGTGGCAGGCTGTAGCAGATGATGATAGACTAGAGATACAACCCGTACATACCTTTCGTTACTATATCAAACCCTTCCCAGCAAAACATACCAATCCGAGTATTGTACTTGAAAATAATATATTATTATTAGATTTGAAATATGTATAAGAGAGAGCGTGAGGAGAGCGTGTTGGCTTATTATCTCTTGTTATGTTGACTATTATTGGCTCGAGACTGCGGCGGAAATAAATTATCTATTTTAGCCCAATTAAATCTAAAACTTGATGTATATAAGACTGAGTCTGATTTGGGTTGAAAAATGTTCGCATTCCCGTATTGCCACACCCTCCACAAGATGAACATGGGAGTTGCAGGAAACATTTGTCTGGAAGGGATATGCCCGAAAGGGGTTAAGGGAAGTACAATAGTGAGAACTTAAGGGAAAGTTGCATAAAAAATAAAAACAGTCGAACTTGATACCAGTCAGAAATTATAATGAAGCATTATCTCTATAATGAATCATTATCATGAGATTTTACTTATTCCCATGTAGTTTTGCCATAATTCTACGCCAAGAAAGCGAAACTACATATGTCAGCTATTTTTTTGCGCGCGCCTCTAGCAAGAAAAATGGTTTTCGGTAAGAAGGTAGTCGAAAAATAACTGACATATTGCTCTACGTACAAAAAATACCAGATTCTACGACGAACTATGATGAATCATTATGTCTGAGAAGGTGTGTAAGAGATTCAACGTGACAACCCCTTCCTAATGGATTGAGGTTACAGGAAATGGGCATAAGCTCCATCGAGAGGTCCCGAAGGGATTTGCAGTGACGCATGTGAGCTACATGCATTATGTGCCTTCACAACAAGCGGTCAAAGATGGGCAATATAACTGACATTTAAGTTATTCATTATAATTTTTGACTGGTACTTTTTAGAAGCATTGTACAATATTTAAAAGTAATATGTTGTGGAGAACATATTTCTACTTACTAGGAGAACATCCACTCCGAAGGAACAGCTGTTGTTGGTCGAAAGGCCTAATCAATTATTTTAATTTAGCGAAGGCCAACCGACTGCTCAAACGTACTTTGTCCTGAGGATGAGGACTCAGGTACTAATGGTAAGAAAAGTACATTTTCAAAGATTCGTACATTTTGGTATTGATCTTTGGAAATGTACCGATTTCTGAAAATGAACCGATACATGTCGAAGGTACATTTTGAAAGATCGTTACCTTCTACATTAGGAACTAATACAACTTCAACGAGAAAAATGAAATCGGTACATTTTCAAAGATCGGAACGTTTTAGTACCGATCTTTGAAAATGTACCGATCTTGCATGTACTTTTTGATTAATCAGTACATTTTGACAGATCCGTACATTTTGGTACCAATCTGAGAAAGGGGCTTAAGAGTTATTTCTACCTGCATCTTGTCCATATCGTGTCAACAAATAAAATAAAAACAAATACACGCAATAAACTGCTCTCTAGAGAGATAATGTAAACAATGCCCCCGGGTTGGAGTCCTAAATTCTTGTATAATTGTAATTAAAAATCCTCTAATGCCATCTGTGTTATTCTTGTATTAGTCACAGTATTGGTACTAACCTACATTCTTTCCCTTACGTCCTGATTATTACACAGGATGTGGGTGGATTACGGGCGTAAGTAACTTCAATTGTGGCAGGATGACTGCCCTAATTTTCGTTAGTTCGAATAATATAATTTTGTCTCGGCCACGAGGGATGGCTAACAATCGTGACTTCATTACCATACACATTATTACGCATAATAAAAAAATTACGGCAGTCATACTTTCGTAAAAATTCTCCTAGGTTTATACGTGTTCCTATGTGGAGACTCCCTTGTTTGAAGTGCCCGCTTCTTTGGTTGAGGATGTAGTTGAGGTTCATGGACAACGTTTGAAATGTAATCTATGGTTAGTGACCAAAAACAAAACCACAATACTAGCAACCACACCATCATCTTTATCAATCATTATGCAATGCACTGCAATAGTCTGCCATTATAAGCAGGCTAGCAGAGACAATGAGTATGCCTGAAACTGAAACTGCTGATCCAGACTTTCCCCCTTGCCATTTTGATCCTTCAAAATCTTTGCATGATGCATTTGCTGATGTTTATGGATGAGGGAGAGACCACACATATAAATATTGAATTGCAATATGTATTACCTTACTAACTTCAGCAAAATTGACTGAATTCAGTCTTATACAATGGTGCCGTAGGCCACGCCAAGTATCTATGTGTCCTTTATGTAGACAACATAAATAATACATTTTGTTTTATGTACATGTCATTTCTTGACATAGGACAACTAGCCTTAGATCCACCGTTGATACATACCTAGGGTATGCACAGCCTGACCTCCAAGCCAGCTGAGCTCCACATCACATAACAGAATTGTGTAGAATCCAATGCACCAGCTCAGCATGGAACAGGGCTCTGTGGGACCCTGGTAGAAACATACCATTAAAATAAAATTATCAATAATTTACATAATAATCCCATGATAATCAATTGGATTTGATTATCATTTCTCAGTGGCAAATTAATCTTGTAATTCATCTTTCATGATCTAGTACAAGTACAACACATCTACACTTGTATTTTTACCCAGTCCTCAAGGTCAAATGGTACTATAATTAAATATAAACACCAATGATGGTGTTCCAAAGTAATGAATTCTGTGCTGTATACAGGATCAGCTGAAAAGTGCTCATTTGGTTTTTACTGGACACACCTAATAATGACAAATGGAGACTATTCCAGTAACACCCCAGTTTCAACCAAAGGTCAAGAATTAGGATTAATATGCTGTTACCTTCAAACAAACATGAGAACTTCACTTACACACCACCCTTGTACTTTTTCATAAAATCAACCTTTGATATAATGAAAAGATGCTGCAGCTCAAATTACGTAACCCCCTTGTCTCTACATTCTAGTTTATATGTAGTGTGCCTCTCTTACACCACACGGTCAGATTCTTGGACACACTTAGGATTGTGCATTTTGGTGGCACATGACCTTTAAGCAAACCTTACACTTGAAAAATTTAGGCTTATTATGTTATCACTGTCACCATCAAATGAATCTTCGATTGACAGAAACAAACCATAAATCTTCCTTAGATCAGACGACTTCTCTCACACCACCCTTACACTGGGATGGACATCACTCACTTTCAACATCAAGTCCAAAAATTTATGGTGTAAACAGTATCAGAAGATCAAGTTTTTATTTTTATCACTCTCTTACACAATGATATATTTGACTGTGAGGAAATCACAAAGACGTTTTTGTTTACAATGGACAATATATACTTTCATATTGATAGACTATTTGTACTTTGGATTTTAATGACCTCTGGGTATGTTGGTCTTTTGTTCTACAACATAAAGTCAAAGGTGAGTTTGCAATCCTCAGTTAGTGTATCAGTAATGGATATGTCATCAATCCATTCATTATTTTGTTTCTAATGTTTTGTCTGACACGGACCCCTTCTGATGTGAGACTTGCTCTACTCTCATCTGCAATTGTGTCACAAGAGACAATAACATAGGAAATGTTTCATTGTCTCTATCAAGTTGGTGCAATCTATGTCAATCTGGAATGCAGAGACTATTTTGATGACACTAGAGCAAATTCATCTAGAGTGTTGATGTTTATGTGGGAAAATTGAGCATTCTGGAGACTTGACAAAAGACTTTTGGAATTGGGAGACTGTGACTGTTCTATGGGATGACATATGGGACAATATCAAGCAACCCTTGGTATCTTATAGTCAATATGATGATGGTAGGCCAAATTCTATGCATTAGAGTTACATTATAATTGCAGTAGTACCTTGGGTTGTAAGACTTAGCAAATTGAATATTTAATTTTAAGTTTAGTTAATAGTTATTTTGTTATGATGTGCTGCCTTGATGTAGTATTGCATTGACATTACGTCACATCACATCACATCATATCACAATATAGTATCTTCTTGATGATTGTCAACTTTTAATTGTTAATATTGATTACAAAATTTCAGTTGCTGTTGACTTAGTGTGTTTTTAAAGTTGATTTGTGGGCATATTTACACTATGCTTGTTGCCGATTGCACGAAGTCATAACTACTTATGGAAAATATGACACTCCAACTGTGAAAGTATGACTGCCGTAATTTTCCTACAATAATACAATTATTATAATATTCCAATGTTAATTTTGTTTAGAAACTGAAGTTAATATTTTCATGGCCAAAAATCCGGAACCATGTAAAATTTCTTGACATCAATACGGGCAAAAAGTATTCCACCCTAAATATGATGATGTCACAGAAAGGAAAAACTAACTAACTGTTTCCTGCAGAGTCTCTAATGAAACCATTTTTTACTAACAATTTACACACAAAATATTAACCCAAATGCCTTCTGTCCTTGAGAGGTGAAAAGAAACCAAATGATAATGAGGTTGGTGACATTAGCAATTTTACCCATACAATATTTTTTGATGATATCATGGTTTCATTTATGGGATGATTTGATGGGGGATGTTTAACATCTAAGAAACCCCATACTTTTTGCATGCTAAAAACAAAAAAACATTATCGCTCGCCATCATCACCCCCTTCACTACCATACCGTAATGTTGTTGCACTCGTCGCTTGTCGATCATACTCTTCCCCACTCTTATATCCACTCATCGCTCGCACTCATCAATCCCACTCCACCACTTGTGCTCATCGATCCTCTTCAATAGAACTCATCGATGGTACTCATCGATCGCACAGGATTGCACTCATCTCGCATTCCGCATTCATCGATCGCACTCATTGATCCTCTTCCATTGTTCTCATCGATCGCTCTCATCGCTTGCACTCATCGATCCTCTTCCATTGCACTCATCGCTCATCGATCCTCTTCCATCGCACTCATCGATCGCACTCATCGCTCATCGCTGGTCAATCCTCTTCCATTGCACCCATCGATCGTTGTCATCGATCCCGGCATTTGGCATTCCATTCCATCGCACACTCAACAACAACAACATTAATGTAATTGCTCACATTGCACTCTCGATCGTTGTCATTGATCCAGGCATTCGGCATTCCATTCCATTGCACACTCAACAACAACAACATTAATGTAATCGCTCACATTGCACTCAACAATCAACAGTGAACAGTCATCATTTTGAAAACTGATCCTCTCTCATGGACGTGGCCCCTTGGCAGAAACAACCTCCATCACCGTCCTTCTTTGGGATAGTAGGCCGAATCCAATTCCTAAGACACAATCAATAAATCAATGTCTACTCCTCTTCAAAAATTTTGGACAATGAATTGGAAAGCTCTGCACAAAATGGAAGCAACAACACCAAATCAACAATCAAATGGTTATCTAGGAAAAATAATCAACAACCAACATTGAGATCGAGAGGATTTGCTCAGCTAGTGGTTCGTTCCATTGTTGTTGGGGGCCATATTGTGTCAGAGTTTGGTCTCTGTGGTTCTTATAGTTCTTAGCTTAATGTGGACTACAGAGATGACTGAATCTTTTTGTAGTCACTTGTTTTTAAAAGAAAAATGGAATAGTTAGAAGTTAATCTTTTGTCTACTCTAGGTGGTTTCAAGTTAAGTTGTAGCTACATGGTTCATAGTAGTAAACTGAGTAAACCATCCTTTCAACAACATATTAATATTATTGTTGACTGCATTGTTTCTATCAATTGTTGGATGGGGGGGGGGGGGGGCGGGGGGGGGTGGGGGGGCGGCATTTAAAAAAGAATAAAAAAAAGGGATAAAAAAAGGGGGGGGGGTCAAAAAATATTTAAAAAAAAATATGGGGTAGCCCCCCAAAATTTGGGTCCCCCCCCGAGGGGTGGTGAAAATGAGAGCCGAAGATTTGGTGGATTTGTTGATGGACTCGAGCAGAATACAGGAATCCAACACAAACAGCAATGAGAGGACTGAGAACTTGGCTAGTGTTCTGGGATAAGGTAGCAGAGTTTATACGAGCAGAGTTTTCTGCGGATGAGGCAATTGATAAGATTTGTAGTGTATATGGTGTAAGACTCTCTGTTTCGCAATCTTGAGTAGGATGGGTGTTGACAGGAAAAATGGGGGACATCCTAATTTATCTGTTCGTACAGAATAATCCACAGTGCCAGTTTAACAGTAGCACTGACGCACCCCGTTTTGTAACAAAAAAAGATCTATTCTTGTTAATTTTCTTAGATTGACCATAACTTCTTTCACAGCGCTCTGAGCGCAATTTTCAGGAAATACTACAAATTCCTCTTTTCGGGAGCTTTCCAATGGTGTATGGGTCGGGGGGTCTGGCACTAATGCTTCTTCTTCAGAATCATGGTTGATTGTCATGCTTCACGAAAAAAATCACGACCATCTTTTCATGTTGTCCTGTCACACTGGCAATAACTCTTTCAATTAACAAAAATAATCACGACAACATAGTTTTACCTCACTCCACACAAAAATGGGAGTGAGGAAGAGCTCAAACAGGACCACCAATGCCAAAGAAGAAGTTGAACAGACCACTATCATGTGGGGTATGCAGTGGCAGATCGCAACTGCTGCCGTACACAGATGCTCTCATTAATTCTACTTTAACTAGTGAAATTATGTTTAAAGCTACAATGTCAATAGATTCTTTTATTAAAATATATAATTTTAATTGCTGCTCTTCTATTGATTCAAATTCGTAAAGAAAAGGCAAATTGTCTGGTAGCATGAAGCAGTTTTGTCCCGTCCTCCAACCACCACCAGATCCACTCTCCTACTCTCCTTTCCTCAACAAATGGTAGATATCAAATCTTATTCCCATCTTAGTACAACCACAAAATCAATTCCAGCAGCAAGAACCTCCCATGCCAGCTCGACCCATTCAAATTCTACAGCATTGTGGTTGATTGTCGAGTCTTGCATGTGGATGGTGACACATCACCATGAAAGCAATAGGCAGGCAACCTAGCCCACCGAGGCAACAACAACAGAAAGAGCAATGCGGAAACTATGTTAATAATTTAAGGCAAATAATGAGAGGGGATTTGATACAAATATGAACTTACCTTCACTGAAATCCCATCTTTCCCCCTCCCGGGCATGATGGTCGCCTTGTAACATAATTCGCTTTGTAGAAACGGTCCAATTTCTCCTAAAATACGGCGAATCTTACCAAACCAAGCAGCAGGATGGTCATGGGTAATGTTGCGGTGAGGGCGATCATGGCGGACCGGGTGTTGCAACGGTATTTGCCATGATTGAGGTGTTGCCACGGCGGCGGAAATTGTCATGGTGTAGAAAAGTAGTGACCCAATTTTTTTTTTATGGTACGTAGAATCTGGTATGTTTTTTACGGCAGCTGATGTAACGCAACAATACTATTGTTAAACTAGTAAGTAGTATTTTGTGAGTCTGAGTACCATACTATAATAATCTGTTGTAAGAAATCGATCACATGTTGTATCATACACACAGATACACACTAACCTTTCCTGTTTCGTGCATGCCACATCACGTGAATTTACCTTTAAGTTTGAAATTTCCAAATCAATAATAGCGTTAGTGATAATGAAATATAGAAGGTCTAGCTATTTGATAAAATAACATGGGTTTCCACGAGAGTTTCCAATAAAATGAGTATACTCATGATAGTTATTATCAAGAATGGAGTATTGTAGGTTCTATACCTTATAATTATGTACTGTACAGGAGGTGCTACAAAACAAGAAGCCTACCGGTACGTACTGACAAGGGGGTATGTCTTGCCGGGTGTGAGTTGAAATGCAGTGTAAATAGTAAATAATAATAGAATCCTCTATTATTTACTCTACTTATACCTCATTAGTTGTTATTGTACTATCTGGTATGGTATGGTACTTATTATCCGTCACGCACGCAACGGGTACGTAAAAGACAATGGAGCAAGAACGGCATAATTAATTTGACTCCATTTTAAGACATAATAATATTATTTATTGTACAGCTCTACACATATATATTACGTGCGCCCTAATATTTCATTTTTGCTAACACCTTGTTTGCAGTGTAGTTGTCTTGCCCCTATCTACCTACTCATCCCTACAGATCCTTACCCACACAGGAACGTATTACGGTGTCCAAGATTTTGCCATTTGTCAAGTAAATTTGTTGACCGACGAACCAGCACGTAAGACTGAGCGACGGTCACAAATATTGATTCACGGTGTGTCCAAGATTCTTGATATTTGTGACGTCGACCAAGCCCAAAAACGTTGAATTTTCACTCGCGGTGTTTCACTACTTGCACACCTACGTCTAGCACAGAGCCCACTTCTGTGTTCCATTTTCACGCGATCGGTTTTTCGCGACTTGAATATCTACCAGAGGGCCACTTTATGGGTGTGAAAGTGAGCGCATGTGCCTTGTCTATTTTTTTATACTCAATTGTTATTATTGCATTGATGGAACAAGGTGCGGAACTATTTTGGCCAAATACCACCTACTCTAGCGGATTCTCTTCCTACTGACGAGCTTCTCTTTCCTCCTCCGGTCATACAGTTAGGAGACGTATTGGATTTTGGAAGGATTAGGGATGCAGTGTTGTTTAATGATCACCAATCGCCTGTTAACATAATTCTTTAATGATTAGAACGATAAATTACTGTCATTATGGTATTCTAATGTAAATTATTTTTGACCAATCATTCGTAGAACTAATGTGTATTTATTTTTGTGGAAGCACTGTTAAGAAGAAAGAATTCAGTCTTGTTCACAGAAGTCAGATTATCTTAATCATCACAGACAATGTTCATTTTCATTGTGAAGTCAAATTGTTCTGTTGATAATTTGTGGCGACAACTGGCTGCTGGGACATCGTTTGCTAAAGTTGTGCCTATTCTTACATTATGTTACATTTATGATGAACCAATGAAAAATTTCAATGATTGGTTATTGTTATAGTTTTTTAATGTCTATTCATCTCAAGTAGTGCAGTCGGGCTCTGAATGTGAAGAATCAAATGGTGAATTTGTTTGGTACGTTTGTTGTAGATTTCTCTCCTAAAGTGTTCCCAGCATCTTTGAAATACTTCTCTATGAGCAGTTTCTTGAGGTTGGATGTCACCAAACACTCGAATGAATTACCTTGCCCGATATGGGATATCCTCTTGACAACTACCACTTTGGTCGTTTGAATGGTCTCTATTATACATGCTTTGTGCCAATGTCTGAGCATGACTCAAGTGTCGCTGAAATACCGAAGTAACTCTTGGAAAAAGGCATTGATATTACTTCCAACCCATCTTGCATGATTATTGTGACCCAACACAGAAACATTACCTTCGGGTGACCAGCTGCTAACTGCAGTACACCAACAAGGCCAGACTCATGCTCAGGGCTTTGGATTCCCATGCAAGGTACATTCAATAATCCACCAAATATTGTGGATGACCCAATGGACATCGAATGAGATTCTTGGCTTAGGTTTAGGGTTGCACGAGAACTTGGGTTTGTTATTGGTGCTGGAGAATGTGAGTGGCACGACTGATTTGATGCATGGGTGCCATTTTGAATAGTGGCCAATATGTTTTCCTTGTCCTTGTACTCAGATTCACGTGTTGATGAATCTGCCATCCTTGTCAGCGTGCACAGAAGAAAAGGGAATCACTATTACATTTTAAGTGCCCTTGATACTAGAGTACACCGTAATCGGTTTAGACGTCTGAAAAAATTTTGGTCAAGCCTTCCCAGATTTTACTAGTAGTGTACTAACAAAATAAAAAATATTGTATAACTCAGTCAATATAATGAATTTTTACCTCATACTTAGTGAATATTGTAGGCAAGATCGATTCAAATATGGAATAAAAAGAGGTGGTATTCCATCAGCCCTTGTTGGAAAATGCAACGTGCACTCAATCACTCACAATCGCAATTATAAGTTCCATCATTGACATCAATCATGACAACCATGTCTAACCAAGCCCAATATGTTGCTGCCGCTGCCCAATAATAGTCTGAACTTTGCGGAGACAGCCATTGTATTGCAGAGGCTTATGCCTCTGAATCTTTAGTGGGCATATGGTACTAGCAAATTTTTTACTAGTCGTTTGTTAGTAGATATATTTTTAGTCTCATAAACAATATCACTAACAAGCTACTAGATGAATAAAAGTTCAGGTTGGCCTCGACTGAGGCTGGATAGTCTGACATCCGCGATTAGCAATATCATGGTTAATACTAGGAGTTTGACATAGGCCAAGAATCAGCCTCTTTTGTACCCCTTGGTACAAAAATTAAAAGGATCATTCTCAGGACTCCCCAGGAAGAGAGTCTACTGCCCCTGATCCAAAAGGCAAGGACCCCCCAATGCAGGAGTCTACTGCCCTACTCCCAATGTCATGGACTCCCCAACACAGAAGTCCATAGCCACAAAGGGAACACCCTTGAGAAGGGTATAAACATACCAGCATTGTGTAGGTTCTACACAATGTTCACTTTCATTGCAATGGATGAAATTGCAGTTCCACTGTCCTTCCATCCTCACAATTGCAACAAAATAAGCTCATAAAATAAAATCTTCGACACCTGTCGAACCTACCTATATTTTTTTGCTAATTTTTTTTTGCAACGACCAGATCAGGTCACAGTTATGTCACAAGTGACATGCCAGATCTGTCAGGGATGATGAGAGCTGTCCGAACCGAGCTAAAAATGAGTTAAAGAAATCTAATGGGACAGGTAATATTTTAGAGGCAGACCCCTGACTAACTGTTACGGTGTACTCTAATAGTACCAGTCTAAAATTATTATTAGTCCCAAAAATGTCCGCAAAAATTGCCCAACTTTGCCACATTGTTGTGTCCATTACATTAGGATCCAACATCCGGGTGACACAGCAGAATCCTTCTACATGCTCTCATGAGCTTAAGTCCAAGTTGTGAGGTCCTTCAACCCATCAGAAGTTCCCAACACAACGACAATACGATCATTGAATTTTTAATTTGTAGTTCAATCATAGATTTTGGTATGTATTTTATGTAGAACAAAATGTCAGCGAAAAATCGATGGTCATGTAGAAATTGGCCAAAATTACGAAAGACTAAGTACAAAATCTAATTTGTGGTTCAGTGATCTCATAATAGATTTAGACCTGGTAGTTTTGGAGTGATCTCCTCAAATATCAAATAGTATCAAATATCAAATAATACACAAGCTTAGAACATGGTTGGCCAATCATTATGCTGATCGCGAGGGCACAGAGCACATGTCATCTGCAAGCATGAAGAATATGGTATGGTAGATCGAGACACCATGTGTTAGGCCAAATGCTTGGTAATTTGCAATTGCTAAGCAATTGCAAACAGGGTCAAAAAACTCATTGCAATTCCTCATCAATTTTTGCACTACCAAGGAATTGCAATTTTCATGTTTTCAACTCCTCGACAACAGTGGTTTAGCTCGGGATTTCTGCAACGACCCCTTGTTTGGCATCAATACTGTAGTGTGACACGCCTGATTGGCATCAGAGGAGTGTCTAACATGTCCGTTTGGCATCAATTTTTTCGTTTGACGGTACTCAACAGTAGTCATTTGTAAAATAACTTAGAAATTACAATTCCTTCGGAATTGTAATACAGATTTAATATCTTTGTGATTACAATTCCTTAGGAATTTCAATATCGTCCAAGTTTTTTCGCCGTTACAATTCCTTGGAAAGAGAATACTGACCCAACATAAGATATTAATTTACGTAGGGATTGGTACAATTAAAACCCGTGTCAGTTGAGTGCGTTTTGGCGCCAAAATTTGGCTACAAATGCATCCAAACTGACTGTTTTCACACAATTCAAACGTAATTCGGCCGTGGACAAGGAATTGTTCTGCGTATTCCCGGCAGTTTTGCAATTCCTTGGTACGAGTCAGAATGGACTTTGAACCACGTGATGTCAGATATCTTTGACCACTCATGTGACATCAATATCCAATCCATGGCACCCAGCCAAGATTGCACAACCGTTAGGGACTATCTCAAGGGCTTAAGTCCAGCTCTACAGGTCCTCAGCTTCAATGGAAGGCAGCTGCAATTGCACTGCCATAACAAGCCAAAAATGACGAAATGGTTCAATGTCCATCCCGTAGAAATTGGTATGTTTTCTACGGAGTAAGCCATGTCAGATATGGGATGCTCTAGAAGCAATTTAAAATTCTCGCACACAAGCAATTCTCACGCAACTATGTAGTGAAGTACGGTCAGACTATCTGACAATTCGTGTCCAGAATTTTGAGGGTCGACGCGTACATTTGTACGTGGGAATAGTAAATTCCGTCGTTCGTGGTTCAAAGTCCATCACGTGGTTCAAAGTCCATTCTAACTCGTAGTGCAAACGTCGACGAGGAATTGCAAAGTGCCCTTTCGAACTGAGGGCAATTGCTTAGCAGTTGCAAATTACCAAGCATTTGGCCTAACACATGGAGTTCTCATATTTTTGGCGCATTTCATGAAGAGGAGGGTGTGGGGGGGAGCACCCCCAAAACGATTGAATTCCTACAGTGGGAGTATCTACGTGTTTTTCACTACCAGGCTACGAGTTGTCACCAACTAACAAATTTCACTCGTCGGTGACAATTTTGTGATCGATCAAATTTGACGATTGTCGACCTATCAGTCTCAAACTCGAGAAGTCTCCTCGAGAAGGTCGTCAAAACCGAATTTGGAGCTGCGGGAATGGCCCAAGAAAAGTGGTTTGGACACTCTACCATACCAGACTTCGCCGCCGTGAATAGTAGGCGCACGGCGCACGGTATTTCCTGGAAAACCTGTTTTTTGGCAATAAAATGTATCCAAGTAACACCAAGTGGTCTTTTTTACTCGGAACGGAGAAAAAATACTCCGCCCGACACGCAGAGAAGACTCAGAGAATCCACGACTACATGGATTCGGTGAAACCAAGTGACACCAAGTGAAACCGAGTGACTCCAAAGTGACACCAAGTGAAACCGAGTGACGTAACCAGTCCAAGTGACACCAAGTAAAACAAAAGACTTGAAATAAGAACAGTGTAATAGATATCTAAATAAGTCAAATTTAGACGAGACATGTGACACCAAGTGAAACCGAGTGACACCAAGTGACTCCAAGTGAAACCGAGTGACACCGAGTGACGTGACACCGAGTCCAAGTGACACCAAGTGAAACCGAGTGACACGAAGTGAAACCAAGTCACTCGGTTACGCAAACAAGTAGGGCCAAGTCGGAGAAACGGACTAATTTTGAAATTTTCCTTATCCCGAAGTACCCGAGCGTGACACCGGGTCACACCGAGTCCGTGGTTTTCCAGGAAGTTGCTGTATGGTACTCGTACCATAGGTACACTTCTGGGTTGCAAGACCACCCTCGTGACTACAATTACTCTACGATACCTTTCCCGCTATAGCATTTTAGGTATTGCGAGTCACGGTCACTTGAGATGACCTCTGTGTCCATTTCACCCTCTTCCCCCCGCAAGACAGGCAACTCGCAAAAACACTATGTTGTCTACATCACGGTTTAGAAGACCCCCAAATGGTACAAAGATACCTTTTGGAGGGTCTTATAATACGTGTAAAGCTAGTGATTGAAGCAAGGTGAAGAGATAAATGTATCCTGTTAGTATTGGGTCACCTTAAGTGTCTTCCCATGATGATATTATACGCCCGACAATATCATGAAACTTTTTTATGATGGATTTACCTTTATTATGGTACACGTAAAAATAATATCGTTCCTGTAATGTTGTTATTTCGAAGAAGGTCTAACTTCGCTCATAATATTCATTTTTTTAAGGTAGCATACCTTTCTTTTTCGCTGTCTTCCCCTCCTGAAATTGTTACTCGGACAAGGTCTAACAGAACTACTAGTATATTCATATTATTTTTGACCTGTCCCCCTACCAGTCCCATGCACATGTGTAATGCCAAAAGCTCGGGAAAATTCGATTCCTTAGGAATTGTATAAAAAAATAATTTAGCGATTTCAACTCCTGGGAATGCAGACTTTGACTATTTTTTGCTATTTTTGGTGGCCAATTCCTCGTGAACTGCGGTTTTACCAGATCGAGCCTGGGTATTCAGTGAATCGTGACAGTTTGGCATCATGTTTCAATGCCCTTTCCGTTCACATCACTAGGTTGGCATCACTTTTGCACAGCACCTTGATGATTTGACATCAGGATATAATGACTTGTCACTTCACTATTCCGATCTAGAATGACTCCTTTGGTCACTACTAAGAAATAGTGTCGACTTTAATTCCTTAGGAATTGTGTTGAGGTTAACTAGAAAAGTAATTACAATTCCTCAGGAATTGTAGTTATCTGTAGTTCGCGGCACGTATACAATTCCCGACGAATAGTACTTCTTGCTGAAGTTCGCAGCACGTATACAATTCCCGACGAATCGTACTTGCTCAAGTTCACCGCAAGTATACAATTCCCGAGGAATTGTACTTGATGAAGTTCGCAGGATGTATACAATTTCCAAGGATACATAACTTTCTAAGATATGTCGCACCAAAAGATTTGACATGACGTAGGGATTAGTACCTAGCCATAATTGAAAAAATGTGATGCCAACACAGACAATTGCATGCATTTTGCCGCCATATTTTGTGAAATCTGCCACCGACATAGCATATTTCACGTAACTTCACACATTTTAAATTTAACGAGGCTGTTCCCAAAGAATTGTTCTGCGTATTCCCTGAAAAAGTGCAAAAAGTAGTCAACGTCGGAATTCCTCAGGATTTGAAGTGCTCCTCGCTAAAAAAAATTTGATCCCGAGCTTTTGGCCTAACACATGGAACACACAAGCAAAAAATACTCTACACCACCAAATAGATCCTCAAATAATGTTGCAGCAACTTCCCCCCCTCAGCCCACCTTGCAACCATCTTCCAAGGTACCTTATTCTGGTATTATTGCTGTCTCACGCGGCATATCATATTCCTCTTTTTTCTATTAAAAAGACATTAGCTTGTGTTGATTTCAAACGCAAGTAAAAAATGCATTACCACTATGAAGAAAATAATAATTGTCAATTACATGACAGGTTCATGTGTGATTTCTTAGTTACTATATAGATGCTCCTCATGGGAAGGTGTAGCAAACAAGCCTCTGAAAAAGCCAACATCCACATTCACCACTATCAATTCTCTACAATACGCACCATGCTCCTGATTGCATGGTTGGGGTGTCAGCTAAAGCTATATGGTCTTGATCATCAAACAATTAGTTTGCAGCCCCCCATCTATAAACCCCACCTCACAGTCTATAGACTCCCACAGCTAAAATGAAATGGCGGGAAAATTAGAAGAAAAAAATACTTGTGATAGTGATAGCTTTTTTAACATCATCAATTTGATTTATAAAATGACATAGATATTTACATTACTACAAAAGTCACACAAGTCATGAATGAGCTAAGGTAATATTGTTATTGTGTACATGATTCACACCTTTTCTAACTAATCTCATGATATGGCAAGTCTAGAGGTATTATGAGAAGAGTGTATTGGTCTATAGACCTGTGACCACAGTCCATAGACCCCCCATGACAGTCTATAGATGGTCATGGGGGGGGGGTCTATAAACCTCTTTAACAGTCTATAGACCCTCCTCCCATGAAAGTCTATAGGCCCCCTGTGACAGTCTATAACCCCCCTCCCCCGTGTCAGTCATATAACCAATGGTTTTTTGGTAAAATACAGTAGATTCTATTGACTCTAAGGGGATCTACAGACTGTAAGGCAGGGTCAATAGACAGGGGGT
Source organism: Cyclotella cryptica (assembly GCA_013187285.1). Lineage (NCBI taxonomy): Eukaryota > Bacillariophyta > Thalassiosirophyceae > Thalassiosirales > Thalassiosiraceae > Cyclotella > Cyclotella cryptica. The sequence goes on from JABMIG010000002.1 coordinate 1,877,012, forward strand.
CTACAAACGGCTACTAATACATACATTTGCAATCAAAAATCTAAGTTATCTCCAGGGATTACAAAATATAAACCCATTTAAATCCAATTTTTGTATGAACTACACCTCTGTAGATGATATTTTTTCATTGCTTAAACTGACCACTATTATAAGCTTCAGCCTACAAATTTGATGCCAGTTGACAACCATTTTTATTCATGATTTGGAAAGGCTGTAGTCATCATTGTGTAAGTGTATGATCATGAATGAATTGTCAATATCACTGTACGGACCTTGTTTTTCGATATGCTAGAAAATTACAGCTATATTTCTTTCACTACATTGTCTAGCAGCAAATAGTGCTAACAAGCTCTAGTTTATGGAACTATATTACAGTGTCTTATCCACTGGTATCTGTCACCTCTAATGTACATTAGGTACACATATTCACAGTATGATATATGTAGGGGCAGACTGAAATAACTTGCTCCATTTTGTAGCTAGAATCATACTGTATTCTACATAAAGAGAAAATACTTCACACTTTTGAAAATAGTTGGGATATGAATTCATATCTTCAGCAGCAAATAAGTTGCTCCCTATTTCTAGTTATGTCAGGGGTCCTGTCACTGTCATAGCGTCAAGATTCTCTGTCTAAGAGGACTTTGTAGAACTCATCTGTGTGTTATGTTGGTGGTTTTTTGTGTCCAATCCTTTAATCTCATCTATATTTCAGCCTCTATGTCTGCTGCCTGTGGCCACATATACACGGCAAAAATATCTTTCTTGTTGTCGCCATTGTGTAGAAGTATGTCATAGTGACAACAATCTCTGCATCTGTAAGAACTGCAAAAAACCCCTCTGTGTTGTGTAGATGAGGCTGGTGGTATAGTATATTAGTTAGATGGGAACTATGATGTGCATTGAACTGTGACATCATACCATTATTGATTGCCAAAACACTAGATACTGTAAAATTACATCCAAAAGAGAAAATAAAGTTAGACAGTCCTGGCTTGTTGGATTCAATATTTTTCTCTATGGTATTTATGAGACATACGTATTGTATCGTACTATGGTATCATGCAGTAGTTACTTTTAGGCCCTTTACAAGCGACCGGGCTAACGGACCATGCGCTAATTTTTTGTTAGCCCAAATTTCATTAAAAAAAATTGATTTAGATTAGTCCGCTGCATGCTTTTTCTTTGACTGTGCTATATTTAGTGCGCTATTCGTTATGATAGCCCGCCTCTCATTTCGTGTCCGCGTCAGGTCCTAAATCCATTGGCCCTTTTGTGTTCTCCACACATCTGACAATTCCATTTCAACACTTCTGCAAATCTCCCATCATCGTCAAAACAACCATCCAGAATGTCCAACACAAACGTAGATTCCTATCTTTGGGTCCAGTTTCATCATCATTTTATTTATTCATCATTTTATTTATAGTCATAAATGATGGATTTTATTGTTATAGCACCAATTATATTGTTGGTTCTTTCCTTCTTCACTCATTAGTTTGTAAGTTAGTTAGTTACAGAAATTGTTTTTAATTCATTCTCTATTGAACCCGTAGAGCAACAACAAGTGCAGGAACAAATCGCACACTCAATATCCAGCTTTGCATCCCACAACTCCTCCCCAATACTCTGGTTTATTGTTGAATTCAACCAATCAACAAAACACTTGCAATTAATGACTTGGCTTGGCAAGGGAGAGCGGAAGAGCAATTGGAAGGGGGAGAAGGCGGTGAATTGTAGAGTTTGGAGTTTAATTGGTTCATCAAATGACCAATGTCAGTTGTTCTCTGTGAATCCACAAAATCATGGTTATTACCATGTCAAGAACCTCCCACGCCAGCTCAACCCATCCAAATTCTACAGTGTATTGCGGTTGATTGTTAAGTCTTCAGAGTGGATGGTGAGGCATTATTACCACTAAAAGCAGGAAGGCAACTTAGTGAAACCTAGGCGACCACCTAAGGAAGAGCAACAAGGAAACAAATTTAATGTTTTATTGGAAAAAATGGCAGAGGATTGAATTCAAAAATAAACTTACCTGCCCTGAAATCCCTTCTTTCCCCATCCCGGCCATGATGGTGAGCATGTAACACAATTCGGCCTGTGGAAATAGTGTGATTCCTCGTAAAATATGGGGAATCTGACCGAACCAAGCGGAAGGATGGTCGTGGGTGATGTTGCGATGACGGCGATCATGGCGGACCTGGTGTTGTGACGGTATTGGCTGAGATCGAGGTGATGCGGCGGCGGCAGCGGAAATTCTCATGGTGTAGGAGAGTAGTTCGCGATTATATTTTTGTGCGTTCTGTAGAATCTGGTACATTTCCTCTGACGCCAGATGTAGCAGCGTCACTACTACAATTAAACTGGAACAGTGATACAGGTCCAAAAATGAGTGGGCGACAGCTTTAGCGCTCCGGGCGAAAGAAGCCTCTTTTTGCGCATGGAAATCGGATTTAGCGCTCCGGGCGAAAAAAAATCGGAAAAATCTGGGCGAGTGCTGACGCGGACACAACTCAGGTGGGCTTAACATTAGGTAATGAGCTCAAAAAAAGACTTTAGCCCTGCGTTTAGCACGCTCGCTTGTAAAGGGCCTTACATATGTTTTGAGGTTGAGGGAAACAGTGAAATAAAGAAACAACACGAAAAATTTGTTTTGTTTAAGAGGAGGAAGCATGAACATTTTTTACCTACACTTCACAATAAAAGCGTAGAAAATGATGTGTCTTGTAGGAGGTGTGCGATTCGTTCAGGAGTGAAATTTTGAATAATTTTTATATAAACCAATTATAGCGTATAATATAGCGTATAATATAGCGTATAATATATCCTATAATATAGCCTATAATATAGCCTATAATATAGCTTATTTCTCGAAAATAGCTTATTTCTCGAAAATAGCTTATTAAATAGCCTATTTTCGAGAAATAAGCTATTTTCGAGAAATAGGCTATTTTCGAGCTCTACTGCACAAATTACTATTCCTACGTAACTAGTGCTGCTATTTTTGAGAAATAAGCTATTTTCGAGATATAGGCTATCTGCGAGAAATAGGTGATTTTCGAATTTCGAGAATAGGCTATTTCTCAAGCATAGCCGATTTCTCAAAAATAGCTTATTTGTTTAAAATAGCCTATTTCCCGAAGAGTTATTTTTGACAGCTTGTCGCCAATAGTATCTGGTACTGCTTTATATTGCCTCTACTACGTCATTTTCATTTCTCGCGTGATTGCAAAAATAAGTATAGCACGGTGTTGTTAGGTATGGTTCGTACAGTACACGATATAAAAACGAGCAGCACCTACAGCACACACACTCAATTGTTAGTTTCCCTCAACCTCATTGTACAGTATTACGATAGCAGAAAAAATATCATAAAGCATTTTTATGATATTGATGTCATCTTTTTCGACAGTGCAAAATAACCGCGCTTTTGTCACAGAGCACACGAAATTCGGATTTGCCAATATCATAAAAAGTTTTTATGACGACCACAGTACAATTACAGGATTTTTTATGATATTGAAGGTTGTTGACAAAGAGTGTCAAAGATTATTGTGGTCATCCACTGCATGGTGATAATGAAAATGATTGTCAACAGGAAGTGTGTAAGGTAAAGTCCTTTGTCTTCTGAACCCCTCCTTTGATCCATCAACAACTTGTAGACAGACCTTATTCATCCGCAATAAAACTACCACTGGTTGTCATGTTCATGACATAGTCTGGCTCTTTCATAGTCCACAAGTTGTAAGGGATACCCTCTACAGTTCCTTGGACAGCATTACACCTCCAATTTCCCTATCTGTCATATACTTGTTGATCGAACTCCCAGGTACCCCTGAAGCCCAGAAACAATGCTTCTTGATGAGAGTGCATGCATATAGACCATTCCTCTTGGGTTCTATGAGTGCCTTGAGGACACAGAAACCTGAATCAAGGCTAAGTTATTTCCTTGTACCAAAATATGATTTTAGAATGCACAGCATCAAACCAGCGGTCTTACTGTAACCTGAGAAATCTGTTTTCCTATCTCTTGGGGTTGGCCCTTCCCTTTTACCAATTCCATTGAGAACATGATGCCCAATTCCTTGCAACATGCATTTTGATGTTCATTTCTAAATTGATGGATTCCTGAAGTGGTACCTCTTCTTCAGTGGGGACGTTCTCCGGAGGTGGCTTATTATTTGTTGACATTGGTGTCATTTTTCTAAAATAAGCTGTGTCTTGAGCTAAATTCCCACCTTGATGTGGTAAAATCATCTGTGTTGTCTTCCTTAGAGTCTACTGGAGGATTCTCATGAGACAGTTGTCTTGGAGACAGGGATGTAACCCATAAATTGGAAGGGTCTCCCTTTAAGTCAACACACGCATAGCAATGGGCCATGTGGACCAGGCCATCAAAATCAGGATGATTGAGAAATATAGACATTAAAGTGTGACTGCTGCAGTTGCAAGTGGTTGTCTTGCAATGCACCCCAATTAGATGCAAGGGAAGATCCACCTTCGTGATGTTTTGGTTCTTGTCTTTGACAGACTTTGCTGGATGAAGATAATTCCAGAGGACAGCGCATGAGGCTTCCCTACCGAAACATTGGCAGTCACATTGGCTTTGGCAAGGCATAATAATCATGATGTCACTTGGATATTGGTGGCACAAAAGGTACTACTCCTATGTATAATTTTTGGAGGGTTGTGTGAATTCAATTGGAAAAATCTGAGACAGAAAACCAGAAGAATGACAATTTGAGTGCTTGTCTTGCTGTGGTACCAGTCAAAAATTATAATGAATCATGGATAATGTAATCATTCCTGCATATTAATGTGACAATTCTACGCTGAGTGAGCAAAACTATATGTGAGTTATTTTTGGGCAAGTATAAAGAAAATTGATATTACATTTATGAAGATGGTACAAAAATAACTGGCATATTGTTCTACATGCACAACATACTGGATTCTCAAGAAAATATAATGAATCATTACAGCTGCTACAGCATTTAGGACATCCCATATGACAATGCTGTTCTACTGGATTGGGCTTCCAGCATCTGGGCATAAGCTTCAATAAAAGTACTCAATGGATTTGCAGTGATGCATGTGTGCTACATCAAATTTGTTTTTCAATGTTCAGTATGATTTTAAATATACTACTCTGCTTCTCCAACCACAATAACGCAAAAAAATACTATTGTGCTATTGCACCTAAAACAATGATTTTGTTTGTACCATAGAGAAATAAATAGAAAAATTTGAAGATTTTCTATTCAACTATTCAATGTAGCAAAGTCAAATCATCAAACAGCAGGGGCTCTTTGTCCGTTTCCCATAGACATAGTCCAATAGTGGAATAGCATTTCCCATCTTATCCACATGACTCCACCAATTCTTCTTTCATCAAATTGGTCCTTAAATGTTCAGTTCCATTCTACAAGTGCAGAAGTTATACTATCCCCTGTCTTCACAAAATTAGTGTTTCATTTGAAAACCCTGGTGGGGCTGTTTTGTGGTGGCAGGATGATTGGGATTGGTCTATTAGCCTGTTTGCTATTTGAGATAAGGCTGTGATTTTGTTTGTTGAATAGACCAACCACAATATTGCAAAAATACTATTGCACTATTCTGCCTAAAACAATGATTCTGTTTGTACCAATAGAACAAGTACTAGCAAAATTTGACAATTTCTATTCAACTATTCGATCAAGCAAAGTCTAAACATCGAACAGCAGGGGCTATTGGTCCATTTCCAATGGACATAGTCCAATAATGAAATGCATTTCCCGTCCTTTCCGCACCACCCCACCCATTCTGCTTACATCAAATTTGTTCTTAAATGTTCAGTACCAATTTAAAAGTGCAGAAGTTATACTATCCCCCTTGTTCACAAAAATTAGCTCTCATTAAAGAAATCTTCAATGCGGCTGCTTTGTGGTGGCGGCAAGATTGTGATTGCTCTATTAACCTGTTTACTGTTTGAGATGACTCTGATTATTTAACAAAATCACGATATCTGTTCAAATTAGGTCTAATCTCTAGAGAATAGCTATTCGCTATCCTCTATTTGCCCAACATAATCACAGCCTGATTAGAATTTCTACTTCAAAATCCCCATTTCTGTTCAATAGAGAAAAATTAGGTTTAATATCTAGAATAGTAATACGGAGGGGTGGCATCCTAGTTAGGTCTACTAGCTTTGACCTGGTTCAGTCAACAGGTCTGCCAGTAAGACCTAACAGGGACATCGAGCACTACAGAGCCACATATTATTGCCTTATGTAGTGTATCCTCTGTAGTAATTGAGGTCCAAATCCTGGTGCGCCTAACATTTTCCACCAGACAGGACCTCATCCTGAATTCCTTCAATTTAACAGAATTCAGTAGGGGTAAGAACAGGACTGATATAAAAATCACATTTTATTGTGAATCTTATCCCATCAATGTAACAAGACATATTTAATTCCAAAAATGTTGTTTCTTGAAGGAGTTTTTCAAAATTAAAGTTATTCTGTCCCTCCATGCGGGGGCCAAATGTCAATGAAAATAAAAATGAACAGTATATCTACCTTGATCGTTCAAAGCCCGTAACGTTTAAATTATGTTTGTTCCTCAAGAGAGGCACTTTTAGCTGTAGTGCGCAATTCAATAATGCCGAATGCTCCCCACTTTTTGTAGCATTTGTATGCACTTGTCATTTGCAACATTGCGTGATCTGGGTCTCCGCAATGCAGATACAGAGAACCCAGCAATTCAAAAGCAAGGCCTTCTTCTTGAACAAAATGGCTGCTCTGCGCAGATACGATCGATGCCTGATATTTCTCTATTGCACCCTCATTGTCTCCCGTGAAAAATAGCAGTTCAGCTTGCAAAAGAAGGAGTTTGTTCTCAAAATTCCAGGTTGAATGATTCGCCCATCTGGTGAACAGCGAAATTGCATGGTGTCCTACTTCTATCAACTTACTCTTTTCCGAAGACGTGCGAGCCAACTGAAAAGCTGAGAGAGCCTCGTAAAAGGCATGATACACATCAAGGAAACGATTTTGGTTGCGACACTTATACTTTTCAGCCCAAATTGCCGCCTCTTCATATTTCGTGTACCAAAAGTCAACGAAGAGACAATTAAAATATCCGGCTTGCAAAGCACATGACATGCCTTCAGACTCAAGTCTATGCAGATAATCCTCCTCAGTTGATATATTCAGGCCCGGCATTAGACTAAATGGGACCGTGGGACTTGCTGACAGCTCAATGATAGCTTCGTATATACCCAAATGTGCCAAGCAAGCAGACGGTTTAGTTAATTTTGTCTGCCGTTCGAAGCAAGGTACGAGCATTCACCGGGAACACGTGAGCATAGAAGAAGAGTCGTCGGACACAAATTGATAAGGGAGACTTACCATTTGCGATGCGAATGTATTGCACTCTTTTTCGAGGTCGGATAAGTTGTATCCACACATCAAGCAAAATCTGACATAAAAATTAATCGATACACAAGCATAGTACGCATCACCAACCAGAAGAGCGTCTCTGTAATTACTTCTGAGCAAATCCACAACGGCTTGCAGGGGTTCACAGAAAAACGACAAGAAGCTATAGACTGTACATTGGAGTCTTGGGTGTTTGTCTTTCGACTCAAAAGTCTCATGTAAAGAAAGGCTCAGTTTCCCCCATCGGTATGCCTCATCTATGTCAGTAGTTAGGAGAGAATTTGCATATGCAACAAGTCCAAAGGGACTGTCACTACAGAAGCCTGGACTCAAAAATCAGCACAAATACAAGATTAAGTGAGCATGCCTTCTTGTCTGATGCCGCAGGTGACATCATTTATTTGACCTCACCATGCTGAATCGAAAGATTAATAACTCTGCATGCCACATATGGATGATATTGTGGTTGTGAAGTGAAAAGGGCTGGCAGCATAGACCCAAGGACTCTCATCCTTGCGCTTATATTCCAATCTGAAACTCTTGGTGCATTCTTCATGTTATCATGGGTATAACTTCGTAATGAGTTCTTTGTTGCGATGACTTCGTTGTGGAGTACAGCTGGCGGGACATTCTGCGGTGGTGTCTCGTCTAACTCTTCAAGAAGGGTGAAAGCGCTATCAATTGCGTGCCCATCTTTGCCCATTAACACAAGTGTTTCAATTAGGAGTAGATGAGAAGAAAGTTTGTCCTGGAGGCACTGAGTATGCTTGAAAATCTCATCAAGGAAGCGCCTCATCTTCTCACTTTGATATGATGTGAAACATGCCTTGGAGGCCATGTCATAAAGACGTAAAGTCAACCTGTAGTTTGATCCCCACAAATGACCTTCCAAGAATGATATACCATGCTCCGCATATGACAAAGCTGATGCAAAATCTGACACGCTCATTGAACTCTCAGCCGCCTTCAGGTTTAAGTTTGCATACTGCACTGAGAAGGAGAGTTGCGAGTTTCCCAGCATTTTCGCTCGATTTATTTGATCAATTGCAATGAATGAGACAGGTCGGAAGTGGGATCGACGTGAATCATTTGTGTTGCGAATGAGTTCTAAGCCGATTAAGAGATGATTGTCGCTCTGCTCTAGTCGTGACATCATGTCATAAGCACCGTGCTCGAGAATATCGTGAGAAAATCTGTAAACTGGACCTTGTTTCTCAACAATATTCCTATCGATGGCGACTCTAAGCTCATCAATCATGTTGATGTGGTCTTCGAGCAGCATCAATATTGATTCGTCTGCCTTTGATCCAAAACATGATAACAGCTTCAATGCCCATATTGTAGTTTCGGGTAAAATTTGAAGGTTCCGTATCATTAACTGAGCCACATTTTCTGTTATAGGGGTGGCTTTCACAGTGTCCAAGTGCCACACCCATCTCCGTTCGGACATACTATAACTAAGTGTTTTGTTGATCACTAATGATTCCACAAACACCTTGATGTAGAATACGTTGCCTAACGTTTTAGCATGAACAATATCTGCCAGTGATCGAGTCAATCGATGAGGCAGCCTCAGCGCATATGATATCATTGAATTGCAAGCTGTTTTTGTCATAGCATGAAGCTGGATTATATGCACCTCCAGTGTCGCCATGGCATGGAAAGCTGGAAAATACATTTTAGAAAGAATGTGGTCGTGATCCACCTCGTCACTTCTGTACAGCCCAACAAACAAAACACGTGAAATTGGAACGTTTTCTTCAAATTGTATTGGATCCAACTCGGCCATCAAACTAGTAAGGAGGTCCACTGCAAATCATAAAGTTAGTGTGCAATGATTAATAAGAAAACATTGTAGCCAATGAATATGATATCGTTTATCGACAACACTTACAAGATGCCCGACCTGCCCATTGCAAATCGTCAAAGACTAATAGAAGAGGCCTGCCTAAGCTCGAAATTGCATGGACTAGCCTTCTGACAGAATAGTGCAATCTATTGCGGGATGATTCTGGGTCTGAGAGTATCTCGTCAAATTGGTTCCGTTCGGTGGAGTCGCTTTCTTTGTTGAGAGCCGTCAAGTCGTCATCACTGATGACACGTTGCATAATTGTTGGAAAGAGCCTCTGCAGGCTAGGTATCAAGTTACAAAGCATAACTGTCATCGAAGGAGATAAAAATAACTGCAATGAGACGGAAATTGAAGTTAGATATTGATCTTGGTCGTCTCTGCTGAATAAGGATACAAAAAACGTTTCGAAGGCAGATGCAATCGCGGACAGTGGTGAGTTGTGCATCAAGCGATCAAACTTGACCTCAACATGAACCCAACCGCTTGTATTTACGAGATGATTCTTCACACCTTCGATCATGAAACTTTTTCCTTCTCCGCCATTCCCGCCAACGAGAATCAATCGGTTTCTAAAGAGCTCGCTTTGCATTGCTGCAAGCTCAAGTACTCGATTGGTTTCGACCTCTCGGCCATAAACAACATTTCCAAAATCAATCTTTTCTTCAGTATTGTTCACCACGTTACTAGTATCCAGTGTGTAAAAAAATACGCACGGACGATCCAAAATGATATCTTGTAACTCATTGATGACATCTTTCAACGACAAAAACGATGTTTCTTCGTCATTCTCGCCAGAATGAATCAGGTCTATGACAACTCTACATATCGATTCTGGGACATCCGCGTTAATCAGTTCTTTCTTGAAAAAATCCAAAGTCGTCATCCTGACAAGCTTAGAAACATAATTGATATCATCCTGTTCGATGCTTCTTGAGATTTCACGGTTGCCGTTTCCATTAGCAAAACTGTTGCGATCTCGGGTCGTGTTCGGATTCCGGAAACTTTCCCCCTGGCAGAAAAATTGGAAAAAAAGCAATCCGAGTTGTCGTAGGAATTGATGGCGTGATTTGCTGAAATGCTGTCTCAAGAGAGGCATTTCTTTGATAGATCCAACGAACTCAACATTGGAAGTACTATATATGATTGCTCGCAATTGGTTCGCTTCAATCTGGACACCATTAATAGTACACCCATCTTCGCTAAGTGAAATGCCCGTCAATTCTTGACCTACATTCACGGTACATAGAATTTCGACAGCAATGTTCTGAGATGAAATGTCTTCGACCTTCAAAGAGTTTCCAACAAACGAGCTTGGCTCTAAACCCGCATCAACATCCTCCTCCCAGTCGTCGCCTCGCGTGAGCCGTTTCAGAAGGAGCAAACAAACTTCGACGCATTGCTTGATTCGAGCTAGTTTGACGTTACGTTTACTAGGAAAATCAGCGCCTGGAGGCAGCGTTACATCCGCATGTCGACCTTCGATGATTTCGTTAATCAACAACTTCTCGTGGTGTGCAGCTAGTGCAATCCAAGCGTTCAAAGGAATCCAGCATAGATAAGACATGAACTATCGTATGCCTCGTCTGAGGAGAGCAAATTACTGAAAGTAGATGCCAGTTTGGTTTCAGTCCATTTACAACAAGCGATGAAACTCCGTGTCATTGCACAATATTTCATTGTGGCTGCGCCCAATCAATTCCGTAACAGTCTCTACCTCTCCTCCTCTTGATTGGACGAGAGAGGGATCGGTAAATTGGGGAAATTGACTTCGGTTTTGTCCCCGATTGGAGTCGGCAATCGTAGGTATCGTGCGATGGACATTACATACGTTACTACAGGTTACTACCGTACTCTCGTGTGTGTCTCCGAATAAGTAAGACCACTATTGTATTGTACAGCCCGGAGATGCTTTTTCTTTTTCCTGCCTCCTATGATACTTCTTAGTGACTACGTTCATTTTTTAAAAACATTTAAGATATTTGCTACTTACCATAAAAAATTACACGGCAACCATGGGATTCGCCGCCCAAAATGTAAATGCAGTGGACTCCAATTATCGAGTGCAGGACTGTGACCTAAAGGGCTTCATCGCATCTACAACACCTGTAGATGCGATACAACCCTTACGTCACACTCCTGCACTCGAAAATTGGAGAACGGAACTGTCCGATTGGAGCGAGGGGGGGCGGTTGTGTGGGGGGCGATCGTGACGAGCGGGGGAGAGGCGGTTTTTTTCGAGTTTTTATTCATGCAACATAAAATAAATAAGCTGTTTTACATGAGCCAAATTATGTGAATAATAGTGTGACGTAGATTCAGTAGTGATTTCTACACTGTGCAGGACCAGCCATCTCCAAGCTGTAATGGAGATTATTTCTACTTTGATGACAACTTTCACTAGACTTAATTTATTGTAATATGTTATTCAGACATGTCCTAACGAACTATGACATGTCACAATAACCTTCAATATCATGCCCTTATCCTTAAAGACACTAAGCACACAGCCATGGCCTATCACCCCCAAAGGAATTTAATATCAGACTAGCCCAAGAGCCCGAAACTTGGCCACCTCAGAATCCTGATTCCTCATGATGTATAGGCACTGAGCAGCCACCGAACTGTGATGGGAAGACCTAAGGGATTCTTCTGTGTTCGTCCCAGCGCAATTCAGCAAGCTGGTGATGAAGATGCGACTGACCTAAGCCGGAAGTAATCGAAAGTAGTTGTAGATAAGAAGTAGAAAAAAGGATGTTCCAGTTGTTTGGAGTTTATTTTTATAAGCTAAAATACTGATTGAAAATGAGGACTGCCTCATGGTAGTCCTCTCTAGTTTATCATGCATTTTGCATGTAATTCGAGGAGGTTAGATTTGCATGAACCCTATTGGAATCATGCATGCCAAACTGGGTGTACATGCACCTGGTTTGGGCTGTACATGCATTCTTGCATGCCAACCTGAATCCACTTGAACCTAATTAGGCTGTAGATGTAATCCTGCCAGTGGGTCCCCCAGGACCCAATGGTCTTGTTAAGAAGTCCTGCAGGACTCAATGGTCTTGTTAATGAGTCCTGCTTCTATTTGGTGGGATACTACCCTTAGTTAGGAGAATTCCTATTTGTATGTGTACCCCTGGGCCTGATATTGGGCCCAGGTTGGGTCAGGGGTACCAGTAGGTATCCTTGGCTCATGTCACTTGCCCCCACGAATGGAGCGATAAGGTGTCAATGCACACGAAAAAAGAAAACCCCCTGAGAAAAAAATAACTTGGAGGAGAAAAAAATGATGGTGTAGCATAGACGAAGCATAAGTCTTAGAAGGAGAAAGGGGTAAGGTGCATTTAGTTTATTCAAAGTATGGTGTAACTCTCCTAACGTTCAGTCTCTCAGACTTAGTCCCACGTTGAACCCTTATTGTGACATTTGTATGAATTGACGTGATGGTCCAATGATCACTTTCATACTGGCTCTCTGTTTTGCGGAGGATACCGTCTTTTTGCAGCAGCACTTTGTCACCGGGCTGGTAGTCCCAGTCAATGCAAGAGGCATTCTCCCTTCTTGTGTTGCGGTCTGTTTGCCGCTGTCTATATTCCCCTATTTTTGACCAGTCAGCAATGTAGGGGACGTCAAACAACATGTCCCTTCCAAAAATAGCTGCTCCTGGTGATGTTTTTAGTACTGTGTGATAGGTAGAGCGAACTGCCCATGCGGCATTTGTGAGGAAGTCAGCAATGTCACTCTTGCTGACTGTATCGGCCATGTCTAATTCAGCTGTGCGGAGCATCGCCATGATTGTTTGATGCACCCGCTCGAGTATTGCGTTCGCTTGTGGGTTTCTGACACTGGTTGGCTTACGCTTCAGACCATATGAATCACAGAGGGTCTCGAAGTGAGGGTTGGTGATTGCAAGTTTTGTAGGCAGTTTCCTGTATTTTAACTGCCTGCGCTTGTTCACCTGGCAACTATGACACTTTTTGACGTGTGATAGGACTGTGGTTCTTAGACCTTTCCAATACATCGAAAGATGAAGAGTTTCTTCGAGACGTTTGGTCCCGGGGTGTTGTAGGTAGTGGTGGAACCAAGCTACCGCACAGTGTTGGAGGCTTTTTGGAATAACCATTTTGCCATCCTTGCAGAGTACTTTAATGTTCTCAACTAATTGAGTTGAGTAGCTTTTGTCTAGGAGGCTATCATCTTCTTGTTGTGCCTCCGCTATCTCTCTGGTTGTGAGAGGATAGATGGAGTCCTCTTTGCTTTGATTCGCAAACACCTGGTTCATGGATTCCTTGGTGGTTGCTAGGGATGATTCCGGCTGTGTCATGTTATGGTAACACCAACGTTGTGTGAAGGTCATCCAAGTTGACCTGTCATCTGTGACGGGTCCATAGTCCAGTCGTGAGATGGCATCCGCAACTGTATTGTGGATGCCCTTGATATACACTATGGTGGGGCCATACTCTCCTAAGAGTAATCTCCAGTGATACACTCGATCAGAGGTCAGACCTAGAGCATCCTGCATTAGATTTTTGTGGTCAGTGTAGACCGTAATTTTTTGTCCCCGAAGCATGCCTTTGAATTCTTTCAGTGTTTCTACTATGGCCAGTAGTTCTTGTTCGGTCACTCCATATTTTTGCTGTGCCTGACTAAGTTTTCTACTGAAGAATGCCAGCAGCCTGTTGTTTTGAGTAATTACAGCGCCCAATTGATATTTGGAACTATCTGTGTAAATCTCAAATCCCTGTGAGTAATCAGGGTAGGCCAAGGTAACATCACAAGCGATGGTTGCCTTTACAGTGTCGAATGCTTGCTGATGGATGTCATCCCAATGCCATGGCTTTTTCTTAATTTTCTTAGCCCTTGTGACCTTGGTGTGTCCACATTCACCAACTAAGTTGGTTAATGGTGCAAGTATTTCACTGCGTCTTGCCCAAATGTCTCTGTAGTATTGGACCATGCCCAGATACCTACGGAGTTGTTTAACATTTTGAGGCGGTGTTAATGCGAGGATTGCCTGTACCTTTTTTGGTTGTGGTTTTATACCATCTCTGGATAGTACATATCCTAGGTATTCTGTCTCCACGGCACAGAATGACAACTTGCGTGCATTGATGGTCAAGCCTGTGTCTCGCAACCTGATGAAAACCCTTCTTAATTTAGTAAGATTGTCCTCTAGGTTACCCTTGCTGATGCATAATAAATCATCAAGATAAGTTCAGACGAACTCAAGGGTTGCCATTAGCTCAGACATCTTAGTCTGGAAGATGTTGGGAGAACATGCAACACCCATTGGTAACCGCAGGTTAGAGTACTTACCCCACGGAAAGATAATGGTGCATATTTTGGATGCATCTGGATCCAATCTAATGGTATAATAGCCCATGTTAAGGTCAAGGGCTGTGGAATATGTAAAGCCTTCTAGTTCCTGTAGAACAGTACTGATTTTGGGAATGGGAAACGGTTTTCTCACTATGTTTTTATTTACTTCCCTAAAACCGCTGACAACCCGAACCGTGTAGTCTTTCTTGGGTATGATGAATGTGGGTGACGCCCTGACATAGGCCAATTATCTACCTTAACTGGTAAACCCAAAGAGGTTCCAGGTGGAACCTCCAATGGTCCTCTTCCCTTTGTGTAACACAAAGGAAGTACAATAGTCATAAGATATTGTTTCTGAGAAACAATATTCAAAAGACAATTTCTTTCTTGAGAAACACCCATATACATTCTAGGTGTTTCTTGGACAAAATATCCAAGAGAGGATTTCTTTCTCAGAAACCTTCTCATGGGACAGTTCCTGTTGGCAGTTGAGAGAAAAGGAGCAGTCATGGAACTGCCCTAAATTACCTCCAATCTCTAACAGGATCACCTGTGCTTGGTGATGCATGGATTACCTAGTGTACCATGCAATACCTATTTCAGTAGTGTAACTCTCATAAATAAAATCTTTCAACAACATGTATCTACCCGTTTACTACATAGTAACAACTACAGCAAAACGGCTTAGGTCACTATCAATTGATAGCCTTCGCGCAACCAGAACGGAGCGTCTGTCCGTCGTTCCACCATCCATCATCCATCAGCTGTTGTCGGTGGTTGACCATGGTAGGTTCGTCTGTCCGTCGTCCCTTGTTGCTTGAAGCCGTCCAATACACTTGGTGTGTTACACGTGGCGCAACTTGTGCTGCCTGACCCCAAGAGTAGCAATATTGCCACAGCTGAGCCCCGAGTCACGTACTCAGCCAGTTGAAGTGAGTTCACTCACAGGCCAGCACGTGTTTTTTGAAACACGTAGCAAAAAAGAATTCCCCTGTATGTCAGTGAGGACTAGATCCCACTTGACACGGGTATACTCCGCTTTGTTAGCAGAGCGCGCATTAAGCACATAGTGCACTTGCCGTAAAAAAAGACCACTTGTGACGTATCATACGCACTTGTGGCAAGAATGCTTACGTGCCTACTAGGTAGTAGCAGCACCTCATTAAAAATGAGGAGGCAATAAACATAAATGCCTCGGGTTTATTTTTTTCCCGAAAGAGCAGTATGTGTATAGTCTATTCATAGACCTAAAAACACGATTAGACTTAAAATTAGTCCGTACCCGTGATCACATGCAGATGCAGTGACACCACGGAGTACGTAGTACTTATAGCCTTAGGGCAGTACAAAAAAAAGATCTTCTAGGGCATAAAATGACCCTATGAAGAAGCGTATGGCCTCTAAGGCCTAAAAAGCTTGCTCGTGACCCCCGAGAGGTTTCGGTCACTTGAAAGACTCGCGATTCCCCTGGAAGTTCGCGGTTCTCAGGTTTCCAATGTGTAAGACACATCCTAAAGGGAAAATGAACGCGCGCAGGACGTAGTCCCACGATCGTGGATCAGCCCCATTCACATGGGAGCGCGTCACGGCACAGCCCATTTCACAAAACGTATCGCGACACAGCCCTCGCGATCACGATCTGAAAAAACGACCACATATCATGTGTCCTAGACTCGCTGGGCTCAGCCCACGTGCGCGATGGACCAGCCTAGGAGCGAACATTGTTCTACTCCTCACATGGGCATAGGAGCGCAATATATTGCCGCATCCCGGTCAGACGTCAGAGTGACGCGGAGTATTGTCTCCAAGTCCCAGCACGCATGGGGGCGCAAGATGGACCCATAAACCGACTACGTGTCGTGCCCCAGAAACACTCATAGCAAAATTCTCGCGAATTTCCGATTTGCGCAAGAATGCTGCATGCATTTTGCGGTTTTGTCAGGAAACACGCAACTTGTTGATTTATTACTTAAATCCAAGCAAAAAAAGTGAGAAAAGTCCACAAAAGTGAGAATTCTTCTCATGTGGTATCCCTTTCATGCATATAAGCTACCGAGCTTGGCAGAAAGGAAAGAAAGCTAGTTGGCTTATGAATAGCCAAATGCACAACCTCTGGTCCGAGGAAAATAGAATTTAGAGCCCGAAAATATAAATTCGAAATTATTTAATTTTTAATTAAAGAGCTCATTAGAGAAAAATCTTGATCAAAATTCTACTGTCACGTTAAAATAACCTGATATTCAAATACCTTGCTACATGTAAAAATAAAACAAAAATGCCAAGAAATCTTCTGGCATCATGAATTGTTTTCTCAAGAAGATGAACTCTTCTCCCACGTTGAGAAATGTACACATGTGCCATGCTGCACTATTAACAAGCAATGGTATCAAAAAGCAACTGGAAATCAAACCATGTTGGGTTTCAACCCCTGACACGGTGTTGCTACAGTAACAGTGAAAGCAAGAAGGACGTAGTTCCAAGCTTCCCCATGTTCCAAAATTAGGAACATCCATATGTTTTCCTTACCCAGCTAGGCAGGTGTCAAGCTCTTGGCGCACGCAGGATGGGTTCTTCCTACTCAAAAGGAAGGGCAAAGTCACACGATGTTTTTTATTGCACAAGCATTAAATTCCTGTCAAAACACACTTTTCTGAGTACATGTTACCCAGAGTGACTAAGCCAGCATATGACCTCAGTCTTTGACAAATGCAAGAACTGAGTTTGAATTGTTCTAGATTTTCAAACAAATAACAACATAAAATATGTTAAGATCAATTTTACCTTGCCAGTGATAATTGATGCAAAGTCTGCAAAAATCTGTGAACCAGAGTTGAAACAAAACCTGGACACAACATACCATGCACATAGCTAACCACTTAAGTGCAGGACTCTTCTTGAGCAAAAATACTCATGATCACAGAGCTAACCACTCCTGTGAAAAACTCCTCTGGGGGTTGAGTAAAATAGCAGACCTTCCAAGCTGTGTCAAAATAAAAGAAAAAGACACACACTTACACTACAAACTCAATTTCATACACGTTACTGAGGTTTCTCATGACAAGAGAAACTGTTTGATGAAGTTCAGTGTGTTGGAAGAACGTGCCTGTTTACCTCTATTTTTTGAACGAGGTAGGTTTACAGCCTATAAAGACAGAGCACAACCAGTCCAAAAGTCAAGTAAAAACAACGAGGACAATTTACCTTGGCGACTGGAGGGTTTCATTGACAGCCGTCGTCAGAACTGGCTGTACAAGAACAGAACACCCAAACAAACATAAATTACTGTAAATCAAGAAAGTGATTCTTAAAATAAGGTATGGACAAAAATTTAGCAAAACTGTCTAAACTCAAAAGAATCCTTACAGTACCGTAGATGTTGCTATGTTCAACTCTGCAAACACCATAAGACTTCATGAAAAGTCAACAAATCATAGACTAGATACTGACGCATCTAGAACCCGTTCATGCCTAGAAAAACTGAAGAAGGTTATACCTACTCAGAGCTAGCAATAACAATCATGGGTTTTCCATGTGCCTCACAAGCACATTCAATGGAGTCAATGATGGCCATACTGTTCTCAATAGAACTCATTTGGAGTAATATGATATTCTCCAAAGGCTAGCTTGAGAGACCACCTTAAACAAGGTTAGGATGGACTCTTCCAAGCAGCGAGTAAAGGTTTGCATGACAAACCAATACACAACATCTCTGCACAAAGACAACAAGGGCTTAATAACAGACCCAAAGTCTTCGCATGGCAAAAGCACCATGCTTACAAGCAGATGAAAACTCGCTAAAACATTCGCCCATACAGGGAACTCACATGCTACTGGGTGGTCCAGTACAAGGGAGAACCTTGGGTAAGACAATATGATTGTCTCACCTCACTCACAACTGGAATTGTAGAGGAGGAGGTACACTGTACACAAAAAGAGACACATTAATGTTAGACATTTGTTACCACAACAAGTCTAGAGCAACACCAACTCAGGTTGGGTATGCTCGCATTCTAGTACAGCTTGCTGAACTTAGAGTGCATATAATACACAGAATAAGAGAAAATGAATCCTTGACCATGATTAACATCATTGGATTCAACACTGTGTCTTACTAGATTATGGTCTCACTGAGACTCAATGACTAGTACTTGATTCTCTTGTGAGAACTTCTGATGGTTTACCTTCAGAATTATCCATGGAGAACACACATGGTGTCCATAAGGAAGGACTCTTAGAGTCACCGAAACACGTGGGTCTTTTGCTAAAGACAACGGGATGACCATAGGTAGTGCACATATGTGTTGCACAACAAACCATAAAATAAGCCTCATGATCATATGAGCACAACAACACAAAGGATCCACAACCTTTGTTCTTGTAAAACCACAGCACATAGAATTGTGAGTATCCCTAGTTAAACAGGAATATCATCTCACACAAAAGGATAAGTCAAACATGAACATCTCTACTGAGAGACATGTAGCACCTTGTTGGCATGCAATGCAAAACAAATGCAACACAAGCAGCCATACACAGAAATGCAGTAGCGCTTCACTAGCTTAGACAAATCCAAAGAGAAACACAACTATTACGTTGTCAACATATCATGGAAAGTTCACTTCTCCATGATGCTCGCTGTGAAGTCACAATATGGTTCCATAAACCATAAGATTATAGTCAACAACTGTCTTACAAAATATAAAAATAGGTACGCACATGCACATTTAGTTATGTTGCAATGTCATTACCACCAACAAAAGAGTTATACATGTACAGACCTCCCTCGAGGATCCTTGCTACAAAATACAAAAGGATATCATAAACACTGAATCCGTACTCTTCATGGTACAAAAAGACATAGACGTTGACGCTTGGACCTTCCAATGATTATAGTCAATACATTATGTATGACTTAACATTGTTCACTTGCCGATAGCTGACCCTTTGGGCAACTATTCCCATGGATACATAGGGGTTACAGAGCAAATTGAAGGACAATATACAAACACAAAGGATTGCAGAAGATAACAAACAGAATATCTGTACTATCAGCACCTTCGTACCTAGACCTGGTTCAATATCCACATTGTACACACATCGTGACAATTAAGGTGCAGTTTCAACACTCCACTTTCGGACCATATGCATTTCATTTGGCTTCCCAGTGTAAGTCAACCAGAGTCTTCAAATATCAAAACCCAAAAAGTGAATTACTATCTAGAGTTCAACATCAACCAAATCATGGAGATGCTTGGCCTGCTGTACCAATCATGGTCTTGTCAGCAGCTTCTAGTGGCACAATGTTTACCTAAACAAACACTCAGATGCCATTCACTCATACCTACTATGCAGTGCCTATCGCCTAAATGTAGTGTAGCAATCATAAGATGGAATTGTTGTTCGGCATTCCACTTTTGCACACACAGACTAAATCAATAGGAGACACCAGGCAACACCAAACCGACCCAAAATTATCCTCATAAATTTATGGTCACATGGTCCGTGGAAAGCAATGCTTAGTAAACAAAGGTATTTTACCCCGCACAAATATTCAGTCGGTATACCAGTGATAATTGGACTATCACAGACAGTATACGATAAGACAATCAGGGTTACACGCGGAAGTAAGTCAGAATATAAGTTTGACTTAGGAGAGTACAATCAAACCAGCTTTATCATAAGCCATGACAAATCTCCCTCTCCACATGAACTTACACTTCATATACTACATAAAATAATATGTAGGTACAAAGCGTCACAGGCAGCTTGCACATTTTTAACCTCAACAAGAACGGTTTTTCTGCAAGTCTGGCTCATAATCGGATTTTTTCCTCACCGAGGTTTTACTTTTCCGCGAGCCACGCTAATTCTCCAATCGTGGGGGCGAGTGACATAGGCCAATTATCTACCTTAACTGGTAAACCCAAAGAGGTTCCAGGTGGAACCTCCAATGGTCCTCTTCCCTTTGTGTAACACAAAGGAAGTACAATAGTCATAAGATATTGTTTCTGAGAAACAATATTCAAAAGACAATTTCTTTCTTGAGAAACACCCATATACATTCTAGGTGTTTCTTGGACAAAATATCCAAGAGAGGATTTCTTTCTCAGAAACCTTCTCATGGGACAGTTCCTGTTGGCAGTTGAGAGAAAAGGAGCAGTCATGGAACTGCCCTAAATTACCTCCAATCTCTAACAGGATCACCTGTGCTTGGTGATGCATGGATTACCTAGTGTACCATGCAATACCTATTTCAGTAGTGTAACTCTCATAAATAAAATCTTTCAACAACATGTATCTACCCGTTTACTACATAGTAACAACTACAGCAAAACGGCTTAGGTCACTTTTTTTTTGTGTGGGGGTGTATCTACTGTGATTTCCTTTGTATGCCAAGACTTTGGCACCTGCCTAGCCAGGTAGGGAAAGGGTTTGTCTTTTCCTTTTGGTAGTAAAATAAGGTCTCCATCAGACCCAGAGTCCAGTAGGACTTTGATTTTGTTACTGGGGCGAGTCCGCAGAGGTTGTTTGTGTGCTCTGGCGGATTGACTTTCAGTCGCAGGTTTCATTATGGCTACTAATGCTGTAACACCGAGGCGGTCCTTGGTGTGTGGTGCAATCACTTCTTTGGGTTGATTGATACTGTAATTTACACTGGGCATATGTGGATTGGCCTCAGTGTACTGTGTTTTATTACTGACAACTTTTTTGTCATAAGATTTTTTAAGTTAGATGAGGTCATTAACTTCACTTTATTCCGAATTTTTAATTCGGGCTTTTTTGTTTTGGAACAAGATTTTTTTGATAGTTTGCCTTTCGTGACCACTAATTCAATTTTTCTAGAATTTTGACTTTTATTAGTTGGGATAGCTTTACTCGGACTGGGGGTAGTATAACTGTCAACTGCAGTAATTAATTTAAGTTCTTACAGATATGTAATTCCCCAGTGCTATCCGACCCGCACCTTCACGAACTGTCGTCGGAGTCGCTGTCACTTTCCGAGTCATTGGTGCGATGTTTCTTGCGCTTGCTAGACTTCTTGCGGAGAGCTTTCTTCAACTCCGCCCGCACTATCTGGGCAAAGTTCGCACCCTCAGGCTTCTTTTCTTTAGAATTGGGCTTACCTGCGCCCCCATTCTTCTTGATCGGAGTACCGTCTTTGTTATAACGGCGGCAGTCATGGGTAGTTGACTTTTGTGCGGCCCCCCATGTTTCTTGCATAGCACATAGTGCTTTTGGTCCAGCCCACCTTCTTGGGCTTCTTGGGGATGCGGGAGTCCATCGACTCTATCTTCCGCTTCTGTTCAGCCCTCTTTGCCTTGGTCGTGCTAGCTGGCTTGTTATCGAGTTCCGCATTGTTCTCGATATTTTCTAGGACCAATAGTAGGGTCCTAGTACTGACTGGATTGGTATTCTCTGTCAAGTCATACTGGGTCTGCCACTTGGCTGGACACATGCTCAATAGATGAGTCGCAAGGTCAGCGTCATCAAGGGGCAATACCTTTTTGGTAGCCTAATTAGCCTTCGGGCTGTAATACAGGCAGGGCAATATCTCGAGGTAGCTGTTGAGCTGTTCTACTTGGACGAAAAATTGACGTATCAAAACCCAGTTGGGCTTCTTCAACATATTCATGATATAATACTTGAGGGCCTCGCCAGAATCATGACGGAACACCTGCAACAGGTGAAACGTGACGCACTCATGAAACAAGTCCCAAGTCTTCTTGGGAGTCTCCGTGTGCGGTACTCCCTTGATGTCTTCCCAAGGAGCTTTAGTCACTTGGGCCTTGATAATCTTCTCCCACAGCTGACGAGCCTTGTCAGAGAGGAGGTTTCCGTACAACTCAAAAGGCTTCACTCCAGCCATTGAGACTGCGAGTTTCACATCTTCAAGAGCTTTCAGGACCTTGTCGTAGGAGGCCTTGGCTTCCACTAGGGCAGGTGAAGCAGTCTCGGTGGTCGTACCGGGTGCATCTCCTTTATTGTCCTTCTTCTTTTTTTCAGCATTGCGTACTTTCACGTACTCCTCCTTTGCTAGCTCGGCCTCGATCTTGGCTGTTTCAACAGCCTTCTTGGCTCCAGCGAAGTCCGTGTCAAGTCCCATTTGCTTGCAAGCGTGAATCGCGGAGCGTACATGCAGTAGAAACTGATGGGGAGTCCCGGACGCCCATATCACCACCTTTAACTCATTCCGGGTATTCAGGAGAGTCAATTTAAAGTAGGTGGTCTTTTTGTCCTTCGCGAGGGCAGCACGGGATCCTGCTCAGGAATATAGCGTATGGGGTGATTCTTCCCGCCAATGCCACATTCGCACTCTACCCACTTGAGCTCTTCTGGAAATGCTTTCACAGAGGACATGGCTCTCAACTTTTCACCTAGACTAGTGCCTATAAAGAGCTTCGTGTAAGAGCTCCTTGGTGGACTGAGGAAAAAATTGTTTGCACGGTGACGTGCAAGGAACTTAGTACCCTGCGTGGTAAACCTCGTCTTGTCGACCGCCTGTAGTCATCGGGATGAGCCTTTTGTGTGGTAGAAATCGCGATCAACTTACCGAGTTTGGCTATTGTATGATAGTGACCTAAGCCGGAAGTAATCGAAAAGTAGTTGTAGATAAGAAGTAGAAAAAAGGATGTTTCAGTTGTTTGGAGTTTATTTTTATAAGCTAAAATACTGATTGAAAATGAGGACTGCCTCATGGTAGTCCTCTCTAGTTTATCATGCATTTTGCATGTAATTCGAGGAGGTTAGATTTGCATGAACCCTATTGGAATCATGCATGCCAAACTGGGTGTACATGCACCTGGTTTGGGCTGTACATGCATTCTTGCATGCCAACCTGAATCCACTTGAACCTAATTAGGCTGTAGATGTAATCCTGCCAGTGGGCCCCCCAGGACCCAATGGTCTTGTTAAGAAGTCCTGCAGGACTCAATGGTCTTGTTAATGAGTCCTGCTTCTATGTGGTGGGATACTACCCTTAGTTAGGAGAATTCCTATTTGTATGTGTACCCCTGGGCCTGATATTGGGCCCAGGTTGGGTCAGGGGTACCAGTAGGTATCCTTGGCTCATGTCAGTGACGGAAGCCATGTCCCTTGGAGACCCCACATCCCACCTCCTTCACTGCTTTGCCAAGGAGCTCAGCAATAGTATCAACCCCAACCGGGCAACACAGGGAATACACAGCATCAGGAAAACCTAGTTGGAAAAATTTTGCCTTCGCAAGATCAGAGGCCACCTTGCAGTAGAAGCGCTTGTGTCCTGAAGCAATCTTCTGAAGATAGCGATATATAGTGCCCCCAGGAGGGATGCAAATATACTCATTCATTTTGAGGATTGAGTTTCAGTCATGACCTTGTAGTCTTGTCTTCCTTGGGAGCAAGACCATAAAACTCAGAACCTTCAAGTCCATGTCCAACTTCAAACAATCCTACCTCCAAGTGCTCAACTAGCAGTTCAATGTGCTTTCATCTAGTGCTCCTTTGGGTCATTCTTGTCCAGAATGTCAATGCAAAGGTCTTTTACATCCTCAAGTTTTTAAGATCTGATGACCAGCACCCAAGCCATACAAGGATCCATGCATTTTTGCATGGTTCTCAAGCAACTTGTTGAGATTTGCGGTTAGTCCACCTGCAAAGTTGAAGTCTTGGTTCAACTGGAAGCACCAGTCAAACAGGTCCTTTGACATTCCCAAGATAGTACGACAGTACCTCATGATGGGAGTAGGTTGTAGGTCAGGGCAGATGCTCTTTTTAATACCTATTTACCATCATGGTATCACCGCTGAGCTGCAAGATGACAGCTGGTACAGTGTGAGTGTCATCAGGAGAAGTGATGATCCGCTTGAGGTCTTGGTTCAACCATGGACTTTGTTCTGTAATGTACTGCATGAATTCAAGAAGGAGTGCTTCATGCACTCTCTTGTGCTTACTACCATGCCTAGTAGTACCCTTGTACTTGGACGGAACGTGTTTTTTGTATGCTAGAGATTTGCCGAAGCTCAATCTGTCCATGCCAAGAATGTCTGGAGATACCATGTTGTACTTGGCTTTGAAATTTGAAAACTTGATAGGCTTTTCATATGGGTTAAAGTGCACTGCAAGTAGTGTGGGTATTTGCATGCCAGTAGCATGGGTGGCCATGGGGTTAGGATTGCTGATTTTCTTGATGATTGCCTTTTTGCACTTCTTTTTACTGGGTGTTGGCATTTTCATGACAGATGTGTTTCTGGACATGAATGGGACTTTAGTTAATGGCGAAAGGTCTTCTTGGTCTTTTTTCTTACATGTTTCCATTGCTATCTTGTAAAAAATATGATGTCATTTGTCGGCCAAAAATGAGAAGAAAGAGAATGATGTACATCTCATACTTACGTGATAACTTCCTTGTTAATTAAAACAGATCGGATGACACCTGCCCCAGTGACAGTCTCACAGGCCCTTTGTGTAGTGACAGCACCTCTTTATGACTCATGATAGTCACTTGGGTTATTTATCTGCTGAAGAACAATTAAAAAGACTAGCATAAGTCCCTTTTAATATATCATTATTCTACTGCTTGGTTGTCATCAATCATTTACGAGTAGTACTGGTAAGTCCATTTCAGTTGTCATCAAAGAAAATAATCTCCACATGTGGTCTTACATACATGATACCACTCTTGTCATCACCACAAGTTATCTTGCTAATTTTAGGTGCAAGTCATCAAAGTGGAGTCTCTGTCACATCAAGGTTCACTCGCTCACTTCTTGGACACCTGCACCCCTTCAAAAATGAGCAGTTCTGCTGCATATCAAAGTAATATGCAAATCATACCATGATCCAGCAACAATGATATCATTTTCTGACCTTTTGTAACCACAGCCATTTAACAAATTTTCTTGCTGAGACTGACAATACTCTTCATTCCCTTCCTTGAAAATTTTGCAATGGACTACAGTTGCAATTGGTGGATACCATATATGATCAAAAGTAGTACCAGTGGTAGCAGCTTTGGCCCTGAATCAATCACATATACTCAAAGCTAACAACATAGCACAAGCATGTGCATCGAGTGTTGCAAATTCCCACTCAACTCAACCATTTTATTGAGGTTTGTCTGGTACTGTAAACTGAAAAATAAAACCAAGCCTTTCCTGATGGCACAATTAATCAACCTCAAGCCTAAAATATCTATGAGAGGTGTCACATCAAAGGAACTTTACTTGCTTGTCAATTTTTCACAAAGATTTGTGATGAAACTTATCAGTAATTGATTATTTTGATCATCTTTGTTATTCAAGAGCCAATGCAAAGAACAGTATGTATAATTGTGAACTTCCAAAAGTCAATGAATTTTAAAACCAATACTTCTTGTTTTTGGAAAATTACAATCTCTCTTCTGGAAATGCTGATTCAAATCCATGTTAATCCTGATTTTTCTTCTTTGCTTTGCCTACAAAATAAGATTCACTTGGTTTCTATGTGTCTGTGATTTGAAACAACTACTTTTTATCAGGATGACCAAGTCTTTGGTGTAGGTCATAAATCTTCATAGTTTGAGCATTTTAGTACTCAGGAAGCTACTTAAATTTCCATCAAAATTTATGACACTTTTGTCAGGCAATAAGAGAGGTTAGATCATTGCTAATCTCTATTAGGATTTTTAATAAGTTGTAAGGTGTGTCTTGGAAAATTTTCACAGAGCTGACAGCTGCTTTGCCAACAATGCCTTTTTTGTTACTTTAATAGCTGCTAGTCTAAGTCCTGTCACCAATTCATTAATACATCTATGCTGATGTTGTTATTTGTAAGACATTTGTGGAGATGATTTTCCTTAGATGACAACTTTTATTAGTCTTCAATTTTTAGTATATTATTTGGCAATTACCGCATAATGTCTCAGTAGAAACAAACAATACAAGTCACATTGCTGAGTTAAAGTTCATTTGGTTTTCCAATGTATTGAAATATGTTGGGGACAGATCATAAGGACAGCCACAATAGTCAGAGTTTGCATCCACCAAACATCATTTATCCACCAAGAAAGATAGAATCAACAAAGTGTGACCAAATCAGATGAGAGATGTCATTGCATGATGAGCAAGAAGAGACAAGAGGTACAGGAAGAAAAGTGAGTGCAAAAATTATTTTAGGTTATATTTCCGTAATCACGGAATAAGACATTTATATATCTAATTTATCTCATCAATTTTTTATGTTAGGATCAAGAAGGTTTCAATATACAGGTGGCATGAGAATTGATATGGCCAGAAATATAAGCTCTTCTGCTGATGAAAAAATGAAGAAAGAGAAGCCACAGACAAGGTATTCCATCACATATAGCATAATGATACCTGTCCTTTGTAACTCTTGTGAATCACTTGGTCATTTTATTCAATGTAAGGCAGGAATGCTCTCTTTAGAATGTCATTATTTGACTACCTACTTGTCATCAAACATTATGTGTAGTCTGCCTAAGTCTGTTATAAATTCCACACTTTAAATTGAATACACAATATACAACTCTTGTCATCAATAGTTGTTCTCATGCAAATTTTAGGTGTAAAGCATCAAACAGGGAGTCTCTTTGTCACATGGAGGTGAACTATTTGGTTTGCTTGTGGTTCACCTCCATATGACAGAGACTGAATCTTGATGATTCACACCGAAAATGTGTAAGATAGCTTGTGTTGATGACAAGAGTAACATTATTGACAGTAATTTGTAACAATGAGCCATTGTCTCAATATTATCACCATGTCCACTCTTTGAACAAATGATCACACTTTATTCATTATTATAGAAAACTTCAATCCAATTTCATCTTTGAGAAGATTTGTCGGCTTCCTAATAAAAGTGCTACCCTTCTCATCATTTGTGACATCACATTCCACATCTATGGGACTTAGTTGCAAAACAATGTTGTCAATAAAATTATTTTACCATATAAGGCGGATTATAGGTAACATCGGCCTATAAGTAACACCTGGTGAGTCTCACAGACATTTGCATTTTTCAGTTGTTTAAGCCTATCAAATAGAAGTAAAACCTTCAAGAATAGGTTCTGCTTTGCACCAGCAATACTCCCATGTCTGAGAGCCCTTTAGTCAAACCTTGGGTGTGAGATAGATACTTAACATCAGTAGTACAAACGAATTTTGTAAGTGTAGTCATGTTCAGCTCATGTTCAACAAAATATGACTGACATGTTTCGTGAGTGTACTTACATGTTTTAAGTTGACTAACGAGGTGTATGTAAGGAATCGTGTGCACACAAATTCACACATGGATATTGCGAGAAATTAGTTGCCATTTTTTTATTTTCATCGAAGTTGATACTTGTAAGTTTC
Organism: Cyclotella cryptica; assembly: GCA_013187285.1. Classification (NCBI taxonomy): domain Eukaryota; phylum Bacillariophyta; class Thalassiosirophyceae; order Thalassiosirales; family Thalassiosiraceae; genus Cyclotella; species Cyclotella cryptica. Next base: position 1,904,929 of record JABMIG010000002.1, read on the forward strand.
TACTTAGAGAGCGATAACTCTAAAAAAAGCCGTAACTTTTCTTACATAAAGCTTTTTCATTAACTAATCAAAGTTTACTCTGTTGTATTATTACGATAGTTGTCGGTTAAGTCCAAATTTAATTAAAGTTGTCGGGTAATTCAAAATTTGTCAGGTAACTCCAAATTTATGGCGCGCGCCAAACATTTGCAATTAAATTAGGCATGTTCTTTGTGATTTTGAATTCAGTAATTTTTTCTGGATTTGGCCCTTCAGCAAGAATAGGACCTTGATTTTATGTTGCTATTGTGATGTAAGTACAATACATTTTTTGTGTGTTGTGCAAGCGACCGAATTTCCCAACGCTCACGCACTCTGTTCACACACCCGCTCTTTATCAAAAACCTCGATGGCAATTTTGTCGTTGCCACAGTCAATGCACCTGATCTCCACCCACAGACTGAATCTAGAACCGCTGTCACCACAGCTCTGCTGCGAACAAGATAGACAAGCAGAGGAATGTAGACGCAAGGTATGAGTGTTGTTTCTTTTTAATTTTTTCATTTGTTTTAGGGGGCTAACATTTTCAATTAAATATTTACGCAGCGTTCATGCCATCGACATTATCAGGCCCCAAGAGTCAAGCTAGAGACGCTGCCAGTGTGGTCTTCCATTTATAGGAAAGAAAAATGATGGGGAGGCAGGTGCATGGTAAGAAAACAGTCTCTGCTGTCTTTTTTTGCTTCTTCACTGACCATGTTTTTGATACACAATGACTGTGGATCGCTGACATCTTCTCCTTCAGACTGAATCTGGAGACTTGGCTGCTGCCGCCTTGCTCGGACGCTTGCTGCTAACATTGATAAGAAAGAGGGGGAGAAAACCGCAATGTGAGAAATAAACATGTTTTTTATTTTAGTTTCATTTCTCATTTAATTTTTCTGTACCGAAATTCTAACGCAACACCCATGCCACTGTTGAAATGTCAGTTCACAGACGGAATCTGGAGACATTGCTGCTGCCAGCCCCCTGCTAACAATGAAAAGGAACAGGGAGAGGTAAGAGCAAGAGGATTCTCTGATTTGATTTCATATTCCTTTTTTGTTTCACTCTGCCCTTGCCAGTGTTACTCAATGTTGGCCGACAGCCTGAATCTGGAGATACCACCACTGACTCCTCCCCCTCACATATCACCCCGTACACAACAACACCAACAAGAAGAACAACAGCAATATAGAAATCTGAGACCAGGGGCAGAAGGTAAAACAATGCCTCATTTTCTATTTTTACATTGATTTTTACAGCAGCTCAAAATTAATTCATTCATTTCCAGAAAAAAGCTACACCCTCTCTGCATCACATAAAATTGAGTTTATTTGTTAAGTGTAATTAAGTCAATAAACCAAGTTAACATGATGTGGATTTTATTTTACTATTTTAGCACTTGATTTTTCTATGAGTAAAGTACCACAGTGATGAAAGTGCTCATTTCTGATGAATGTCAGTAGTGACCGCTGAAGTCTGCATGTTGTAACTTGTGCTAACCACAAGTAGCAACATGAGAAAGAGATAAGTGTAGACACATTTGTTTTGTTTGTATTTACTCGTAGACATTGTCGGGAAATACTTACATTGAAGTAACTAATAACATACAGCACTGTGACTTTCCCTGATACTTTCCTTACACTTTTTTTGTTACTATACTTACAATAAAGTACATAGTACTACACACACCCAGATGGAGTTTTGCTCTCTCAGACGCATATGTATAGCTCCTCATGGCTCCGGATTGTTGTCACCACACAGCTTGCTTACATGGTGAAGAAGTGGAGTGGCATGGATGAGATAGGAAAAGTGGTGGGAAGGATACAATATTGCTACCTTGATGTAATAGAGTAAGTTTGTGAGACACTAATATTATTTTACCATGTTGAAAACGCTAACAAGGGGACAGAATATAAGTTACACTCAAAGTATCTTTTGACATTTGTATACCTTATAATGTGGCTTGTGCGGTAGTTGTTTTGAGACACATTAGATTTTTCTATTCATTGATATCTCATTTTATTATACTACAAAATTATTCCAAAATATAAGTTATGAACACAAGTCATTGAAAAAATGTAGAGACTCTTAAATCCTCCAAAATTGTCCATTTGTCCTGCCATACTTAGCAAGTGTATCTTCAGATTTTTTTCTAGGAGATAATGTTGTGGAGTTGTAAGCATTAAAAACTGATTTAATTAAAAATGCTCCACAAGCTCTAACAACTAAATGCCATGGGACTTCCACAGTTACTCACCCCATGCATGGACTCAAAACTATGAGATGCCACATGAAATCAGCAACAAACTCTCAATTCTATAGCAATTAACCAAGCTTCTACATATTATCATTTTGGACAGTATTATGGAGTTGCGAACATGACAAACTGAATTAACTCAGCAAGGCTTAAATGCCACAAAGCCTCCACAGTAACTCCCCGTGTATGGACTCAAACTATAGATGCCACATGAAACCAGCAACCAACTCCTCAATTCTTAAATAATTAACAAGCGGTCTTTAGGTTAAGTTTTTTAGAGTAAAAAGTTTCATTAGTACACATTTTATTAACATCCTTAGAAACACCAAATTGTTCCAAGCCCAAACCTACCTTTCATCCACAGTGTAGGTAAAGACACATAGGTTGATATGCCTTTCTAGATCACATTAAAATGGCTGACACAGTTGATTCTGTCTCATGATTCAGTCGCTGAGTAAGTAAAAGACAAGCATTGCTTTACATGCATTTGATAATCCCCATAACAATGGGGAACATAAGCACAGGGAACAGCATGAATGAGATTTGTGTGAAATGTCTGGATTTGGGGCTTGTTGTGTCTACCAATTTACAATCCTGTCCAAACATAATATCACACAGGGTTGCTCCTTCCTCTTTCCAGGATCTTCTGAGGGACTAGTTGATTTTTGATTCTAAGTGAAAGCCAAGGTAGAAAGTGTGGAGTGAACAGATGTCCCATGAAATTAATGGCCCAACAAATACACCACAAACCTATTTTTTATCAGCAAGACCTTCTAAACTTGCTGAGCAGAGCGAGATGCATCGTTCGTCGTTAATTAGGTGATAACTAATTTATGCGAGCTATTTTTTAGTCAATACAGTCCCACGTACTGACGACGCATTTCGTTGGCTCTTAGGACGGGCCTTTTTGGGCTGAGGACCTGAGAGAGTACTTACGTGCTACTCACATACTGTAGGTACATACTTGATTGTATGTGGAGAACATGATGGGTGTTTTGGCTGGTTTTTGGCTAGTATTAGCAGCATGGGTGCGATGATCGACCGGACGGCTTCGCGGACGGCTGCTTCGTTGGCTGTGGGTGACGACATGTCTGTGTTGCAAACGAGTTGGTTGATTGTCGAGTGGTGAGGTTTTTAATTGGAGAAAAACGAGTTGGTCGAATGTCGAGTGGGTAAGTTTTTAATTGGTGAAAAAACGTTAGTTATCACTGCTGAGCAGAGCGAGATGCATCGTTCGTCGTTAATTAGGTGATAACTAATTTATGCGAGCTATTTTGTAGTCAATACAGTCCCACGTACTGACGACGCATTTCGTTGGCTCTTAGGACGGGCCTTTTGGGGCTGAGGACCTGAGAGAGTACTTACGTGCTACTCACATACTGTAGGTACATACTTGATTGTATGTGGAGAACATGATGGGTGTTTTGGCTGGTTTTTGGCTAGTATTAGCAAAACTATCATAGTCCAAACTCCACAATAAATTTGTTATAGCCAATGTGGATTAAACTCAAGAGCTGTGAAAGTGAGACCATTCAGAAACCCATTTTTGATCAGGCCGGTAACTCTAGCAGATTGGCTTTTTTGAGAGAAAATGATTGTTCAATGTGAGTGAATGCTTCCTTATCATGGGTCCATTTTATTTTTGGAATCACCATATTGAGATTTTCACAATCAGCACAGCACTATATGTAAGTAGCCATTGATAGACCTCCCCTTGTCTATAACCCCCCGTTAAAGTACATAGACTCTACTGTGTTATATGATGAACTGTTTGTAGACCCCCCCCACCCAGGTCAGACTGTCCTGGGGGTCAATAGACTATCTTGGGGGGTCTCTAGACTGTCTTTGAGGGGTCCATAGACTATCATAGGGAGTCCATAGACTATTCATGACTCCGTACAGGAAGTCTACAGACTCTTTTTCAAATACCTCTAGACTATTTTAGGAGGCCACAGATTTTTGAAGCATAGTGTTAGTAGCCCTTGCAGACTCCTCCATCTTTAGACCCCACCTCACAGTCTACAAACCCCCTTGAAGTCTATAGACTCTACTTTTTTACTAAAAACAATATGTATACCCCCAAGTTTGTAGACTGTCATGACGGGGGGTCTATAGACTATCATGGGGGGTCCATAGACTGTCTTTGGGGCTCTATAGACTGTCACTGGGGGAGGGGGGTATATAGACTATCAAGGGGGGGTCTATAGACTATTCATGACTCAGTGTGAGAAGTCTATAGACTCTTCTTAAAATACCTCTAGACTCACCATAGTTACATGTGATTAGTTAGAAGTAGTGGTGCAAGTCATGCACAAAATAAAAACATCACTTATGCTCCTTCATGGGACATGTGACTTTTGTAGTAATCAAACACAAGTATTTTCCATCATATAATTTTCCCACCAGTTTGTTTTTAGATGGGGAGTCTGTAGACTGTGAGGTGGAGTTCATAGACAGGGTGGGGGGTCTACAAACAGCTACTAACATATAACACCGTTTCATTTCATTGAGTAAGGCATTACCAGTCAGTTGATAAAGTTGAATTGAAGGTACCAATAATTATTTTGACTGTATTGATGATTATGAAAAGAAATGACCCAAGTTGTCATCAATTATCTAATGCTTCAAAAGTTGCTGATAACATCTGCATAGAATTAAGAGGAGATGTAAATGGTCCACATCACTTTTTGCATATCAGCACTTACCCCAGTGCCAAACATGACCCCATAAAACTCCTACTTACAAGTTGACCCTAATGCTCACACTAAGAGTCTGTCAAAGCATCATAGAATAGAGAGCCGTAAACAGCTTTGTACATGTACATGACCAGATGTCTTACATTTCCTTGCTTCCTGCAATCAAGCTTCATCTCATAGGCCACACAAGTTATATCTCTGTTGTTTTCTGTTCTCATCCATTAAAATTCACTCAACAGTGATGGATTAGGTAAAAGGTCAAAGTTGTACATTACATGAATAACCATTCAACAGGATGACAAAGGCCACTCTACATAACAACTAAAATCAACAGAATAATTGATTCTGACAGTTCCATTGTCTGACTTTGCCCATTGCTGTCATAAGCACAATAACATACCACTTGAGGATGTTCTGAAGAGTTCAAGTCCAGCTCTACAGCATCAATCTATTCAGGAGACACCACTGCAAAAAATGGTGCATGGATCATTTGGAAACTGTTTTGTTTTGTATGTGTAGAAACATGATACAGCTTAAAAGAATAGGAATGCACATGCGCTGTCTTTCACCCATCTCATGGACAAAAGTGATTACAGTGATGGAAGAGGAAATTACTGACATCCTTACATTCAACCTTTGATCTTTTTGGACTCTTTTGATTGGAGTCAAATTTCATGTGTTTCAATGCCTTTGACAAGTTATTGTCAGGTGAGTGTGATGGATCAGAACTCTAATTCATTTATCCTTGGTTTCTCCATAAGTGCATCAAGTTTACTTCATTAACACCAAATATCTATTTTTAATTTACTTTTAAGCAATGTTTGGGACACTATCTGATACTAGAAATATTCCAAATGCTCCTATTGTTTGAGCTATCTTTAATATCAGTTATTTTTATTCACCCAATATGGTAAAATCTTGTTTGAACCACAATAAACCATAAGACGTTATCACAGTAGAATGAAGTGAATATCACATCTACAGATCACTTTGAGAAATATTGTTGCATATGGCCAATTTGCGACCTGGGTGACTTTGTTTGCAGATGTTTGTATGTTATGTTTTTCTTTTTCTTGAGATGTCAAAAATCTTATAAAAGACTGGGCAACTAAAAAACCCATAAGTCCAGTTCTATATGTGTTTTCAAGTTTTGCATGGGACAGATGGTAAGTAAGTTTGCAATAAAAAATAAAAAAAAAATTGAATTTGGTGTAGAACTATACAAGTTCCTCATGATAAGATTACACAAGAACCAAAGGGATGGCCAACTTTAATCGAAGTTCCTTGAGAAAAATATTTCACACAAGAAAGAACAGGTAAACAATATATTCCACAAAAATACTTCAGGAGTCACACTACCTTTTTAGTTATCTGGATACATACCCGTCCAATGATGGATACCGAAAAACTCATCACTAGTAAACTACAAAAGAATTTGGTGCAAAAAGAGTACCAACATTAGCCTATGTAGAAATACACCAAATTTCTACATGAGTGAAGAATCATTGGTAATTTTTGGTCACATTCAATAGACTATGACTTGTGAAAGATATTGCACATGTATGAAATAGGAACACCTTAAAAGCCCTTCAAAATGTCTACTGATTTGTATATGGTTGTGAAAATTTTGCTACTCCATCCTCCATGGATCATGGCATTTTTATCCATCAAAAGGTGCCAAACATATGAAAATACAACTAGGTAAGTATTAACATGTCTTATTTGCTCAATGTGTAGATGTCCATTCTTCTGATACAAAATATTTTCATCCATTTCTATGTTCATACTGTTGTGGACTTGCAGTTTCTATTTGCACAGCTCTATACAGATTCCAATATGTTTTCAAACCATTTTGATACAGCGCAATGCTGTGTACTAGCAGCTGCTGAAAGATCTCTCAGCAGTGAAAGAAAGAAAGAAAAAATCATCCACAGCTCAGCATTTGATGAAGATATTCACAAAACATTTGTTGCAAACAGAGGAAGGATAAAGCTCAAATCAAGAATTAGGTTGCTCTGGTTGATTTGTATCTGCAATGTCCACACAACATGCTTGTAATGCAACTGAGAAATAAAGATAAGAATTACATTAATGTTGAAAAGCAACTGCTATGGGATTTTGGTAGGCTTTTACAACTCAAATGTGGGACTCACAATGGTTTAAGACCTTTTGACAATGGCCTAAGATGTAATAAGTAAAAAGTTTTTATACTGAGATGTAGGTAAACAATGCATAACTTGCTTGCTAGTTTACCAATTGCATGTCTAAGAATGGGGATACATTCCTCATCAATCGAATGAAACTGTTCTCTACAACATCTGTTGAGGTTCTACATGAAAATGGTATGAACATACCCTTCTCATGAGGTTGTTCTGCACCATAAGATCTTTCTCTGGGATAATTTTCTTTAGACCTTTGTCATGATAAGGATTCCTCTCCTCTTGGGATGTAAGGAGTCGTGATCTCTTGGAAGGACTTCAGGGAAAGTTGCATCAAAAACAAAAACAGTCCAGCTTGATACTTTTAAAAAGTACTACCATGTCAAGAACTTATTTCCACGCACTAGGAGAACAACAACTGACTATTGTTTGTCAGAAGTCCTAATCACTTTTTGAATTTAGAGGTCAATCGACAGTGGAAACATACTTTGTCCTGGTGATTTGCTCTTGTATGGAAGGTCAGAAAAGTACATTTTTGAATATTGGTACAATCACGTACCAATATTTGGAAACGTACCGATTTCTAAAAATGTACCAATCCATGTTGATGGTACATTTTGAAAGATCAGTACATTTAACAGTAGGAACTAATACAATATTTACACGAAAAAAGAAATCAGTACATTTTCAAGGATCAGTACAATTTGGCACCGGTCTTTGAAAATGTACTGATCTTGCAAAATATACTTTTTGTATTTTTTTGGTACCAACCTGAGAACGTGGCTTCAGAGCTATTTCTTCCTACGGTTGTCCATGTGTCAACAAATACAAGTGCCAAACCTGTTAGATACACAAAACCCCCTGGGTCAGAGTTTTCATATTCTTGTAGAGTGTCCTCAAAAATTCTTCTTGAGCAATCCTTGTAATTTTTGTATGAGTAATAGTATTGGTACTAACATACATACTTTCCTTTAAGTCCGAATGCAAGCCTACTTGTAACTTAGCCAATGAGTGACTAATTCTTGATGACTTATCATTATGATATGCATGACCCTTGTGACAAAACTGATGATCTTATGATGCTTAGCATACAAGTAGAGATATTATCTTGGATACACAATCTTGAAGGCTTTTTCACAAGTTTTGCTTTCAGTCTAACAGGACAATTCAAGAGGGGTTGTGCAGTCATTTTAAACTTATCAACACCAGTTGGGGCTTGTAAGTTCTCTATTGAGCATCATCTAATTTAAATGATTGAACTTGATTATTGTGTGTATGTTTTGTTATTTCAGCACAATGTGCTTTCCCAGGGTGTGAAGGTCAATAGCGCACATGTACCACACAATGCAATACAAAACACCTATCAGAGGTATCATTAATTAATTGTTTTGTAGGCAAAGAAGAAATTCTGTTTAAGGTGTGTCAAGGTGATAATTTAAAGATAGACAGTGCAAAATATTTTAGAGACCCCAACACTCCATAGTATCAGGAAGCAAATAATAACCCAAAACTTCCCCTTCTGCTACCACTCAATTAAAAAGTTGCAGTTTACATTGGTGTTAGATGCCCATGAACAAGAATAAATACCAATAATTAATATTGTTCAATACAAATGCACCATAAATTTGTTGAATGATGTCCCTTCACCCTCATGTGATACTTTGTAAAAATCTTGATAACCGACTTCGGCGCAGGGAAGGCAAAGTTCATGTAGAATTCCGCATCATCTACGTAGGAATAGATTCATTTTGTTGTCATGGTAGTATTGCCGCACCTCTCTCGAATCGAGCAACCCCCACGCCACTGCGGACGACACAGAACGGACACAAAATAATAGAGCATGTCCTCCAACGACGCCACCACGAATGCTTCCGCCCCAACATCCGCAACCAACACAGCGGTAGCGGCGGTCGAAAACGCCGCCGAGATATCCTTCGGTGCCGGCTTCGATGGGGACAGCGACATCCAAATCCTCTCCAACGCACAAGTGGCCGTCATCCTTCAAATGTCGGCGCAGAATGCACTGATTCGAGATGAAGAATTGCATGATGTTTATAAAAAGACGCAGAAGTATGTGGAGAGGTACAATACGATGAAAAATCCGGAGAAGGAGCATCAGGAGTTGGTGGATGAGTTGGATAATTTGCAAGGGGTGAGTGGAGAGGTTTGCTGTGTTTTATGCGAAAGATTTCACCCTTCACAAATTAAATCCGTAATGTCTGATGGACATGAAACAACATCAGTGCACTCACCACCTTTCGAAAAGAAACTGAAGAAGGTCAAGAAATGGAACTGCATCAATTCGAGGTGGCAGCTTTGATGAACCTCGTGGCCACTGATACGATGGTGGAGGAAGCAGTGGCGTTGATCCCTTCGTTGAGCAGGTGAATCATGTATTGTCAATCATTTCGTTTGATCTTGCTGTTAACTCAAGGCTACTCTAAAGTCAAAACATTTATGTCATGTGTTACGCGGCATAAACCAGGTTTCCTGAGAGTGCGGTAGATGAAATTTTGGATTTGATTAGGAATACCATGATAAGGATTGTTAGCTATGGAAGCTAAACCTTCGGATGAATCTACGCACTATTTCGAAAGTTCTAAACATATTTGGGAATAACCATGGGGCTGATATAGTCGGAAGAAAAGTATTGTTGACAATGGGGGGATTATAGACTATTCTAGATGGTCACTATACTGATGAGGCGGTCTACTTCTACGTAAAAGCTGCACTTCATTCGAGAAACCTAAACATTAGATGGCGGTTCGCTCTTTGTGGAGAGGAACAAGCATATGTGGACGTTATCGTTGGCCTAAAAACCATACAATTTGGGGGATTGAAGGTCGTCACTATACAATCATCCGCTGAGGTGCTTCACTTCTGTGCATATGCTAAACTTTACTTTCAATTAAAAAACATGGTCACTTGATATTAGGTTCTTTCGCGAATTCTATTTCTTCATCGACAATACATACTCCATAAGTAAAGTCACAAGAGAACCGTACACTTCATCATCCACCGAACTTGGCACGAGCCGCCTCCAATTCCCTCGGCGGGACCAAATCCAAATACCTTCCCATCCCCTCCTTGGCCATCTTGACAAACCCATACAAATCATTCCACTCCACTCCAACATCATCCCCCCTCTCCACCTCCCTTCTCCAATACTGCACCTCGGCACGCATATCCTCTATATTCGTCAACACCTCATTCCTCAATAGGTATGCCAAACTTTGCGTCGCTCCCGGTGTCGCTCCTCCACCCAAATACAAATTGGCTCGATCGGGATCGGAATAATATATATTGTCCGCAAAGGCATTGAAGGCCTTTTTAAAATTTCGTTTGTCCAAGTTGGGTTGGGAGAGGATATTGTCCATTTTTTGGAGTGTGGTGGTGGTGACGGAATCGTTGGGATCCTCGCGTAGGAGGACGAGGAGGAGTTGATCCAATGTAAGTATATCACGTTCGACGGCGAGGATGGGTTGAAGGAGTTGCACGTAAGAATCGAACGGTGTGGGACCGTTGGATGCGGTGGCTAATTCTCCATTGTATTGGAGGTTGTCGACTTCGTCTTGATTCCAGATGCGTATCTGATGTCATGTTTTGTAGGTGAATGAATGAGTGGTGGAGATTGTGTTTGAGGGGGCATGACAACAGCAATGACGAGTATGGCAAGTGGGCCCTCACCTTTTCCAAGACTGGATTGGTCAATGGATTGGGTTTGAATAAATCACTCGAAGCGGCATTTACTTGTGTTGGATGGATGAGTATTGCCATGGATAGCGGAAGAAGGAGAGGTATTTTACGAATCAGCTCTCGTCTGCTTCGGTAAATATTGACATTGTTGTCATTCGTACAGTCGTAATTCGTCGTCACGACAGGACGAGAGGAGGATGCTGCATTGCTAGGAGGGATCGATGTGGACTTGTGTAGATTTGTGAAGGATGCCGGCCCATGGAAGGATGTCCCTGGTATCGCCAACCATGAGACTATGATAGTGGATAGAAATAATGACGGACGAGATTTCATGGTCGCTTTTCGGTTATATGGTTTGAAGGAGTAACGCCTTGCGCATAATGCTCGAATTGAATGATATGTAGCAGAGAGCTAGCACAGAGGGGTACTTATCAACTCTGACGAAGGCGAAGCATGGTGGAAAAATCAAGAGTGATGTAGGTTGCTGATCTGACGCTGATGCGGTGTGATTACGAGGAAAGTTCTCGGCTGTGCTCTGTCTCAGCGCTCTGTCAGATCATTTTTTCAGTGGGAGGCTTTGCTAATGTGCCTGATTTTTGACCTGACTTCGGGGACAGATAAAACATTATGACATACAAAGGTTAAAAATGTTTCCATCCTTAGGAGTAACCTGTAGGGAACGTAGACAAGTTTGTCGTGTGTCCTCTCCGCTTCGCGGACCTCCCCGGACTCCGTCGACGATCGCGCGCCTCTGTCACCTCCCCACTCATGATGGCACAATAGTCGTCGCAACTCCAACGAACACCGTCGTCCCCACACACTTCCTCCGCCCCACCCTCCCCACAAAAAACCTAAATGCGCCCCCTCCATCCCGACCCCATCCGTCCCCCCCCACCAACCCAACACGCCGCCAAACTCTCCGGCTGCGGCCCGCATCGCTCCTTCCGCCATCTCCATCATCAACGCGGTCTCGTGGGGACGTTCCACGTTCGTCTGTTGGAGGGGAGGGAATTACGACGTGCGCATTGGAGTGCGCTTTCGTTGGGTCCCGCGAGATTGTTGGGGTTGAGTTCGGCGAGTGGGGAGGTTAGTTCGTTTGGGAGTTTCCGGTTGGCGTTTTGGGGAGAGGAGGAGGGGGAGGCCGATGGCGGGAATCATCCTGTCGATGGGGAGCGGGGGAAGAAACGGGCGATGGAGGGGAAGCAGTCGTCTTCGTTGGATACCACTGATTCCACCACGCCGTCGTTCTCGTCGTCTTCGGGTGGAGGGCTGCCCATGAAAAGCGGCGCCGGTGCTATGAGCAGCGACACTACTTCTCGTGCGCATTCCTTTCTTCCCTCCATGCCATCGGCCTCCGCGTCCAACCACACACAGCAAAATAACTCCATAAAATCGCCACTGACCCCCTTCGATCAGGGATGTCTTGCCAGCATGAGTCCGGCTCGTTCCCCCTACTTCCCCGCCTTTGCTCAACAGCAGACTCAGAAACAAAACAACAAGCCAATGCAGCAACAACAATCCAAGCCGTGGAATACTTCGCAACAATCGCAATCGCAGGCATTCCCACTCCCCTCGGACGGCAAACCTCCAAAGTCAATGCCACCACCGCCACTACCACCCACATCCACCGGTCCCACCCCTCCCCATCATTACGCCAAGGAACAATTCCGTTCCTCCGTCATACACAATGACTCCAACCCAATCTGGGGAGACACCACCACGTCCTCCAACAACATGTCATCCTCCACCCACTCCCAAAACAACAACAGCAACAGCAACAGCAGCACCTTTCACATCCCCCTCCGCAAAGAAGACCTCTACCCCTCCCTCCACTCCGACGGCGCACGAATCGCACTCGAACTACGCCTCGACGAAGAAATGGCCCCCACCGAATCGCTCTTGGTGGGAGGAGCACTCTCCCACGCCGTCGGAGCCGCCACGGCATTGGTGCCCGTGTTGGGGAAGAGCGTGGGGGAGCAGGCGCAACGGGGTGCCACGGCGGGAATGGAGAGGTTGGGGTTGGGAGTGGATCGGTTGATTGGGAGGGGGTATGTGGATTTGATGCCTTTGCTTTGGGGTGTTTGGGAGGAGGAGTGGGAGAAGGAGAATTGTTTCGGGAAGAATGCGGCGGCGACGACAATGAAGGAGGTGGAGATGGAGGCGGAGGTGGATGAGTACGGGAGGATCCCTGTCCAGGCGTATAGGAGAAGACGACGTGTGGAACGGTTGGGTATGTTGGATGTTTGGGTTCCGTTGTATCGTCCTTCGAACGATAATGCTCCAACGGAGAGTCGTGGGAAGGTCCATCTTCTCATTTCGTATGAGCCCAATGGCATGTCTCCCAAGCCGAATGATGTGGTGGCGTTGGAATCGTTTGCTCGTCGTCCTCCTTCGGATACCTCCTCGTTGAATGCTGGTTCTGTGATTGCACCTATCTTACCCCCGCTTTCTCCGCGTAAGTAGTTTGCGAGAATGCATCCCTCACATGTTGGATACACCCCTCACACACATGTTGTACCATTCCCACTCCCCCCAATCCTCAGTCCTAGTAGTCGACACCCGCTCCTCCTACCTCCTAGTCGAATACTCCACCTCCCGAACCATCACCTCCGTAGATCGAAGCGGCAACGTCAAATCCTCCAAATGGGAACGAACCCACCGAGTCCGCATCCACCGCAACGCCGCCTTCGTCATCGAACGACGCACCCTCCTCGACGCCGTGGGAGACGTGGCCCGCCTTCCTGGAGACATTGTCCTCTCCACTCCGGTGGGACGGGAGGTGGCCGAGGCCTCGGCACCGATTGTGGCGGCCGCGGGAGAATTGTTGGGACCGGCGTTGTTGTGGGGGAAATTGATGATGGCGGCGGGTGGGACGGGGGTGAAGGCGGGTATGGCGGGGTTGAGGGCGGCGACGGAGGCGGTGGTGAGTACGAGTCAGGATATGGCGAGGAGTGGGAAGTATGAGAGGAGTGAGGAGGCTGGTGTTTATCGGTATGGTGGATGATTGCGATGGAATGGTTTGGTCGGTTGACTTGAGGTGTACATATCTGTTGGAGGAGATGGAATATATTCAGTTTTGTGAGGCAAGAGTTTGCCATCGATTGGATTTTTGTTTCCGTGGTTACTGTAAAAATGTGGAGGTGTTGTACAAAAGTTTGACTTCATCTATTCCAAGTGCCCAAAACACAATGAATCAATAGTAATGTTAGATATTCTTCTTATTCATGTTTGTGATGCTGACACCAAATCCAAAACCGCCTCCATAGTCCACTTTCCCACCAAATTCAAATCCTCACGATCACATTCTCGAATCAACGTCGACAACAATTCCTCCTCCGTTTCCTCTCCACTCCCTCGTTGCCGCAGCCGCTCCTCCCTCCATTCCTCCACCTGCGCCAAAAAATGCGCTGCATGCGCATGCAAACACTTGACACCATCCCAAACTTCTTCTCCCTCACCACCACCACCTTCCCCACCACTTCTCCTCGGTCGAATTCCCGCCACACCCCGTCGACCATCCAATGCCTCCTTCCACCCTCGACGCAATACCTCCTCCCGATCGGCAGAAGTGAGTAATTCCCACCGTTTTTGTCCGTACGATGTATGAGCTCTGGCCATTTGTGAAAGGTTCGAGGGTGATGAGCGCAATCGTCCTTCCATTTGGGTAACGTTGTGTGCGGGGGATAATTCGAGTTGACTGATGTACGAGCGAAGATGGGGGGAGGTGAGCCAGTAGAGTGTGGGGAAGGGTTCAATGATTTGTTGTTTGTTGGTGGGAGGAGAATGTGAGGAGGAGGATGGTGACGTTGGGGCATGGATGTACCAACATCGATTGGTGGAATTGGGAATGGGGGGGTTGCAAGTAGATTCCACAACAATGGAGTCGTCAGTCGTCGTCGTGGTGTCTGTAGTTCGACTACAACCACGCTTTCGTCCCTTGAATTTTCTCCCCTCGCTCTTTCCACCGCGATAGGAATCTCGTACTGCCATGGGATACAATTTCAGTACGGACGGCGGCGGCGTTGGCGACAAAGAAGTACGAGGACGAGTGGGACTGCTGCTCGATGAGTCGTCGTCACGGAGAAATTCCGGGGAGAGACGAGCGGCGACGCATACGGCATTTCCGGGGAGGAATCCCAATTGGGAGAGGAGTTGTACTTCGTCTGTGGGATCCAGTGATTCTTCTCGACCGTCGTCGTCGTTGTTGTCGTGTGACTGTGTCGATGCTTCCATGGTCGAACCATGACATTCGTCCTCCTTCTCCATTCGACGACAAGCTTCACCACGCCATATCCGCCGCTGTCGTTCCTGTCGTCGACGAACAAACACACCTGGCAACGTCGTCCCTCGATCGACGGGCAGTGCCATCGTCGTCGATGGGGCATTCCGTTCGGTGGAGAGGAGGAGCGAGGCGGCATCGAGAATGGAACGAGCCTTGCGTTTGCGTCGGCGAGAGCTGCGGCCTGGTCGAGTGGGGCGTTTGGTGGTTGCTTCACTTGTTGTTGTTGGTGGTGGCGGTGGAGGCGGTTGGTTGGACATTGTCGTGGGGAATGGCTGACGGGCGGCAGGATAATGGCGTCGTGACGACTAGCAAGTACTGTATGCAGGTTGAGACGACGAGGATTTCTAGGTACTACAAGAGAATGGAACATATTGTTACCTTTGACTGCCATATTTTCGTGACGGTGACGCGAGCTTTCCCTGACACATGACCAGACCCCGACAAGACCCCGACAAGACCCCGACCCATCATAGCTCATCATGATGACATATTGGTCTGACACTGGAATGATCTCCTAATGATCTCATTGATCGGTCCAGAATCGCTCCTCTCATGAATTTGTGTCAAGTGTCCACGCCAAGAGCGAATAAAGCAATCTCCTCTCTGCAATTGGCACTCCGAAACACTTGGAGAGTTCTTCGAGACAATGAACCGCTTCTACTCTCTGTACAATGCACTCGTTCTCCTCATATCATGGTCCTACACCATCAACGGACTATCCTATACACCACCAAAAAAGACACATACACATCATTCCAATCCATCCTCACGACGAGTCCTTCTCGCCACCATTCGAAATGCCATCCTAATACCATCCCTCCTTCCCACATGGATGCCCGCCAATGCCCACGCGGCAGCAGCGGCTACGGCTACGGCAGTCGATGCCCAATTTATCAACGTGGGACAACAAGAACCACCCCCGGAGGGCGAATCGCCCTTCGTCACCTTGTCGGAGGGAGTACAAATCAAAGATTTTCGTGTGGGGAGTGGAGAACAAGTCGTACAAACTGGGAGTAGGGTAGAACTTACCGTCAAGGGACGATTGTTGAATTTAAATGGGGTGAGTAGTGCGATACAATACAATACTGCTGGAATGGAAGGAGCACGGAGGGAGGAATGTTGTAGTGATTCGTGTGCTTTCGGCAGTGTAGTATGCCAATATATATAGTGTATGTACTCAACCAAATTCCAACCTTCCATTGCTAGGTTATATTCTACGATACAAAAAGCAACGATCCCAACGGATTCGGCGAAGGAACACCCCTCCTCTTCACCGTAGGTGACGGGACCGTCCTCCCAGGACTCGAACGTGGTATTCTGGGGATGAAACGGGGTGGAATTCGAAGAATTATCGTCCCATCGAAAAATGTAGGATATGGGACGTTTCCCCAGTTGGAACCGCAACCGTTGACGGAGATGGAGAGGAGGGCTTTGGATTCGGTGGTGAAGAATCCGAGGAGGGATGCAACGGTTTTGTTTGATGTCAAGGTGGAGAGGGTTCGATGAGAGGGTTTTCGGGGTTTGTGGGAACGCATTGGAGGAATATTGAACATTGGTGATGGATTATTTGAGAGAATGGCGATGTGATGGAACAGGAACTGACGTGCAGTTTATGACATTTTGAATTCATGATTGGGGACTTGTACTTTTACAATCTGGATTCTTTTACCAAGGTTTATCGTTATCCATATTTCGTAGTAGTTGTATCTTGAGATCGCTAAGTGTGGGCCATTTTTAGTAGATCTGTTTTGGTGAAAACGGAAACGAGTCACTTCTTGATTCTTGCTACTATTGCCATGGATCTCAAAAAAGCTGACATGAGTTATGAACCATCCTTTCTTCATTGCCTTTCGAAATAACGCGTTTAGAGGATAGTGGAACAACCATTGCTCTACAATATTGACAAGCCCATATTGAGCGATAGAAAATGCTTTCTCTCCTTCCATTTGGTTGATTGTCACTCCTTTTGACAATGGGCAAATCGTATTGGCTCAACAATGAAGGATGAAAGGCCTAAAATCTGCCAACTCTGCACCAGACATATTGAGATTATTAATTCTCATTTCTCACAATATCCATTGCAGCCAGAGTATCCTTCTTATCGATCAAATCAAACCATTTTTGACACTCATTCTGAGCCTTGACAAGCAACTCCAACAACTCCCTCCCGTCCACATCCTCCAAAGATTGTCGCATAAGATACCTCAGCTCGGCCTTTGCATCATCCCACACCGTCAAAACCTCATTCCGAAGCAAATACCGCACACCCAAATCACTCGCAATAACCGTCTTGACATCCGGAATCCGATCCTCACGAATCAATTTCGATCGTTCCTCCTTCGTGGCCGTCAAGACGAATCTCTCGGCATCGTAATTTAAATTGGAAGTGTAGTAATTCAATGCCGCGCGTACCTCGTCGGCGGATTCACGAGTTGCTTCTTCCCGTTTGAGACGTTTCCATGCGTCGATTTCTCCGCGTTGGACGAGCATCGCCCCCGGTTTTTCGAGGGGGGATATTGTGTTGCGATATTCGGTGTAGGCTTGGAGGTAGGATTGGGCGGGTCGGGGCGGGATTTTCATGGGCGTTGTCCCTCGATTGTAGTTTTGAGGTGTTAATAGCAAGGTTTCGAGATTGTGTAACATTAATTGTTTGTGTTCGGCATTTGTTTCTGTGGCTAAATTGGTTGCGATGGAGACGGCATTGTCGATGGTGAGCTTCACTCTCGTCGCGGGGAGGAGGGCGTCTACGGGAGCGAAGGGGGGCTTTGCCAGTGCCGGTTGCTTGTTGTGAGTGCCTACTACCAAGGCGGAGGATGTTGATACGATCTGGGTAATGGCGGATCTTCGGGAGGCGATTGTTGGAAAGGAAAAGGCAGACACTGACGGTACATCCGCAAGTCTACCGATGGTAAGAAACGCCAATGCTATATTGTTAACGACCAAGTACGACCGCAGGGAGAAAGGAGACATCGGAATTGAGGAGGGAAAGTCGTGAATTGGCGCTGATAAGTCTATGATAGCTATAGCCTGCTGTAGTTTGCTATGATTGACGGATTAAATTAATACTCCTGCATCTCTCGTCTCTCTCACCCTCTCTCTCCCCTCTCTCCTCCCTCGTGCGCCCACACACGAAAAGTAATGTAGCATAATCATGAGTGTCAAAATAATGATGTGTCCGCAGAACACAATCATTTATGTGTACGATTTTTCCAGTAGGATCTGAGGCGAAGTAGGGTACACGTACTTACAACCGGATGATGCCAACTGAGAACTATTGCAAGGCTCCTTGACTCCGGTATGTTTCAATGTATGTATTCCATTTTATATATGCCCTCTCAATAGAATGAGCGCGCCAAAACATCAAGATTCTCTTCTGACAACGATCGTGGGCGTCGTCAAGCGTTTAGCTTCGTGTCAGCATTGTGTGACAAACAACAGCACACAAACACTCAACGAATCAAGATATTCTTGTGTCAGACAATTGTTATTTTAGCCGCGTCGAACAACCGACATCCGCTTCCCGCCAGCAGCCTACCTATTCTCTCTCTCTCAACGCGATCATCGATCATCATGACCACCTATTTCATAGAGACAGCCAAATCGGGCCGTGCCAAGTGCAAAAAATGCAAGGAGGTGAGGTCTTGCAGTTGTCGAATGACGAGACCATCCTGATAGTGCGGGCGTAATTTAACATCCGCCGTGTTTACCACTACTCTGACTATGGTCTTTGTATGCTGCCTCGTAAGACGTTGCCCAAGGACGCACTTCGCATTGGAACAAGTGAGTCTCTCGTCAATCCACAACCATAATGTTTCCTCGTTTTTCATTTACAAGAAGCCAATATCGTCATTGTTGTTTGGTTTGGTTAATATTTTCTTTGTAGAGTCTATCGATACAAGATTTGGACCCGACAATTACAGCACCACGTAAGTCATCAACATTTACCATTTTTTTGAATTCCCAATATTCCACAGTACCGGTCTCATCTCGTCCCCACCCCCATATACTAGATACAATCACCCAGCATGCTTCGCCCTCCCCCGCAAACTCGGAACCATCACCCCCGAACAATTCGTCCAAGATCACCTCGAAGACACGACTCCCGATCTCATCCTCTCGGACGAAACGAAACGTCGAGAAATCATCGATGCCATCGGTTCCAAAAAGGGAGTAGGACGGAAAAGCGAAGGTATGGAGGAGGGGGAGGAAAATCCCGTTTCCAAGAGGGTTCGTGAGATCAAGGCGTTGGTGGCGCAGCAAGAGGAGGAGGGCGAGGCGGAACCGCCGACGAAAAAGGCCAAGGGGGGGAAATGGAAGAAGGAGGTGGAGGCGATGAAGATTTATCAAAAGATGACGAATGAGAGGCTCAAGGATGTTTTAAGGTGGAATCTTGGGTATGGGATGACGGGGACGAAGGATGTGTTGCTTTTGAGGTAAAGTGTTTTATGACTTTCTAAGGAAATGGTTGCTCATGTTGTTTGACAAAACACTGTCTCATACATAATTCGCTCTACATGAATTTTAATTCATAGGTGCATTGATGGTCATGTGAATGGTCGCTTGGCTAGGTATGTTGACTCACTCTTGTTATGTGTCGCGACCCTTGTGTAATAGGGACTTACACTTTTTGCATCAGATGCCCGTCATGCTTCAAAGGTCACTTACAACTATGCGACAACGATGCGGGCGAAACTGTAAAATGCGGTGGATACTTTGACGAAGACATGAGCGTGCGTGTGCCTTGTTCCTATCAAGTCAAAGCCACTGCAGCTAAACGGTTGCAGCCTTGGTACCATGAGGAGCCGACAGAGGAAGAAACAGCAGACATGAAAGCCATTACTGAAAAGCATGTAGCAAACGCAGGCGGAGGTGGTGGCAAAGCGGGCGATATTCCATCCGGTTTGTTAGAAGCTGCCAAAAACCTGGATTGGCCGGATACGTCGTCCATCGCTGGGAAGAAGGAAGCTGCTAAACTCATGGTTGAGATTTGTCGAACTGCAATTGATATTCCTGATGATGATAAAAAGGCCACTATGGGCATTGGAAAGATCATCGTCAACAACCCCGACGCCTCGGCCAATGAAATTCTTGAACAGATCGTCAAAGAATATGGTATTAAGGAGGTAAAAAAGGCAGCATCTGCCACACAGAAAGATGCCATGGCTACTAGTTGTGTGTGTGCTGCGAACGCACCAATTGTTCAGGTATTTAAGGAGCTCGGTGAGCTTTATTTCAAGGAGGGAAATAGCAATGCTGGTGCCGCCGTAAGTTCATCCTTCAGTGTACAGTGATTGATTGCGTTGAATATTATTTATTGATCGCACTCCTTCCGTCTGGGTGTTCTACAGTATACAAAGGCAGTTAATGCAATCATGAGTCTAAACTTTGAAATCACTGAGGACAATGCAAAGCTTCTCGCGAGTAAAGGCAAAAATGGCTTGAAAGTTGGTGAGTAAGGCAACCATCTCATCGTTCGAAGGAATATTCTCTTTCTAACATGTCGACCTGGCTGGGCCCTTACCACAGATGGCATCGGGAAAGGGAGTGCTGATAAGATTTTCGAGTTCCTAACAACCGGCAAGATTGAAAAACTTGAAGAGAAGCGTCAGCTTGCCGCGTAATAGTTAGCCCTTGACGAGGAGGCATGATTGCATGAGTGGCAAAGACTGTACATAATGCCTAGCGGTGATGATAGTAAAACAACCGATCTGGCAGAGGAATGACTGTTTGGAAATTTTCGGATCATTACTGAGAGAGATTTTTGATTTCGCGTTATGTCGTAGCATATTCTATTCTGTAACACTGCAGGTCTCATCAATTCTATGAACAGCATCGAAAACATATCTAATTAGCAATCCATTCACTAAAATCAATTGATTGTCATGCTCAGTCTTCATCATTTTCTCTCAAGTCGGCCTCGGCCTCTGACGGGTCTAGGAAAAATCCCCACCATTCACGCAAGCGATCGGGTGTAGTATGACCCGTTAGTATCTCAGTTTTCCCGCAGTCAAACGTTACCATTGATTTTGTTGCGTCTTTTTCTTTGTCTTGGTAGAAACATGAGAGATGAGAGTAAGACTTTCGCGTCAATTCTGTGCCCCATTTGTTGCAGGCTGATTATTCACATGGTAGTGCGAAAAGGTAAAGAAGGATTACACATTTACTGTAGGAACTAAATCAATGTAGACGTACCACAACTGTTGGGAAGAGCTTGATGCTTCCTGATTAGAATACAAGGAGTAGACAGAGTCCTATGATGGTACTTGAAACACATACACTTCAATGTCCCGATTTCCTTTCCTTTGGTGCTCGAGACTTTTGGCATTGTTTTCTTCATTTCACTCTTTTGTTATGGCAATTAATGGTATACAGGAACTATTACATAGGTTCGGTAACATGTAGTTCTTCTGCAATTTGTGAATTATGACAGAGAACGATGGTGTAATCAATCTTGACGACAAATCATTCCAGGGCTCCCAGTATCATTCAAAAATTGACGGATTGATTTCCACTCAGAGGAATCAAACGTTAGGCTTCTCGTACATCACGTTGATAGGAATCGTGTCGACGTCCCATCATGGCGCCAGGTATCTTATTTCAGTCTTCAGTCTTCATCTCGCTCTCCCAATAAACAGGCGTCGTCGATTTTGGGAGGATGTGATGTTTGGGACAAAAACATTCGTACATGAACATGATAGTTTTGTAAACGTCAAGATGACATAGGAAATTGTGTGATTGATCATCTTAGAAGATCGTTTATAATCTACATCCTCCGCGCATCGAAAAAAAGACGAGGACTTTATCACGTAGCCCGGCAGAATCAGGGGTACCTACGTCATAAATATTTAAGATCCTCTACTCCGTTTTACATCATTTTAATGGTTTACGGGGCTACGTAATAATCTGTCTCAAAGTCCTCGTCTTTTTTTCGCGGTCATAACATAAACTTCACTATTGTACACTTCATCCTCAACTTCAAGTAAGTAAGTGAGGTAAGGCATGAATACCACATTTCTGTAGCTTGTACATGCAAGAGATACTACTGATTCCAAAGTATTATTTCGACAGCCAGACGTCTTTTCAGGGCACAAGTCGACCCCCAGTGCTCCCTCCTCTGCGTTACGCATCGCTTAGTAAAGTTGTCGAAGGTACGGTTAACCATGGCGAAATGCTGGCTGGGCGGACGGAATTGATGGAGGTGTCTGTTGTACGAGATACGCTTTGATTTCGAGCATAGCTCTCGAGAGATCTCTATGCCTTTGGAGGTGATGCACGAGACGTGTTGATCTGTTGGATGCAGTGATAGGATGAATCTTGTCGTAGTCATTCATTGAATTGTGGTGGGTTAAGTATGCGGCGATGGCTTGTGTTCTCGGACTTCAGCAGGCGTACTCTTTGGATGCATGAACTGAAATTTAGACGCTTACCACGGAACTTTCTTTGGGGTTCGTAATTAACTGAGTTCATCTTGCAACAATTTACTGCTCAGTGTCGTCTTGTTTGCAGGAAATCATCTAGCTGCTGCTGTTCCTTTTGGATACCTCATTTGTGTTTCTCTCTTCTTTCTGACATACAACATTGCGCCTTCCAGTTTTGTCACTTTAGTTCACTCTACGCATCAACCCACAAGCAATCATGGCAGAAACACGTGTCCCCAATAAGCTTTATGCGACCCACCCTAAGAATTATGGAAAAGGCTCTCGCCAGTGCCGTGTCACCGGCCGTAAGGGAGGTATGGGGCTTATCCGCAAATATGGAATTGACATGAAGAGACAATCTTTCCGTGAGAGGGCACTTGACATGGGCTGGGAAAAGTACAGCTAAATTGCTAAGTTACACAGTTGCATTAAATCGTCACAAAAAATAATGACAACGGAAACTATACTCGAACAGCTTGTGCATTCCTCTAACTTTATGGTAGATGCGTTCTGCATAGTCTTTTTCAAGCGATGGTGACGTCAATTATCAGGAGACTAAGATCAAACGTTACTTTTATTGGTTACACTGCATCTTAAACTTTACCGCTGCACCCTGAACAGAGGCAGTTCTACACCAACTCTGGCTTTCATTTCGCTAAAAGCAGATTCTGAAGCAACAATTGCTTGTGAAGGATTCTTCCAAGATTTCATGCGATTGGCATAATCTACGAAGTCTTCAACCTTAGTACTCAACACCTGGTTCCTCCATCTTTGTCTTGCGACAGAGCTTTCACCCCTTAAATAGCGTATCAGAGCAACATAGCCGGCATCTTGCGCAGATAGTGCCGATCCATCAAGACTTCCTATTGTACCTATCACAGCAGTTGTGATGGCAGCGTTGTCATTACGAGTTAAGGTTTCAGTCGAGGCATCATTCAGGATGGCATCTGCAGCTGCGTGAAAGAGACCAAGTGTTGTGTCGGGTGTGTTGGGATCGCGGTAAGTGTATAGAGTTGCAACTCCATCTGTATTGCTGAAGTGAGAGTATGCGCCGTACGCCCCATTCTTCGCACGGATGACATCCCACATGTAGCCTGCAACCATAAAAGGCACGGAAATTAAGAAAGCGATTTCAATGGAGGTATTGAGGATGAGTACAGGGTATCTAATGAGTAGCTTACCTGTTGTCAAGTAATGAGAAACCACAGATGTACTACCGTTAACTTCGTCTCCACTACCGTACAGCAGACCACCTTCTCCTACATATGCAACTTGAGTTGACACAACAATACCTTCATCTTGAACTGGATCAGAATTTATCATTTCCAACCTTGCCGCTGCGATCCATGGATGTTCTACAGAGCGGAAGTCCGGAGTAGGTGGCGCTGGATTGCCGAGGTCCAGTGGCAATTTGTTAACTAGAAAGTCTTCGGCACTTTCAATTGCGTCTTCTATGACAGATGCATCACCTGTCAAGTCCAAGAGCATACCGCTTCGATTGCCACTGACAACGGCCTTTGGGAAGAAAAAAATTGTCATCCATCAACTACTTGGAACACGAAAAATTTGGCACAGTCTTACAGAGCAAACCATCTTACCTTCATTATGTTTTCCAATCGCAGGGCAAACGTCGTCCAGTCAGCTTCAATGCTGTCGAGTATGGCTGCTTCGTCTTGAAGGCTAGTTACTCCATGCATCTTTTCGTCAATGAAATTTCGAACTGATGGACGACGTTAGGTGAATGAGTTGAGAGATGTGACATAACAAGGGCATAGAATAATTCATGACTTAAGACCTCACCCGAATAACGTCCACGAATCCTACGATCTGCAAAACTGTGACCTCGGCTTGCCACCGAACTTTTCTTAGAACTGAGAGAGGATTTCAAAGAATTCTGTAAAATGCTTTTTGATTCTTGAATGTTGATATCCGTCAATATAGTTTCAAATATGGAGAATAGCTCTTGCGATTTGTCGGATGTACACTTCCCACTGATCATTAATAGAGACAACATATTCACTCCAGGCAAAACTTTCGCATCATCGTCCCATCCAGTCGGTTTAACGGTGATGATTTCTAGCGATGCCCCCACTCCACCAGTAACTTTTCCGATGTAATTCCTATCGGCATCGGGGGAATTATTCGCAGTGAGTGATGGTAAGTGGAACACTATGTCAATTGGTCATAAAAATTTTCGCACCTAAATTGAGCATCAGACAATTGAGAAGTCCCGGCCTCATTGAGTAACGAAACAAGAGCCGGTAGCATAACTACGTCTTCATAGGGTAACATTGAAATATCCAGGCCAAAATGAACATATAGAATTCCAGAAGAAGATACGGAGTGCGTGATCAAGCTAACACCGCTTTTGAACGCGTCCTCTTCCACAGAAATAGGGTATTCAATTGATTGACTGTCAATGTCGGAAATGGAAAGGCTTGGGTTTGTTGCAATGACTTCGGGTGATTCTTCAGACTCTTGCAGCTGCTTAAGTTTGGCGTTTTCATCAATGATACGCTGATATTCTTCGTCTGACATTCTCGATGTGGCACGTGAAATTTGAATTTCTTCGTCCTTAAGAATCGTGCGAGTAGAGCAGAGTAAGTACAACGACGGGCGATGCTGACGCCTCCGATAACAAGACGATGCCTTACCTTGAGTTGATCTGCCTCTAATGTTGTGGACGGATACAATTCTAAAACGACACGATGGTTATTCGTAATGAGAAAATCACGAATCATTTGCTGAAAAGTATTTGATCCAGTTCTGCTGATTTCATCTTTCAAAGACTTCAGGGCATCCTCGTAGACGAGTGCATCCGCAGGATCGAGGTCATAATTCCACTTGGATAGAGAAGCCAAGAATATTTCCATTCCACGCAACCCGCCGCCGCCCTCTCTCAATCGGAACTCAATTGTATTCATGCTACTGGCAATTTCATCATCGGTGAATCCAACATTGTCTAGCTGGTGAAGAGTGTCCATGATCAAATCTTCAACTGAACTGACGTCTTCCCTACTTTTAATCCCCTTCATCCCAATTGCGAACGTAGATTGTAAAAGCTCGTCATCAACGCCCCCACCAATAGTTTCTTCGCCAAGATTACTATCTTCGAGTGCCTTCCTCAAAGGAGACGAGGGCTTTCCCAACAAGAGACTATCCAGTACCACCCAAGCTAATTCCATCATGGGTGTGAAGGGTTGCGTGTTTAGAAGCCATGTGATGCACAACATAAAGCCCTGTGAGCTCTCTTCGCCGCTTTCAGTAGAAGCTACCGCAAAAGGCTTGCGTTCAGATAGAGGCTTTTTGAACGTTCTTTGTTGATACACAATGACACTGTCCTTACGACTATCAGGGTTGTAACTGGACAACAAACAAACCGGCGGTTACATAGTGAGACTATGAATAAATGATGACCATTGAACGCCGACGTGATAAACTCACCCCATCGGAGTCATATAACTATCCGCCCTAGAAAGCGCATGATAAACATCCACCTCATCTCCCGCCACAAACAATCTTGCATTGGTCGGATGATAATACTTTTTATAAAATTGCACAAACTCGTCTCGGGATAAAGTTGGTATGACGGCAGGATCGCCTCCGCTATCATAAAAATAGGGACTGTCGGGAAATAATAGGGATTGTGTGATGCGATCTAAGTATCCCTCAGGATCAGAGTAGGCGCCCTTCATTTCACTAAAGACTACACCTTTATATTCGAATTTCGCTCTGTTGTCGGCTAGGGTGCGTTCTTCTCCTTCTACGCCTTCTTCTGAAGTTTCACTGCTGCTGTTATCATCGGCAACATCGTA
Source organism: Cyclotella cryptica (assembly GCA_013187285.1). Taxonomy (NCBI): domain Eukaryota; phylum Bacillariophyta; class Thalassiosirophyceae; order Thalassiosirales; family Thalassiosiraceae; genus Cyclotella; species Cyclotella cryptica. The sequence continues at coordinate 1,931,276 of JABMIG010000002.1, forward strand.
CCTCCATCCCTCTTGTAGTAGGACCCACCAACCTTCCTCCTCGACGGCACGGGGGTGGAACACTGCATCAAGGTAAACGTCCATCAGATTGCGAAAATCGGCTCTGTTGCGGCTTGCCACCTGTGGCACGGATTGTTGCGTTTTGTATTGAGAGTATAATTGGAGGAGAATCGGCACAAGTGCGTCCATTTCATACATCAATGGTTAACAATACATTAGATTCAAATCCACATATATTTCAGAGCAAGTTGAAAGGGTTAGTACCTACTCACAGGATAAACAGTTCTATCGGGATAAGTCATGGCATTCAGGAAGGTCTGCAACGACCCCTTCAGTAAATGCGCAAAGGGATCTCTGGAAGGATACTTCTTGGATCCGCAGAGCACCGAATCTATCGTTTGAAAACCATGAAATGAAATAGAGACAAAGTTGTGATGGATAAGCAAATGCAACTGCACTCGGTGAACGTGTTCTCCACTCAAGGTATAGAAAGGACAGAGTAAAGCGACACTCACGCTCCAAAATATGGGGCACTCCAGTAGAACTCTCCGGCTTTGTCCGAAAAGCCACACCAAACACCTTATCCGGCTTGGGATCATATTCACTCCCTGCCCCACCGGAAGCCACATTCGAAGACGGACCATTCCTCACCCCATCGGGAACATACGCCAAAAATTCCGCCCCCGTAGCACGATGGCGATACAACGTCAATCGAGCCGAGTATTCCTCCAACCGTGTGGATTGAACGGTATCGTACGAGGAATGGCCCACGCCCAATGCCCCCGGTGGAGGATGCGATCCCAACATGGGGAGTAGTGAACCGTCGTATTTCGTGAGAAGACTCGTAACTATGAGAAAGGTGAGGAGGAAAAGGCAACAGCGCAAAAGTTCCTTGGGGCGCCATGCGGTGGAGAAACGTGTGGCTCGTTTTCCGGAGGTTAGTTCGAATTCTTCTTCCGCGTCGTCGTCGTCGTCGTCGGTTTCGTATTCGTCGGAATCGTTGGCCATTTCTAGTGCGTGTAGGGAGGAGGGCAGCGAATCGTCATTGTCGTTGTCATTGCGGTTTCTGCTGTTGCTGCTGTTGGGAGGGACGTGGAGCCAGTCTCCGTTGTCGTCGTTGGTGCCACCGTAGCTCGTTGGGCTCGACGCCATGGTGGAGATTGGTGTTGATGACAGTATTAGTGCAATTGTTGTGTTCTCGTGCTGTGTTCTCGTGCTGTGTTCTCGGCCATGAGAGGCCATGAGGCTGGAAAGAGGTTACGAGTTACGAGAATGTTACTAAAGGGGGGCTCACCGTGGGAGCATTGGGACCTATCGTGGGCTCATCGAGGCAAAAACCCTAACGAAGCGAACACTTTCACCAAAAAAAATGAACAACCCTGGCAAAGGCTCGATGTAGCGGATAGGTATTGAATCGTACCGTCTTCTCATCACAAAGACCTGCAGAATCTGCTTTTGTAAGTCTGATCTATTAGTACGGGCTGCTTTCACGGCTATTACTATGACTATTTGACCAAGAAAGAAAGAAATGGTCTGCAATCAGAGTAGTTTGTGTGCATCAGTTAGTCGTGGTGCTTATAATATGTTATTCCTGCTGTGTAATACGGGTCGAAATAGTCTCGTGAATGACTTCTTTTGAATTGTTTTCAAATCTTCAACTCATTCTAGTCAGCATAACTAAGATATCTCATGATATTCCAGAACTCAGCTTAACAAAAAGTAAAGCAAGACAATACCACCAACAATCTTCAAAATACGATCCAATCTCTCCTTCTCCTTAATTTCATACTGAGCCACCGAGGGTGAAGGTCCCGGAATCGATGATTGAAATTGCAATGCCGCCAGACTGGGAAAGTATCCAATACCATCTTCCAATCTACCGAGTCCACGTTCGTTTGTTGCGTTTCCATCTGTGTTGGAGTTGGAACGGGCGTTGGCTGCTAGTGTTCTTTGGCGTTCGCGATGTCTTTGTTTATGTTACAGAGATCGAACCACATAAATGTTTGTATTGGTGTTATGTGCAGTCTTGGCATTTCATTTTGTACATAGGATGCAATCACTTACTCTTCATTGGCCTGAGTCCGTGCTCTTTCTCTGGCCTCCGTCCGTGCCTTCTCCAATGTCTCTCTCCTTTTCAACTCCTCAATAAAATCCCTCCATTCAGTAACATTCAAAACTTGTCCCTTCGCATTATTGTTCGCATTTCCCCGTCTACTTTGAATATTTTGCAACATTTCCTCTGCTGTGGCTATACAATCCAATCCTGCGTCGTTTGTTAGTGTCACGTTGGCATCGTGATTCAGGAGATGGATAGCGAGATGGATGTTTCCTGATTGAATTAACTTTTATTTTGTATTGTGGTGTTTGATTCCATCGATAATAACGACACATGGTAGAAGTCATAACGAAGTCAGCATCTTTTTCAGCTTGTTTCCACACATTTCTCGAATGAAACAAAATCTATCCAATGGCAGTAGGACTTGTTGCAACTCACCAAATGCAGAGGCGTATTCCCACCCACACCCCTCGAATTCACATCCGCACCCGCATCCACTAATCCCTCAATCCTCACCCCTCCATCCCCACATCGACCTCCCCTCCTACAAACTCCCTCACAAATACGCAACAATCTCTTCCCCAACGCTTCGCGATGCAAATTCGCCATACTCCCCACCGCCAAATTGGACACCAAATTATCCGGACTGGTATTTTCCAATAGAGAATTGGTAACGGGTGATCGATTCCGCCCCATGCTGAACCATGTGACGAGAGAGGAACGTTCGTAGGTGTGTCCGTCGGAGCATAGGACGGGGTCGCGGAGGAGTTCTTGGGTGATGGGACAGATTAGTTCGCGGGGTGGGGCTATGGATGCTAGCTGTTTTGTTTTGCATGGGTGTACATGTGTGAATGAAGATGATTTGAACGAGAGATTAGTGGAAGGTGTTGCATCCGTGATGCAGATACGACAGACGAGAACCTTTCTGTTAGAATAATAGAGGATACTCACAAAGGCATCCAGTGCTTCATCGTTGGCAAACGGGGGACAGAACGAAGAATCATCTGATTGACTGGAAGATTGCGAGGCGTCGTCGTCATCGTTGGTACTGTGGATGGGTAGAATTCTCGCCGAGAGAGATGATGCTGTCATGGTTTTAGTTCCTTTTTTACTTGTAAGGATGGAAGACTTGTGAAATTAGCGTGAAAAGTGTAAACAAGGTTAAAACAAGAAGACGGATGATCGACAGGAAAATCCTTAAGTTGGCAACAAAATTTGAATGTATTAATTCCTACGTACATTTCTGGTAGGTTTCCATTTGCATCCAAGGGCCTTTGTGAGGCCTCTTTCTTGCGGGTTGTTGCCCCGAATACAATACCATGTTGTCAGCTGTGTGGCATGGTTGTGTCCGGTTGTATCCTGTTTGTATCATACCGAAAGAGCTCCGAAAGAGGACCATAATTGCCTCATAATTGCCTCATCAGGAGCTCATAATTACACAAGCACAGACGACCATGATGAACGCCTCCTCCATTTCCAACATGACAAACGCCCTTATCCTCCGAAGATCTTTCCCGAATCCCCTACGTCGACACGCCTCCCTGTCTATTTCGCCGTCACGAACCGCTGCTGCTACAGCCACAGCGCCGACCGGCAGAAAAGCAGCGTCAATCTCGTCCCTCCCCACGATTCACCTTTTCCCACGACACTCACTCTCAACACCGCCAACCACGCCACCATTCCCACACCACCAACCAACTCGATCCCTCTTCATCCAAACCGCCACGACGCCCAACCCCGAAAGTTTAAAATTCATCCCCAACGGCCGCCTCGTCCTCGGCCACGACCCCCAAAACGAAAACGTCGACGACACGCCCAGCGATGGAACCATCCAAACCGACACCGACGACACCTCCAACGAAACCGACACCAACGGATTCTACGCCACACGTAAAGACCACGAACTCATCTCTCGCTCCCCCCTCGTCAAATCCCTCTTTGCCCTCGATGCGGGCATTAAATCCATTTTTCTCGGGTATGACTTTATCACGGTTACCAAGTATGCCGAGGCCCATTGGAGTCATTTGCAGACGCCGATTTTTGGTGCCATTATGGATTTTTATTCGGCGAATCTCCCGGCGGTGAGGGGGGAGCCGGAGATTACTGATACGACTATTTTGGAGGAGGATGGGGAGGTGGTGGCGATGATTAAGGAGTTGTTGGAGAGTAGGATACGGCCGGCGGTGCAGGAAGATGGTGAGTGATTGATGTGTTGCTTTTTTTGATGAGGAGTGTACTTGATTTTGGTGTCGATTGTCTTGGGGAAGTTATGTGTTGACGGGAAATCAATCGAGTCATTAGGAATGCATGTTTTTGCACTCAATGTGTTGGCTCGTCTCATGAACCTCGATTCGTTGTTTTCCTTATCGATTCAACCTGACACACACGACACTTCGACGCACGACGACAACACAGGCGGAGACATTCGATACGTTGGCTTCGAAGAAGAAACAGGAATAGTCACTGTTAAACTCGCCGGCTCCTGCGTTGGTTGTCCTTCCTCCAGTGTAACTTTGAAAAACGGCGTAGAGAATATGTTGATGCATTATATACCTGAGGTTACGAGTGTTATTTCTTTGGAGGAGGAAGAGGAAGAAAGAGAGGATGGAGGTGATGTGGTAGTGGAGCAGAATGCAGGTGATAAGAAAATGAAGACATATGAGGAACGCTTGGCTGCGGCTGGAATACCTTTTTCGGATTGAACAAATACTTATTCCCCGGGTGAGAATGTACAATTAAGTCGTTAAACGTTTACTAGAACAAACGGCATTGAGTGCCACCGTCTACATGGATTTGCCTACAATTTCCGTGATCTTGATGCTCAATTCAAGACGACGGAGCATTTTTTATTTAAAAGTGACTTCTCGTCGGACGTAAGTGTCTCGATACCGCCTGGCAAGCCTGACAATTCAATCGGAGCTTCTTCGTAAGACTGTCCACCTCTCGCTGAGACGCCTTTCGCTTCTTTAAGATCTGACGGAGTTTTAATGGCTTCGAGACCTCGCCAGGCCTCAGTCTCAAAAACTCATCTCATTGTATCTTCGTTAGTTTTGGTTTCAGAACGTTTGTTCGGGGCATTCTGATGCAATATTCATCGATCATAACAGTCATGGTAAAGAGGAGTTCACGCAGTCTTGGCGGTGAGCCATACTCGACAATGCTTTTGAAATGAATGATGTCAACAGTCAGACGGTCAGTTTACACGCTTGCTTCGTGTAGTGTTTGCTTTTTCTCTCGCATAAGAAACACTCATTTGGAAACTCAATCAATGCATTATTCATGAAGGCCGTTGGTGCAATCATTGGGTTCTCTCGTGCTGCTGAAGGCTTTGACTCCATCAACTGGTCGGAAACCAAAAACATTATCATCGGCAAGGCGTCGAAGGGTTTGTTATGTGCGACTATGATGGAGTCGTATTGAGACGTCAGCCTACGTCTAATTTTGAATCCTTTTATCAACCGCTTTTCAAAATATTTTTTTATGACGACGCGTAATGACCAGCATATGCGAAGGATAACGTCAGGCGGCGTTGCCCGCTAGCAGATTACTTTCTTGCGATTCTCATCAAATTGCATCCATTCGACCAATCGGCGTTGCCCGATAGCAGATTACTTCCTTGCGATTCTCATCAAAGTGCATCCAATTGACCAACCGTTCCCGACACGAAATTAATAATCGTTGCAGCACACACTGGAGAGGTATGAGCAACAACACAATGCCTGAGGCGTCAAAACCAATGCTGTTTGTCCCGAACCTAATGTGGGGTGGAAATAGTGAGCAACTCTATAAGGTTCCGTTTCACACATTCGGCTCGATTAAAAAGCGATATCTACGCCTTAAGCCATGCGAGCCAGATAGCGCTGTTTGGGTAGACGTTGCAATAGTGATATCCGCATCAGAGAGTCAATTTGTGAAGGCAGCATATCCGTTGGCACTGATTTGGGGTGATTCAAGGCCAAACACCGAGGGATCATCATCAACAACAGCAACAGCAACAGCAACAGCAACAACTCCTACAAAGAACGCGTTACTACCATCTCCATTCAGCAAACGTGTTAAAGAAGAAAATGAAGTACTGTTACAAGACATTATGGAGATAACCCATGGGAAAGGCACCAACGCGTTTCAAGCATTTATTGCAAAGAACGGGAGGTCGTGTATTCCTCACCAATCCTGCTGCTTTTCGATTGTGACAAATAAGAGGAGTGTAGATTTTTTTGTGTCATCGGGAGGTATGGGTGAAGTTATTCAGGTAAGAGAAAGTGATTTGGCTCAGGTCTGGGTAGATTCATTGAGAAGTGTGCTGCAAAGTTTCAAGCAGAGACAGCTCGCAAGTTTAGGTTCACTGCATTCAACACTTGAAACAATTCGGCACAAAGAAACAGAGTTACAAAGTAAAGAACTTTTCGAAGCAGCAACTCGCTCCGATCTCGACCGGCTTCGATTCATGTTTCATAGTGGAGTATCGGTTGATTTAATGGACAGTAAAACCGGTGACACCGTCCTTCTCCTGGCATGCAGGCTAGGTCTTTTTGATGTTTGTTTGTTGGCGCTTCATGAATTTAAGGCGAAAAATGACCCTCACCCGGAGTGGGGTCAAACTGGTAAGAACTATACGATGCTTTACGTTCTACGTGTTCGTCTGCTGACTGATTTCATGGATCCTGTCCAGCCTTGCAAGTGGCAGTTTCGTCGGGTCACACGCGAATAGTTAAGTTGATACTGGATGCTGCCGAACCTAGTGGCTCTGATCGCTTGATAGTGAACCACGAGGATAGTAATGGTGAAGCTCCTATCCATGTTGCAGCTCGTTGCGGATCAAAAGCCATTATGGGGTTATTGATTACTCACGGAGCAAATTTGGGGCTGGTCGATAGAAGAGGACGGACGTGTTTACACTGCGCTGCTTTGACAGGTCATTCGTCGTGTTTAGCGTTCGCTCTCGACTATGGGGCTGACGAATATATCGAGGTGAAACAAGATAATGGTTTCACATGCCTTCTTCTGGCGATAAGATCAAATAGTGCTGAATGTGTGGCAGTGCTACTGCGTGCTGGAGCAGATACAGCAGCAGAGATAGCCGATGGATGCAATGCGTACGAACTTGCCAGTAAACAAAAGAATCAAACAATTATGAAGCATTTGTTGGAATATGATGTTGCATCTTCAGGCGACGAATATAGTGATAGCTACAGCGACGACAGTTATGAAAGCAGTCTCAGCGATGACGATATGTTTAGTGGATTGAACACTTACACTGTTTCACCGACTCCCAAAAAAAACATGCCTCTTGTGCATGAGCCAACTGGTAAGCCGTCACCTTACTTCAGTACGCGTCAGTACCAAACACCGGGATATTCGACACCCGGATGTTTGCGGTTTCCTCCGGTATTAAGTTCGACCCCAGGCTGGCGTTCTCATCAGTCAAATATGTTGAGCCATCATCACAACTATCGCTACGACATTCCTAGCGGCATTTACACCGACGGGTTGGCATACAATGAATCCCATTTTGAACACCAGGGTGATGTATGGCGTTTATGTTACACAGGCGAAGGTTACCCGTACTATTTCAATTCCAGTAAGCAAATCAGCTCGTGGTATGATCCGAGAGTTGAGGCGACTGGTGAGCAATGTGTCAGTGAATGTGTAAGGGTTCCTCACACAGCACTGGAAATATCCGCCGACATTTCAGCTGGGACAAAGAAAATTGATATCGGCCAAGAATCCATCCAATCAGCTCAATCCGAGAACAAGTCTACGGAAGACAGATCGTCGACGCCAGGCGCCCACATTGCTTCGGCGCAGCGAGTAGATCTCCAAGAGCGGGACATACGAGACTCTACCAAAAGACCTTTGGTTCAACCCAAACAGACAAGTTCTAGTCTTGACGGATTACAGACCTCGGGCCGCATCCCATCCACCAGTCAAGCTGAGTCAGGAAATAAGAAAGGTGGCAACTTAGCTACGAAAAGTGACTCGGAGACGGATGACAAAATTCAGAAGCTCGATCCGAGGGTGGCCCTAATGCAGATGATAAAGAAGCGGAACCCAGCTTTAAGCGATAACACGGACAAGAGAGCGAATGAGACGTGCCGGCTGGAGTCTGAAGTCACTGGGGATTTATCTGACAAAACAAATCAAGATCCGAGGGCAGCGTTGACGACAATGCTGGCGGCACGAAACACAACTACTGTCTCGTACCAAGATGAGCTGGGCGTACAGCAATCGAAAAGACCTACCTCAAGGATAGGGGAAAGTGATCTTGATGTTGCAATAAAAAGACCCTCCGCCAATACAAAAGACGAATTGTTGAATGACCCAACACTACAAAAATTCATGAAAATGACGTCCTTTGGTGTATGTGTGATTATTATTTTTGTTCTGGATGAATTTTTTATTTCCCTTTTACTCTATCCATCTGTTTTTCCTATGCTCCTGCGATTAAACAAAGGTACCCCCGGACGCTGTTGCTCATAAAATGAAACAAGAAGCAGTCGCTCAAGCAAAAATCGATCTTTTCAAACGGTTCCATGGCCTGTGTGCCGATGTGCTGCAAGAGAAAATTCTGTCAAAAGAAGATCTCATGAAAGACAATGTCCTGTCAAAGTACGTTCAAATGACGAAAGTAGGCGGTGCGTTCGAGCTGTGTCTCTTTCATGTTATCGCTCGTTAGTTTTTCACGGAAGTTTCAATCTCCTGCTTTAGTTCCGCTTAATGCAGTAGCTAGAAAGATGAACCAAGACAACGTAGACAAGGAAAAGATCCACCTATTCAGCCTGACTTTTGGGCTAGTGGAAAAATCATCTTCTTCGCCGAAACGCAGCCCTCTGCCAACAGTTCCTCACGGCCGAAGCCGTGCACGTAAAGCTCTGCAAAAAATTCATTGGAATACTGTAGATGATCGTCTTCTCAAAAACTCCATATGGGTATCCAAGGCGAATGAAGACTCAGAGCTTGATGCCTCAGATATTGAAAAGTTAGAAACTTTATTTGCGTCAATTCAAACCAACAGAGCGGTTGCAGCTGGAAGAAAGACAACTGCAGAGAATGGCGCTAAGAAGGCTGCCTCACTGATTGATCCCAAGAGAGCAAATAACATTGCAATATCTCTTGCACAATATCGAGCCTTTTCCAGCTTTGACGATCTCGTTAAAGCAGTCGTTACGTTGGATGCACAATGTCTTAATGCTGAGAAGCTACAAAACATGCAGTTGCTTTTGCCAACGAAAGAAGAAATGAATCGTCTCGAGCAGTATGATGGGCAAACAGATGGGTTAGGAAGAGCTGAATTATTCTTTCTTGCTGTAATGAAGGTCCCGAGATTTTCTCAAAAGCTTTCTTCATTCAAGTTTTCCCGTCAGTTTGAAGAGCTCACAACCGCTTTATTCTCAAATTTGCATCTTTTGTCACAAGCATGTGATGAAGTTATCAATTCGAAGAAGCTAGCAATGATCTTACGGCGATTTCTTGCAATAGGAAATGTTATGAATGAGAGTGCTGGCAAGCCAACTGCAAATGGTATCACTCTCGATAGCCTGATTAAAACTGCGAAAATAAAAGGAAGTGATGGCAAGACGACTGTTCTTGATTCTGTGATCAGTAGCAGGTTAGATTTGGCAGATTTTAGCTCCGAAATGCCAGCACTGAGAGATGCATTGAGATTGGATCTAACTGACTTGCACTCAAACTTGAAGGAGATCGAATCTGGAACCAACGCTGTTGATATTGCAATCAAAGAAGAAAAGTCGGATGTGGATTCTCGAGAAGATGGTTTAATCACAGAGAGTTCGGAGAAATTCCTCGTTAAGCTCGAGCCGTTTTATCAGCATGCAACTCACGAAATCCAAAATCTCAGGACGTTATTCACGCATGTTGAGGGACGCGCAAGGTCATTGTGCTCCTTCTTTGCAGAAGATCCCAACACCAAGGTATGTTGAATCATTAATAATTTAATTTCTGAATGAAGCAAACAGGCACTTATGTCTCGTTCACTTCATTTTTCTAGACCAGTAAAATATTTGCGGTTGTCCTTGAGTTTTCTCAGCTTGTCGAGAGGTCGTCCGAACAATTGAGGCGAAGGGAAGCAATGCAAAAGCAAAGACAAACATTGAGAACGCCTGCCAAGAGTTAGTTCAGTTGAACTTGAAATCTCTAGTATTGTACTCGGGGCGCCTAAGCTACTCAGATCAAAACAACAAAAAGTACAAAATAGAGTAAATTACAAAACAATTCATTTACGCTGCTATTCTCAGCATATTATGACCAGTAGTTAATCAAGAAACCTCTACTCTAAATATCGTGTTAATTCAACCAAAGGGTGAATCGAATCTAGATGCGCATCTTGTCATGTGCCTATAGTGCTTGATAACTAGAAATGATAAACAACTTATTGAACCAACCAACTGAACCTTGTCTTGATATCTTGCAACTCTTGATCATCAAGAGGGAGTTGGACACAAAGAACAGGTGCATTGATATCAAGTCTACTGTTAAGGCAATCAGTGAGGGCGTAAGTGAAAGAATGTACATTGGTACCAATACTATGACTCATGCAAGAATTACATGGTAGATGGATTGCATAAAAAGGATTTTTGAGGACAATCAACTCAAGAATATGAGGACCCCGACCCAAGGGCGTTGTGTATCTAGCAGGATAGTCGAACGTATTTGTTATTATTTGTTGACACATTGACAACAGCAGGAGGAAAAAACTCTAAGCCGCTTTCTCAGATTGGTACCAAAATGTACCAATCTTTCAAAATGTACTGATTAATCAAACAGTAAGTTTAGCAAGATTGTTACATTTTCAAAGATCAGTACCAAACAGTACGGATCTTTGAAAATGTACCGATTTCTTTTTTCTCGCAGAAATCGTATTAGTTCCTGCTGTTAAAGGTACCGATCTTTCAAAATGTACCATCGACATGTATCGGTACATTTTTAGAAATCAGTACACTTCCAAAGATCAGGGCCGAAATGTACAAATCTTTGAAAATGTACTTTTCTTACCTTCAGTACGTGAGCTCATTGTCAGGACAAAGTACGTTTGAACAGTCAATTGACCGATCATCGCTAAAAATTAAAAATGTGTGATAAGGACTTTTGACGAACAACAGCCGTTCATTCGGAGTTGTTGTTCTCCTAGGATGTGGAAATAAGTTGTTGACGACGTTAGCATGATACTTTTTAAAAGTGTATCAAGTTGGACTGTTTTTGTTTTTCATGCAACTTTCCCAAATTCCTGAGTTTAAATTGAACTAACAGCAAAACAAGCAGCACTTACACACAAGCTTGTAAATTGCATTTCAGGTTATCAATCATCATTTATTGTAACTTATTTTTGAAATCCCGAGAAGGTTGATGTCAAAATATCATGATGACTGTAAAACAGGTTATGCAGACAAACTGGGCAGCTTTTATTTCGGTATAAATGTACCATTAGTGTTATATCTCTTTTGGCCAGTGTGCCATATTTAGTCCTAGACTGCCACACTAGAGCGCAATACCCTTGAACTGCCATTGATAGTGACACTGTGACAAAACAGTTCTCCTGTGTGTCATTATTAATAGTTCCTTAATAACTGTTACATTGTTTGATCTGTGATCACCTGCTCTTGGGAACTGCTCTTGAATTTACGTTGACATTTCTCAGCATGGATTTACTAGAAAGATGCTATTACTGTGATAATTATGAGGAAGATGTTGTCAATTAAAATTGATGAGGTAAAAACTTGCTATGGAACAAAAGCAAAAATTCGTTCATGTCACAGTATATCAAATTGTATACCAGCTATAATTGTTTTCATTGGATTGTTTTGTAGGGTGAGAAAAAATGTTCCATATGTCAGATTGATTGTTGAATAATTTCCTGTCATAGAAAAATTATGTGTATCTTAACATTTTTGATAAAATGTATCATTCCAGCAACACAACAAGTTGATTGTATGATGAGGCAGTGGCCAAATCCCCTCTACCAAACCAGAGACAAAAACTTGTGAAATGGGCAGTGGAAATAAGTCTTGTTACTCCTGCCAGATTCACTTGTTTGGGGGTGTTGTCCAATGAAGTTCAGGTGGTTTATGAGTGTAAGGTGCCAGGAAACATTGAATTTATTACCTTTTTGGTGATGACCATGTTTGTCAACAATTTTTATGATGAGTGTTGATGTGGCATGTGGGATAGGACCTCTTTGTGGCAAAACTTTGGCCGAATTCGCTTTGGTATAACAAGGAAAAATGCATTAGATTGCAAGTGGAAAGAAGATGTTCTTCAAAGGTGGAGTATCTCACTGTTGAATTTGTTATATGGATAATGACGGCAGAAATGAAAAGAGCATTGCAAAAAGATGCAGTAAAACTGTTATTCTACTTTTAAGGAGAAGGATCATCCATAGTGGCTTTAGCTTGAATAATATGGTCTCCTGTAACACTTATCCCCGGTCCAGCTAACACTAACAAATACACGAAATAGAATGTTTCGACACATTATCCATTCGGCCATGAAAAAATAAACTAGTTGGTGTTAGACCATAAAATTGCCTATTTTGTCAGACCTACCCTAAAAATTGGATCATAAGACCCATCGCATTATAAGATCCTTTGGACATATTTTGTGTTTTTGGCTTAGTAATATGTCCTGTGTGAACCAAGCACTGACATGAATGGATTTTACTCCTCTTAAACAATATACCTAGGTGTGTAGATCGACATATCTCATTCCGGTTTTAGAGATATGTCATTTGTCATGTAAATCCACTGCATACATAATACACATCACAACCACACATGAACTTACTTTCGTGTGACAGTGGATGGGACAGTTTTGACGCAAATGACAAAAAAAGAAGTATCACCCTACACAGTAAGTAGCAAGATACATTTGAGCATTTAATATGGAGGCTAAACTAACTTTGTCCAGAGTGGAATATGTATCTTTTGATATTTTCAGGGTCTTACAATCCGATATTTACGGTAGTAGTCCCCAAAAATTCCATCAAATCGGTGACTTCTCATGCTTGAAAGGGAAAACAGGCAATACTACTTCTATTCTAGTGAATGTATGTAGCATAAGAAATACATTTTTTAAATAAAAAGTAATTATTGTACATCAAAACAACCAATTTACTAGTAAGTTTTTATATTCTCTCTAAATCTTACAAATCTATACATATGACTACTAGTAAGATGCCTAACAAAAATGAATTATGGATAGATTAGTAAGTTCTAGATTAAGACCAACCAATACATGAAATAGCATTTTTGTCAGATTTCGATAGTTTTTTGGGGGTAACACTAAGCATCCATAATCACTATTTCGTAGTGATATATTGTTACCCACCAATGACACTGCTTCTGAACTAGATGTCTGATCATGTGGCCACACAATTGGGGCACCCTCCTAAGTATTTTTCTATTTCAAAATTATGGTGAGCAGTGTCACCATAATTTTTTGGACCAGGGTTATGGCAACTGAGTCATCATGAAGATCTGGCTGGAGATAAGTCACATAGACAGAACAAACACCAGTTGACACCTTGACATCCAAAGCTCCACAGTCATCCCACAGAGGAATGGATGTGATAACTGTGACCAGTGCACCCAAATAGACAAATATACAGAACCATCTGCAGGATTATGAAGGAGGTGGTTACATCCAGGATCCAGGTAGAGGCAGCTAAGAGCACAAACTCACTCACATGCAGCAAACATGCCAGAAAGCAAGCGAAGACCATGTGTAAGAGAACTCTTGTGGTAAACCACAGGGCTAGGGCTACTATGTGTGAAATGCCTTAACAGTAATGTCAACATTCACAGCCACCCTCTCAAAAGCAGCAATATCAGCACCCTCAGCAACATAAAAAGCAGTATTCATGGGACATCAAGTCAAACAAACATAATCACTGGCCATGTCTCTGACAAAGTGTGTGAGTAAGTTATTAACAGAAAGATCACCCTCAAAGCATTCCACCACTATCTGAAGAGCAACCATATTGAACCAATCCTTGGCCTCACAAAAGTAGAAACAAAGATCATATGCCGAAGACAGACAGATGACTACAGCTAGCTTTTACCAAGTGCAACAGGTTTCCAGTCAGCCCAAGTAGGAGGTTCTTGTGGCAAGTGGAACAGTTTAGGTCATCAAACATTCATGGTAGGAAGAGTACGTGTGCAGGTGAGAGCTACATTGTGGAGGGGCCACGATTATCTCTTGGCCCAATGACACTTGCTTTGAACTAGCACATTTCTTTCAACAAAACAATGAATAGAAACAAGCAATGAAACAATGAGGATCAGAAGAAGCCATCATGAATGGATGGGAAGATAACCACAAGTGATGCCACATGCCAGCGAGAAAGCATTAGATTTTCAAGTTGGCCCAACGTAGGCGCATCAAAGAGAGCCAGATGAGCAAAACAGATAATTTTAAGGAGGGCACTGCACAAAAGAAGAAGGTGAAGGAAGGAAGCTAGAATAAGCAATGGCAAACTTGAAATTGAAGTCATGATCAAGGAGGATCACAAATAATATGCAAGGATAAAAAATGGCCAAATATAACTGATGTGAAGGAGGCATACAATACATTCCAACAAAAATGATGAAACAAATCACTGTGAAGAGTCTACAAAGCATCAGAAGAAAATACCCAATGATCACATGTCAAAGAGACTCATGGACCACATAAGGAAGCATTACGTGCTGAGCACATTTTATCAAGAATGATGAGAGCATGACAAATGCAAAAAATCAATCAAACAACACACCAAGGAAGAATGATGATGCAGCATTTGGCCAAGGCGTAGGAAGCTAATGAAGAGAACAGCTCATCAAGCATGCAACAAATGCACATCCTGAACTGCTGAGGAGAAGGCATACAATGCAAAACAAAGAATGAACAACAGTTTCAAAGGCATGCACTAAGCATAGAAAAGCTTCATAACCTGTGAGGCCACCATCAGCTACAAGCCACAAACAAGGTGCAATCTACATAAGATTGGAGCTATCAATGCAGAGTAAGAGAAGTAACTGTAGTTTTAAGACACTAATTTAACACCATAAAAGGAATGAATTGTGATTACAAAGAACTGCTGCAAGGCATGAGAAATCAACAAAGACGCCTCTATGCATGTGTCTCTTCTTGTTGCTGAGAAATTTCGAATGTTGTTGGAAGGTACCACCATCTTGCACTCATGGTGGAGGGACAGGTATCATGGACAATCAATGGTGAAAGGGGTACATAGAAGCAACCTTGAAGTGAAGAGGTTAGCTTTAAGATATGCTTATGGTTTCATTGCAGGAGGGAGACTAACTTGACTCAGATTCTCAGAACTATTTAATGTATCTTTTTGAGTTTACTGGGCATTTTGTGGTTGTAATAATCCAGTTTTTTCTGCAGTAAAATCTATTTGATTGGGCTCGGATGACGCTAAATGCCTCTGGAGCTTTCTGACGGAACTCCAGTTTTTCGGGCCGTGTGCTATTTTCCCCAATTGTGAGAAGCGAGATTCCCTCAGAGTAGAGAGACAAATTGAGTGTTAGAATTCATGTCGACTCATAGCTCAGAAATAACATTAGGTGACAAAGAGACAACTTTGCAAAGGAAGAATACAAATAAGGAAGACAAGCAGAAAGATCACAGTGCCGAATTTGGGTTCGTATCTGCGTTCAGGGTCAGGAGAATGGTGAAATCAACAATCCAGAATGTGTCTGACTGCCACCTTTTTCGTAGGCAATTGTTCATTTTCTATGGTTTATTTCACGTGACCCATGTGAGTAGACAATGGATTATGCAACATGATTGAATGAGACAGTGGGTGTGACGAATTACCTAAACAACTGGAAAAATAAAAGGTCTCCTTAGAATTACTCTTTTAGTACAATAGTCGAGACCTGGGCTCATTCCTTCACGATTGGAGGAGATGGTAAGGATGGGCAGCGCTCCAATACAAAAGAGTGTAATGTTCCTGACACTATCAGCAGTCTTGGTTCATTTTGAATTGCAGTACAAAACAATACAAGGTGGCTTCTTTCCTTTCCTTGAAAGGTTGATATTGCATTTACAATTTAAGATGTGGTTTCACGCATGATAACTCAATGACTCCCTCGTCAAATTACTGCTGTTTGCAGTGAACTAATCGTTCGGTCTCCCTGACAATCAGCAAATCCACAAACTTGAGGAAGTAGGTGCGGAACAATTCATCTTCTTGATTCGAAGAAAGGCCATTACGGATTGCCATGTTGTTCGCGAAGCCCTTCCGCACATTTGGTTCGTCACTGGTATTATTGGATGCTGACGAGAATGCAGAGTATGACATGCTGCGGACAAACGTCTTATTTTGAGGATAACAGGGGGTGGATGCGGCAACTGAGCTAGAAAAGTTGTTGCTTGATGATGGAGGTCGATCCGATGACAGTGGCCAGTTAGACACCACGTCCTCTTTATTTGAGTGCGATTCAGGATCGTCAAGACTGAATCCCAAAAATCCAGCCTCTTCGTCTTGAAGAATCTTCGACAAATTCGAACTACTGGAGATAGTATGTGAATGTCGTCCATTGTCATCCTGATCAGCGGAAGCAGTGGGGCAATCGGCTGCCTCTGAGAAAGTCCAACTAATGAATTCATCGTCTTCCGCATCTGATGACTCGTGTCGAACAGTTGACGACCCGGGAGGAACATACCAAAAACCAACTGGAGACTTCGACAACTTGCTGTTTTCCGTTGAATCAGAGGACTCTGAAGTAGCTCGATCCCTTGAAAAATCCGCATTCATACTTTCGTCTGCAACTGCCAAAACAGCGGCGGCCCAATCCTCGGCTTCATATTCTTCGGGGGCACTTGCAGTGGAATACCCATCATTTGAGCTGTTGTCCGAGAGGGAGGAGTGAGCCATTGCTGGAGGAGGAGTTTTGAAACTCAACTCGTCGGTGAAGACGCTTTCCCCTCCAAGGCTGCTCGCGGTTCGAGAAAAGATCGAGGAAGAAACAGATCGGACGACAGGACGGGATTTGATAAAGGGTGTGACTGATGGTTTGGATTGTTGCATGTTGATTGTGTATGGAGATGCCAGCTGTTCTTGGAGAGCGAGGGAGGCAGTAGAGTGGTGAAACCGACCGTTGTGAACAGCAGACATGGCAAGCTCCATGGCCATAGATGTCAGGTTTTCCAGTTTCGATGGGATTTCTCCTATTGAGACATCAGCAAGCGATAGAGTTAAAAATGGTCAAAAACAATGCTTCGCAATGATCTCTCCACAGGACGACTTACCACTGGCGTCATTTCTACACAAAATCTCACTGGCGATCTCGTACAAAGTCAACCCTGCCCTGACCCCAGACTTCAAGACGTGACAACTCGCCCTGAAGTAGTCCAAGACGTCATTCTTGAATCCCAACCTTTCCCTCAACAAACGAGCATCTGCCTCAACATCTAGATTCAGCACGTACTCCTTAGCGCTTTTGCTAAGAGGTTCCTTCGTCTGAGGCCAGTCGAGCCAACACCAATCGAACCATGCAACATCGGCACAACTGCGGAGACTGTACCCATGATCAATCGGGATGAGACGGAAGTGATCCGGGTCTTCGGGGATGCGCTGACACAGTATGTTGGCTGCGTTGCGATCTGCATTCATGAGACGAATGTCGAGAATGGCAATTTTGTGAACTTCGTCAATAGATAGCTTGGAGGGGCTCATGTCATCCATGGAGCATTCAGCGTGGACGTATTCTTGGAAGGAGCCCACTTTATTGGGTAGCTCATTGGCAGTCGAAGAAGCACCGGCCGAACAGATATTCGTCATAGACCCCTTGAGAGAATGGATGCCTACCGCTGCTCCCCCCTCTGCCAAAGTCCAACACGCCCCATTGACATGCAAAGCTGGGTGCCTCGCCTCCGCCAATGTCGTCATGGGTACATTGCTAAACCCATCATGATCCAACAAAAACGCTGCACACTCCCTCAGACACAATTCGCCAGGACGTATCCCCCGACGCAAATTATCCTCCCCATTCGAACTAACGTAACCCCGAGGATTGTTCTCGGCGAACGGCTCCTCGTCGGCGGGTTTAAATACCCCCACACGGGACTTACGCGCGTCACTTAGGAAGTAGGATCCCCCACTTCCGTCAGGAGCAAGAGCGGGTTTCAACCCCACGGCTAATCCACGTCGAGCCTGTTGTACCATCCGTTGTAGACTCTTGGGCGTCAGGTCCAACAAGGAGGACGACACGCAAACGTCATTGACCTTGCACCTCAACGACGAAATAGACGGGGCGGCAAGCTCCGCTCCCTTGATCTTGAGAAAGAGCGTTTCACCGGAGCGGTAAATACCCGCGTCCTGGAGAGTGCGGTGGTTCGGTAATTCGGTGGCACGCGTCAGAAGCGGCCCAAAGTAAATCTTTTGCAGGTGCGGCGCCACATGCAAATGCTTGCACAACAGGTCTTTGACATCCTTGACGGTCGCCCATGGTTTCACTGTTAACGGCCTCTTTCGGCCATTTTTATCGTGGACGTCCTTGATGAAAATTTTGAGATCGGAGATGGAGGAATCGTTGTTGCGGCCAAGGGAAGCGTGGTGTGACATTTTGATGGGCTCCCCGGAGGGAGAGGCGGGAAGTCAGGGGGTGGATGGTGGTGAGACTCAGGATTGATGAACGATGTGGAGATGAAGGTTGGCCTGGCTTGTAACAATTCTTTGGTTTGCACTTGGAGAACGTTATTGATACAAGCGATAAACTATGCAATCGAAATGATGATGGCGCTGACGATGATCCCGGTTCATGCAGTGGCACACTTCTCGTATTCCGTGCTTGGGGCCTTGCTTTCTGAGAGAAGCTTTCAAGTGGGACGGAAAACAACCCGAACTCTGCGGAGTAAAAACTAAATCAACCCTTTTCGAGTTTCTCCGAGAAACAGTACGGAGGAGCTCGTAAGACTTCGGAAAGGAATATGCGAAGGGCGGCGGAGTATAGGTGATATATAACAAAACGACAGTGAGGTAAATAGAAAGTGGCGTGAAGGGATTCGTGACAAGATGGGAGTCTGACAATTCAGAACAAGGTTCAGGGCTGTCACGGTCGAAATGCAGGAATTCGAAAGAGGATAGTGACACGTAGCACATCCACAACAAAAACAACTGGCACCCAAAATTGCCATGAGGACCCCGAACAAGCAAAAGGGCGAGAACCATGGCGCCCATCCCTAAAAGGGGGAAAAGTGGATATGGGGCTACGTCTCTTGGCACACTCACCTGATATTGAAAAGATAGAGTAATCACAGCTTTCTACCCAGAAACCGACTTGATTTTGCACACTTCAACTTTCTTGTGTGCAAGTTTGGGCTTTTAGAAGAAATGGTGGATCCTCCTGAGAAGTTGGATGTTTGGCGATCAATCACAAGCGGCTCGATTGAACTAGCTGTTCGTTAGTAATGTAAACACGACAATGAATGCATATATCAAATGATGTCAGTGAAGTTTATGCGAAGAACGAAAGAGCATCAAACAAGATCAAGTAGAGCGCGACATGATGTCTGCTAAATATAAAAATAATCACGACCCGCACGAGCGCAGTTTTATTAAGAGCATTGCCGCACTAGGAACGTACAAAAACAAAACCAGTGTAAAACATGTCGATCCTAAAGAATACAACACGAGACTAGCCCACCAAGACTATCTACTTGTGAGCCTTACTCGAGACGCAGTCAAAGATACTGCGAGACACTTCGCACCCAATGAAGTCAACTGGGAACAGTTGGGGGAGAAACGACGTAACGATAGCGTCGTATCGAAACGGCATATCTTCTGCCAATCATGAACTTCACAATGATAAGCAATCGGGCAAGAGGTTGATGTGCACGTGACTCATACCATGCAACGACAACATACCGATGTGACACCTTCCGTCAACACACCAGCTGCATCACGTCAAACACACAAATCTAATGACATGAAACGAGCGACCACAGCAATAATCGATTCCAGTAAAGCAGCAGGAAAATCCGCGAAGTGTACATGGTTATGATCTAAAGCGTCTTCAGGACCAACAAGCAGGCACGTTGACACGAGCCACGTCAACGGAGCACGAGCACGCACGTGTCCACGAGACCGGTCCTCCTGCCCGCCAACATCGACGCTTACTGGCCCATGCACATTGAAGGACTGACCGTAAGGTATGCCTCAACGAATAGACGATACAGCATCAACATCTTCTGATGATGATTGTCAACGAAGCATTACTTCAGAACAGCATGCAAACTCACCAACGCAAACTTCTGAGATGGTGCGTCGAACAAAGCGATCTATTGAGCGGTAGGTTATCGGTACGGTAGGTATAAAATATTTTGTTGTTGGTAAAGGCAATTTGTGTAGGTAATGGTGCCGTACCTTCGTGAGAATAAGATCCAACGACAGAATAGGTCCAAGGCACTTGCATAGCCTACCTCCTCTCCGAATAGTACCGTCAGAAAAAGATTTTCAGTAATTTGGTAAGCCTGTCGTAAGAAAATTCTGGCGAATTCGAAAGGTATCCCACAACCGTGAAATATAATCCCGCTGATGTCATGATGTCATGGATCCTTCGTGGATGTCAAAAGTTCCGAAAGTTCAGTATTGTACAATACCATACACTTGTTGTACATGAAGTCTGGGGTTCTCCGCAAATGACACCTTTTGACATCGATCACTGATGTCGCAAAACACGACCGATCAATCACGTCCAACTGCCTGTCAACAGCATTATTTTTTTGGTATCTGCTGTACGATGATATGATACGATACAGTACCCCATACAATGTACACACAGTATAATACAATACGATACCAAACCAACACGCATTTCACGGGCCTTTCGACTTCTCTTACCATTACATCAGTGATTCTTATATTACTTTTAGCGAAGTAGCATCATCGGAATTAGGTGTCTAGAATACTTGCCAAGGCAGTAACCTAAGTTTTAAGACCTGTTGTCTGATACTTGATTTCAGGATGAAGCGCAGGATACGGGAAGGGGTGCGAAACAGTTCGGCCGACTCTATTCTGCCTCAATGGTATGACCTTGCCCACCTCTATCTGTGCCCGAACTCTCCATAGTTCTGCCATGCTTCGAGTTACCGGATATCTCTCTGAGCAGTAGACAACGAGAAAAACAGCAATCCTATTTCCCTCGTGAGTTTCATGGAAATCAAGAATTTTTCGCGCAGGGACCTCCACCCTTATTCCTTCCGGGACAATTGATTGAATAATGTTCTCAATTGCATCACCGGTTAAAATTTGGTCCAGAAAGCAAATGGCTGATTCTCCGCTATCGTCCGGTATGACAACGTGCAACTCGTGTCTGCAACATAATTGTATATCTCTTGATGCTGCAATCGCCCCACCCGGCTTAACGAAGACATGCATGGTTGGATCTTTACCCAAATGGAAAGGACGATCCACACCACGATGCGAACTTAGTCGATATTGTGCATCAAATGGAAAGGTGTTTGCAAGTAAAAGGCCGTGTTCAGCCCCATAAAGAGAAGCAGTCCAACTACCTCTCCATTCTTGCAAGGTGGTTGCAGAACATCCGCCTTGTCCTTCACATAGGGCAACGTGAATTTCCCCATTGGGTGACAGGACTGCGCTCGCACTCTGAAGGAATTCACTCAGAAGTTGTCTTTCGACGAAGGTCAGACATATTTAGTGGTTATATGCGTCGGATCGGAGTCATTGTATTGTATTCACTTTTATTGCCATCTCACCTGTTGTAACGATTATTTGCTTTACCCCTCCAATGAGGAAAGTTGAATTGTATTCTATCAAATAGTATTGGTGAAGAAACATTGCCTTCCGTGCCAAAATAAGTTGAGAGCTGCGTTGCATCTACTCCAAACATGACTTTGTGGCCGTAGGATTCAATTTTTTTGGCATTTGACGTGGAAAACTCGTAGACTGAAGGAACATTGATGTAGATTTAAATACTCATGTAAAAATGATTGATAACCAATGTTTTGTGTGCGCACCTTCAGTGTGGATCGTTTTGTCTTCAAGAACAGTTGCAAAGAGATTAATACTTAGACTATCCAGCTCCTCGGCAATATCTGCACTGAAACTCAAGTCTCCGTCACCACAAACCAAAATATTTTGAATCAATTCGGTCTTATTTCCGCCGTGCTCTCCTTTTCTAGGAAGAAATGCCCATTTCGATGTTGGTTGGTTGATACACTGCTTGGCTTTTTCTTGCTCAGAGAAGAAAGATGTTGTGCTACTGAAGAATGCGGCTGAGCCTCGACGTCTGGAAAGTATGGGATTTCTACAACCCAATGTTTGTTGCTGGTGTGAAACTGTAAACGCATCGACCACGAAGCACGATTGTTTGATTCGAGAGTTCGATGAAAAACAATGCACCCGTGCGGGGCGTTGGAGTGACGACGTTACTTGCTGCTTTGAGTTGACAAGCACATAGTGTGATTTCTTCGCAAAGACAACGCAGGCATACGTTAATGCGAGAATGGATGACTGTGGGTAACTGATAAATCGATGACGGATTTTATGCATCATGTTCTGGTTCGTTTCGATATGGTTTACTTTGACTTTCTTTTCGCACTGTATCGTGTTCAACCCCTTCCTACGCGCCTCCGCTCGTCATCTGGGCGACTGGACTTTCCACCTTTTTACTATGTTGGGTCGGACGTCGTGAGAGGAGGTGTTTCCGAGAAGGCGGCTTGAATGGCATGAGGTGTAATATTTTCATTGCTCCGGATAGCATGGCTTGTGCCTGGCCGTCGTGTTCTTGATAGCGAGAAAATAATTTTTATTATGATGTTATGCATGTGGTCTATTGTGGAAACAAGATTTCTCCCGCCCAAAATTCAACTTCCACGCATGCACTTCCGATGATAGGGTTGTTTTTTGTTTTTTGTGATGTCCATGCTGTTTGACAGACCCACTTCCTGAACGTATTCTTGCAGATCGGATCTCACAGTAGATACTACTCGCGCAGTTTGATACTACTTGAAATATGACGAGGCTTATCTCCGAAATTGCTTGCGTCGGAACGGCTCTCGCGTCCTTCGCTTGGCAATGCCCTGTCTACTGTGTTGATGCATTTCATACGCTACCATTGATTCATCAAACGTTTCGATCATATGATAAAAATGTCGCGACAGAGTCACCTATTTCATTGTCCTGCGAGATGTCACCGAACTCACGTAGTCATTTGCTTTCATCCGCTTTGTACTCGACAATGAATAGTAGACGAGACGATGACTCGACAACCTTACGAGCGGAAGATAGAACAATCGAAGTAGTACCTTCTACGTGGAAAGAGGCGTTGCGTCGTTTCTTTCTTGGCGATTTGGGACCTCCATTAGTTGTTCTCTCGATATCAGGGTTTATCCTCGCACGGTTTCAATTGGCAGATACAATATCGGTAACCGACGTCACAATCTTTATGTTGGCCATAATGTTTTGGTGGTTTCAAGAATATTTCTTCCATAGAGTACTCTTACATTCTCCGTTCGAATGGATCGGGAAGTCTATTCATCGACATCATCACGAGAAAAGCTATTTTCACGTATCAATCGATCCGCCAGCACTATTGCTCGGGTGGCTTTTTGTGGCGCATTTCATGTTGAAAGCTGTATTACCGTGGCATCTCTGTCTAAGTGCTACAATTGGATATTCAATGGCGGGTTTGTATTACGAATGGAGTCACTATATTGTGCATACTAGGGTAAAAGCACCAACTCCGTCACAAGATAATTCTTTTGTTGGGTGTATTTCCACTGCGATGTCGTCTACATTTTCTCAGATGCGGGACAATCACATCAGACATCATCGAGTTGATGACAGTTACTGGTATGCATTTAGTATCCCTGCGATGGACAGTCTATTCGCGACGAACCCTGAAATGAAAGAGTGGAAGAGCAGGAAGAGTCTCACAGAGGGTTGAGTCTCATACGCCTACTACTACTTCTTATTTAAAATGTCTGAAAAGGTGAAGGCTGTCATTCTTTTTTCCATTTTTTTCGATGCCTTTGTGATTTAGTTGTTGATTTTAAGATGTTTAGAATATTTATATTGCCAGTAAAAATATTATGAATACAGACAGGTAAGGAACTCGGAACACGACTCTGCTGTGCGATGACGCGTTACGCGCGTCTCAAAGGAAAAAGTAGGCAGAGCGCAAAGCAAGGTTTTGCCCAGCTTTGCACCGGATACGAAGGCTACCGAAGGCGCAGAAGACAACGGATCTCCGTCGATTCCAACAGGACGAGGAGGGGGCGGGAGGAAACAAGACATCAATTGTCCGTAAGCGTCGCCGCGTTTCAGCTCATCTGGCCACCTATTCTACCTACCACCAAACATGGCAATCGCATTCCGAATCAATCGACCAAGCGACCTCGCGAACGTATTCGCTGCCCACGACGAATTCATATCCATCCTCGCCGCTGCTCGAGACGACTTCCCACGCGAAGAAATGGCAGAAGTCTACACAGCACCCTTTTGCTTCATGCCCGGCAGAAACAAAGAAAGAGGGGACGAGGGCGGCTGGCTGTTTTTTACTCCGCGAGTGCCTTGGACGCACGACGTGCACATTCATGCCATGAATGAAATGAAACGCTCGGGGTTTAAGTTTATCTCTATCGAAAAATCTGTGGAGAGTTGTCAGGACATGCTGAAACTGAAAGAGGGCAATGTTTATAGCTTTACGAGACATGGGGGTTATCCGAGAACAGAAGATAACGTTGGACCAGCTTTGGACGAACAGGCAGTAATGACAACGTGTGCCGCTATGGGCTGGAAGATACCTAAAGACTGGAAAGACCGAAGGCAAGAATTATGTCGAGAGCGGCGCATTAATCGTGTTCCAAACATTGAAGAGTTTAGTAATGGCTGCAATAAAGAAAAAGACGCTGAATCTCATCAGTTGATCGGGGACCATCTGGACATTAAGATGAACGCAAATGGTGGGGAAATCTTTCACATGTAGACACTACAAACTGGCTTTGTTATGATTGTTCAAGCTTGAAATCTGCTCGTCTTCGACATGACGCGTCTGCAAAAATCATCTACTGTCATATTTGGGAGATGCCCCTCCCAGTACTTACTCTATGGTTGAATCGAATATTCGTCGTGACCTGTGGAATGCTTGTGTACAATATTGCTGATATTGTATTAACCTATAAATACACCTCTTGCATACTGCCAGCATAGAGGAAATTCTATGGCGAACTAATTTGATTTTGATTTAACTGCGGCATAACTTATACTGATGACTCTAGGGTTGTAGTGACGACAGAGTGAAATAATGCACAACAATATTAGAAGTAATTCTCAGGTATTCATCTTTGTCTGCTCCAAAAACATGACTGCATTCGACAACTGGCGGATGCGATCTCCATTTGACAACAGCTGATGAACCATAACATCTTCGTGTTTAAAGTGCGGGACAAACTGTGCATCAACCAATGTGGCACTATCATTATCACAGTCAAGCGAGTGAGGTTCCCAATCCGAATCAGGGACAAGATATTCCGAGCATGAAGAATCCTCCACCCATCCGTTCTTGCGAAAGATTTCATCACCTTCCTCATTCATTCGAAGACGGTACTCCTCGATTTTAATCTTTCCGAACGAACGATGCATCCCCTCATTGACTCTGCAACGAAAAATATCGATCAGTTCCACAGCATAGGTGGCCAGCGGTTGCATCTGCGACGAGGCACAAGAATGCAAAGCCTGTAGTGCAAGTGTTGAGTATGGAAGATTGCAATTGTTGTCATTGTTTTCCACCTGCATGTTATTCGGCATAGATGACGGTCCTACGTCATTGAAGGGGTACATTCCCCCGGTGCTCCACAGATAACAATAACGAGCGGCATTCCACAACAGTTCTAATTGGAGATGAACGCTTTCCTCGACAGATGTCGTATCATTTCGTTTTTCTCCGCTTTGTTCCCGCTTCGTTGTATCATCTGACTCCTCTTGCTTCGCAGCAGAGACAGCAGAAGAGTGAGCAACGGAAGCATCCCGACGACGACTCCTCTCCCACAAATGATGAGCGTGGACGTACTCCCCCAGACGAATCAACAGCGCCATTTCAATGACTACGATGTACGGAGAAATATTGGTGTCCTCGCCTCCGATGGAAGCGAGGGACATTTCCGCCAGTTCGCACGATTCGACGAGGCGACGCGCTTGAGTGCGGGAGATGGCGATGGATGGGGGGTAGGGAGCGGGGAGAGCTTGGGATAGCTCGTGTTGGAGTTGGGATGGGTCGGCGGAGAACATTGCGATTTTGGAAAGGGGGAAAATCGATTATCGGCTGATTATCGGGGCGATGGAAACAGAGATCGGGAAGGCCTGCAGCTTGTTCGAGGCGGCGGGGGGCTTGGCGGCGTTTGCTATTGGGTGAATATTGGGTGGTTGAGTTATTGAGCGGGTGGTGTTCCGCTTTGTTCCGCGGAGGTTTCGAGGGTGCGAGATATTGTCAGCAATTCAATCTAATCAACACTGCTACAACATCATAATGGCAGATAATAGCTGTGGTTCCGTAGTAGGGTATTGTATCATACAATACCGTAGATACAGCAGTTATTCTCGCAAAACCTGCTAAAACACGGTCTTTCGTAGGCACGAATTCCAATATCATTCTTTGATTTCATAAGAACCTCAATAAAAGGGTAAATAATAGGTTCAATTCGATATGTCTACGAGTCAGGGGAATACCATCAATGAGCATTCACATAAATCTCCAAAAAATTTATGGAGGTGAAAGGACAGGTAAACAAAAGTCCTTATCCTTATGACAAAGTGACGAGTGATAATGAACACATTGCTTTTATACCACTGTGTGGCATTAAAACAATGTCAAAGCGAGCGAGCCTAATACTACATCGTAATATCATGACCATTTAAAGAGTAAAAGCAATAAGCCAAGTCCTTAGCCACATTATTATGGTCTCCCTCGCTCAACCCTTCTTCATGGCATCCTTAACAAAATCAAACGAATGATTCTCCTGCTTTTTCGAATCTGTACCCAAAAAAGAAAAAGAAGTCATTTTATCTCCCTGCACTCCTGGCACCTGTCTCATATAATTCGCACCCATGACATTTGGTCTCGGGTTTCCCATTGGCAACGGTGGAACTCCTGCTCCACTCCCTTGACGAGGATAATTCCCTCCAGCTCCAGCATAAACCATTTGCATTTGTTGCATTTGTTGCTGCATCATCATCATTTGCTGCTGGTACGCCATGGTGGCTTGGATTTGCGCCATGCGATTAGGGTTGGGTGCGCCGCCTGAGGGATTGATGCTGCCTGGTGTACCGAGACTGAGAAGTGGGTCAAAGGTTTGAGTTGCGGGCGTAGATGGAGTCATCGGTGTTTCTGCTGGCGGAGCAGGTGGTGCTGTAGTATTCATGAAACCAAATGCAGATGAAGGGGCTGATGGAGGAGCGCTGGCAGGCTGCTCGATGAATCAATAACAAGATGATTAGAACAGATTAAATGAACCCGCGAAAGGTAACCATGAATAATGACCTTACTTGTGGCGTTTCAGAGACCCCATTCTCAGAAGATTTCACGCTCAAATCTCCAAATAAATCATTAGATGGAGCTGCGGGTGTAGAAATTGTCGGAGGAACAGCCTCTGGCGGTGTTGTGATGTCGTCTAACCCACCGAGCAAATCACCATCTTGTGCACTTGATGATGGAGCCGGTGCCATTTGAACAGGTGCTTCCGAAGTAGGTGCTGCAGCCTTTGTATTCAAACCACTAAACAACGAGTCGCCTCCACTGCTAATAGCAGACGGGGGTGGCACGTGAAGTGGCGGAGGAGGAGGAGCGACAGGAGGAGCGACGGCGGGAGCAGCAGGCTCATCAAAATCCAACAAATTCGGGGCCTCGGCAACTGGCACTGCAGGAGCTGCTGCACTCTGAGACACTCCACCATTTGCCACCACCGAACCTACAACTCCTTCGCCCAAACCCAACAAGGTCATAACCCGCTTCGCAGGCGCTTTCACCGCCGCCCTAGCATGATTCGTTAACGGAGCGATTTCCTCCGCGCAAGCATGAAAGAAGTCCGCATAAGCATTGCTGCCCTCCACTTGCGCCATGACTTTCAAAACAGTCTCTATAACGCACAGTGCCTTCGCTCGCATGATCCACGGATTACCCTGCTCGAGTGCATCAAGGAGGGCAGGACACACACAATCCGGGTTGAGTGAGGGTAGTGCACGGGCAAATTCCTGCAATTTGTCCGGCGGAGGTTCTGCCTTCATTCCACCGGGGGGGCATAATTCTTCAATTAGATTTTTCTCGTACGTTCCATTTGAGGCGGCGGGTCCTGCGGGAAGGTTGGTTGTAACTGGGAGCGTGCCGTGAGCTTCGGCGCTGGCACGGGCGGCCACGCTCATTTGGGATTGGGGTGGGATGGGCGCCGCTGTTGCCCAAGATCCTCCCACTCCAGATGCGGATGAGCCGGCCGAAACTCCCGGTGTAGGTGGAGCAGCTGCGGCACCGGCACCTGCCCATTGAAAGGCCGATCCTGCAGCATTGGCGGCCTTGTAATATTCTGAATTTTGTTGCAAAGCGGAAGGAGGAGGGACGGCGTTGGATGTCGATACTACTGCATTGGGGCCACGATTGGAAGCCATGGTCCATTGACCTCCGGTTTGGGTGGCAAGGTTGTTGCGTCCGGGCGGATTTGAAGAGTACTGAACGGTGTCGTGTTTTGAACGAAGCATTTTGGAGCATAACCGCGACGACGTGCGGATGATCGATTTGGAGGTATGAGAAATTATTGCAGTGATTTTGGTGTTATAAAATACAAGGGACGAATAAATTCGTTGAGCATCAGAAAATTATTGCCTGACAAAATTCATCAGAACATGTTATGATCTGGCGGCATTTCAAGGCATACGCGAATAAGATGGCGACATCAAAGATTCAAAACACATGAACAGCGAAACATTTGCAGAATTCAGAAAAGACTAAACAACAACAATGACATGAAGCACATACAGCATCACTCAAAATCCTTGGTATCACAAAAAAGCCATCCATCCTACGATCAAACCATACAATTCCATCAACTCACAGGATCTGGCCTCAAATTCGGTCCACCATAACCCACACCTCTGTTGGGACTCCCAGTATTAGGCGGAACATTTCTCGCCAACGGATCCTTAATCATCTCCAACATGGCACTCCCAACATTCCCCACCACTTCCGTCACCGTCATATTCGCCAAAGAATTCACACCCCTACCATCATCCAGCCTGGGATCTTTATACATGGGATTCCCAATCCCCTCATACTTGGAAGATGCACCGCCGCCGCCACCACCCACCCCCGATCCCGGCATACCACCCATGGGAGCGCCGTACGCCCCACCTCCTCCGAATCCCATACTCCCGAATCCCGCCTGCCCACCCAATCCCGTCATACCCACCTGCTCTCCTCCATCATCACTATAAATCACATCCAAACACTCCTTGGCCGCCTCTCTCACCTCCACGTTCCACTGATCTCCCGTCACGGCATCCATCGTCCCCCGAAACGACGTGCATTCCTTAATCGCCGCCACGGTCTGCGGATCTTGCACGATGCATCGTTTGAACCTCCCCCGCGTGGCGGGATGGGCGGCCGCCTTGGACAGGACCTTGAGCGCCTTCTTTTTCACGTGAGGATTGTTCTTGCTTAGTTTGGCTGAGAGGAAGCGGAGGGTGTCGGTGCAGGCTTGGGGGGTGAGGAGGGAACGAGCAATGTCGTTGTAGAGGTAGCCTGGGGTGGGAGCGGAGGTTGGGTCGGTGGCGCGGTTGAGGGCTGATTTGTCCATGGCGGTGGGTGATGATGGTGGCTGCGGTTGGTTGCTGTTGTAGTGTCTTTCGTTTTACTCTTCGAGGTGGGGTTTGATGTTGACGGCTGCCATCGTCACGGGCATTAAGAGATGGAGCACTGAGATAGACTGAGATTCACTTTGGGGTTGCATGAAAAGTGGTGTGGTGCGCGACTTGCATGTTGGGGGTTTCCTTCGTTTGGATTTTTTTATGAGGCGTCATTGGCGACGCCCACGAGGTTAGATACGAGCTATATTAGACAATGAGTATTCAATATATTGATTCCTTCGTGATACTTGGAAAAGAAAAGAAGAAGCCTCTTTTTATATGCCAAAATGCAAGTGACGCGGGATAAACAACAAGCTGAGGTCCTATCTACCACCATAAAAAAATGCTCATTCTAAGACCCACCACACATTCTAAGGCCTAGACTCCGATCTCAATAAAAAATGTCTTCTTCACACACTTAACTTGTTTTTCAGAGCGGGCAACTATTTCAAAGTGATAGCCTTAGTCAATTACGTCACAACATTATGTATTGTTCCACTTACTCCTTCCAGTTCGCGAGTTATGTCATTTAAGCTCATCCTTACTGTAAGGACATGTGTTAGGCCGAAAGTCAGGGAAGAAACGATTCCCTGGGAATCGTAAAAAAAGAAAATTAAAAGTACGAATGCCAGCAAGACAGGCAAGTTTGCCACATGGAAGATTTTTGAGCGATTAACTGACGTCAACTGACGACAACTGAAGACAACTGACGTCTTTTACATTATCTCATTAATGTGACTAACCAAGTGACGACATAAGAAGGCACCATGTGACGACCCTCACGACAATTTGACGACCCAAGTGACAACACTGAAGACAAAATGACGACCCAAGTGACGGCACTGAAGACAAAATGACGACTGAACTGAAGGCAGTTAACGACATTTTATCGACCCTTCGTGACAACACTGACGACCCCTACGTGGTATATACACGACTGCCTACTGACGATACTGACGAACAAAGTGACGACAAAGACGAATCACGACCTTAAGTGAAAACATAGTGAAGACAAACTGACGACCCAAGTGACGACTGTGAAGTCCTTTTGACGACCCAAGTAACAACACTGAAGACGGAATGACTACTGAAGTGACGACACCTGACGAAGTCTTGACGACCCGGAAGGACGGCATGAAATGACCCGATATTTTTAAGTGACGTCAACTGACGACACTGGATGACATTGGACGACACAGCTGGCGACTCTTTATCGCCAAAGTCCAAAGTTGCCTGTCTTGCAGGGAATAGTCATAGATGTGGATTTCGTATTTTTGGCCAAAAAAGGCGAGAATGCGCTTTTGCAATTCCTAGGGAATGTTTTAAAATGTCAAGAATGCTCCGACATTGGGTGCATTTCTTCTTCTATTGCCGTTGAATGTTTGATTATCGATTCCACAGTGGAAGGATTCGATTGCATGATATGCCTTCAAATATGATTCACTGATAATTGTAATCGAAGGCAGTGGTGGAGATTGTGTTCACGTTTCCCTTTGGAGTAAAGTGAATTAATGCCAATCAGATGTCGAAATGAGCCAGAAAGCTCAAGTATCCATTCCCAATCTCAGGAAACTAATGAAGATACATTATATTTCAGCAGATTCCCTAAAAATTGGGCTATTCCCTAGGAATAGCATTAAGGTATTGTTGGCCAAGAATACGAAATCTAGATCTATGACTATTCCCAGGCATTTGTACTTTTAATTTTCTTGATTATAACGATTCCCAGGGAACCGTTTTTCCCTGACTTTCGGCCTAACACATGAACATGAACTTGAAAATATTTTTTATGTTCGCGCTCGCGTTCACGTATATTACCATCCTTACGAAGCCCTTTTTCAACATAGCACGAAATAGTGTGTGCACAGAAATGGTTATGAGCTCAAATCTCAACCTGAACTTCAAAAGTTCACATTCATGGTGCACAAACTTTTTTACATGAGATCACCATGGCAAACGAATACATCATATCTTGTATGTAATGTACGGTATCGTACCAGAAAGCGCGGTAACTTTTCAAGAATTAAGTGATGCAAATATAAACGAATTCTGATGTAAGAATATAAATTCATGTTCAAGTTGATTGAGGCTATGGTAAGGTATGGAGATTTGTGTGATCATGAACATAGAAAAAAGTTCACGTTCACGTTCATGTCCATACGGTAAGGATGGGCTTTAACATGCAGAACTCACCACAACGAACTGTGCTAACACTCTCATCATAAAAATGATGCCTCTACGATAAAATTCCAGGTACTTCGGTAACTAGAAGTAGATACTAATATTTTTTACATGTTAACATCACTAGCTTTGGTCTTCTTCACAAATGTATCCTTTGACATTTGCTGACCTTAGAATGCGTATTTTACGGTAGTCGAATTGCCAAGCTTCACCCCGGTATCAAATCTGGTCCAACAGAGCCCTTTTCCTAGGTATGGTATTGTACTCCTGGTGCCATTACAGTAATATCGTGACAGATCGTGACTGACAGAGCCCAAGTTGTTGGTACTCTGGGACCTAAATTCCTGCCATCATTTAGAAATATACTTATTCCCATACAGTTAATTGCCACCGTTTTTCAGAAGATAAATGGAATCGACGTTGCATATGCGGAAGCAACCCAACCCTGGTACTGACCGGCAGACAGACAATGTTTGCAGGAGAACCCAGTTACCTTTTTTATCCCTGTATTTAGGTAAAGCTAGTGACTGACTGACAGCCTCATTGGGTTTTCAGTACCCAGGTACCTGGTTATTAGTCATGCAACCTCACCCCCCCCCCTATCTTGTATTATTGGTAAACACAAGCTTGGTGGTTCACAAAGGAGCAATGAAGTGGCAACCAACACAAGGGGGAGCTTGAATGCAGGGGAATTTCCAACTGCAATTGAAATCGTCAGATGAATTCAATGTATGCTTTATCCATTGATGAATCTCCATGAACTTACTGAAGGTATGAATGTTTGATCATGCAATTGCATCGTGGCAAGTTTCAAATCTTTACAGCAGTTATTGATCAGTGACCTAAGAAGCTAATAACCCTGACTTCAATTCGTTTCTTGGAGTTTGATATTGAAGAACAGACATAATTTAATCATCAATGAGAAAGAGCGAGATCGTTTAACTGATTCTGTCCGCTTTGACATAAAAGCTTCTTATTTTTGTTTAATGGAAATTTATCCTTCAGAATACTACACCAACATTGCTGTATTTTTGTAGTGATGACACTATTTTGTGGCACCTATGTTCTGGTTGCTCCTACACCACTATTTTTCCAGTACAGCCACCATAATGTCTCACATACACCTAGACCATTGTCTTGCTCACTTTATCCAGACATCTATTCAGCTTGATAGCAATTGAGAGATCTTTTGCTTGGACCGACCTAGGGGACGATGAGACTTTTGATGAAAAATAAGGCTACTAGTTGAGATTATTGTTTCCTCTGATGACAACATTTAATAGACTTAGATGTTTGTAATAACTCATTCAGACATGACATGTTAGCACGGATATGTTACAGGAAACAAAACCAGACAAGTACAATTCCAAAGTTTAGTTCATTTGGTTTAATCATTGGAATGTGAAAGGGACGATGCATAACAACAGCCATGAAGCTCTAGCAGTGATGAGAGTTGGAACCAATCAAGCACGATCAATCCACCAAGCAAAACTGAATGAAATCACAAATTAGAGTGATGTCACTGTTTCATTGTTGACAAAGAATGGTACATGAAAGGTGTGTGCATGTGCTATTAGATGGTATTGCAAGAATCAAGGAATAACATAACACTTTTACATGACAAATTTTCCTCATTTTGTTCCTGTGATGAGATGAAAAAGGTTTCTTGTGCAGGGGACATGAGTGACCTGCCTGAACATTTATGATCCCTTCTGCTCACTGGAAAATGAAGAAAGAGAAGAGAAATGAGATGCTCTTTAATGTATCGTTACCCTCAATTGTATTTGCCATATTGAAAACTAATGACAACACCTACCCATTTGTGACTCTTGTGAATCACTTAGGTAATTTTGCATGTAGTACACCTTGATGTGACCCAATTAATGAGATTTCTGTCTTGTCTGATGACAGATTTTGGACTGTATTAGGGTTTCTATGGGCATTTCTTCTGTTTCGGAAAAAAGGACCCAAACCATAATGTCGAGACAAATCATTTCTACCCCTCCTGTCAACAGACATTGCTGGGGGTATTTCATTATTCATGACTTCATATGGCTAGTCATTGGTTATCATTTAACCATTTATAAATGAAGTTACTGAGGTTGAGGGAAACTAATAATTGAGTGTGTGTGCTGTAGGTGCTTCTCGTGTTTATATGGTGTACGGTACAATACCTAACAACAGCACCATGCTATACACTAATTTTTTTGCAATCCCGCGAGAAGTGAAAATGACGTACATAGTAGAGGCAATGTAAAGCAGTACCAGATACTATTGGCGACAAGCTGTCAAAAATAATAACTGTTCGGGAAATAGGGTATTTTAAACAAATAAGCTATTTTTGGGAAATCGGCTATGCTCGAGAAATTGCCTATTTTCGAAATTCGAAAATTGCCTATTTCTCGCAGATAGCCTATATCTCGAAAATAGCCTATTGCTCGAAAATAGCAGCACTACCGTATAACCCTCATTATAAGAGCTAACGGATTATAAGAACATCACGCCGGTTTTCCTGACATTTGTGTTTTTAACGTGTTAAAACACAAACTATAGCTGTAATTGTTTCTCCGTTAGATTCCCCTAGTCAACAGCAATACACCCATATGTATTGCTCCCAGTAACTCCGTCGGGAAGCAAAGTTACGGCGAATCATGTGACAACACACAAGACACATCATCACATCACTGGTGGGCTTACTGTGTTTACATACAAAAAAATACAAACATCACGCTTCCAAAAAAACAATGGTTCTTCCTCTTCCTCCACTCCCTCCTCCCGACCGCCGCATTGTTATTGTAGGCTTCCTGCCTGACAACAACGGGCGGTCTTGTGAGTTGCATCCGTTTGGATGCGGCAACATTGTTGTGTTGCAAAGGGGAGATGGTGGTGTAGGAGTGGTGTTGCGTGTCCGGATGATTGTCGCGAATGAGTTGGCCTTTTTTGTTGTGAATCCTGATGGATCTGATGGTTGTCATGTTGCTTTCGCCGCTAGGGAGTATGCGGCTGGGGAAAATGGAAGGAGGTTTGATGGAGCGCTTGTCCGTCTCGTCCAGGTGTATTCACCTGAGCACGAGAACAGGACAGCGCGGTGCCTTTACCACCACAATCGTGGGTACGCAGTTGGAGAGGTGATTAAGTTTCTTAATGAAATGTAAACTTTAAACTAATAATGGTTTCATAGATAAATGCAGAGTCTAATAATTAATTAAACCACTCGTACCCAGTGTCTTTGTGCCTTTAACGTCCAGTGTCCTACTCGCGTGGTAAGAGTACGGAATGGGCGTCTGATCCATATTGATCACGTCGTCCGGGTTCATTGCCGCAACCTTCTCACGCATGTACGACAGAAAATGGAGCGTGTCGTCCTCGGTCTCCTTGTGATTCTTTTGGGCGACGTGCGTTCCGACCCGGTGCGTGTACCCCATCTTCTTGACAAAGCGTGCAACGATCGCCTTCTTCGCCTTGAGTGTCTTCGCGTTGAACTGAGTGGACATTCGACTGGCGTGGTTGCGCACAGTACGATTGCTCACTTGGATGCCTTGTTCGCGGAGTTCAAAAATGGAGTGGGCCAGGGAGGTTCGAATTCCTTCGAGGGCGCTCGGACGTCCTGGGTGGATTTTACGAGCAGCCGAGTTGTGGCGGTACGCCACGAACTCGTCCTTCTTCTTCAGCTCATCCACTTTCTCCAAAGTCTTCTTCCAGCGTGCGTAGTAGTAGTGCGGAATGCACAATACGTCGCACGCAACAGTGATGCTGGCCGTCTTCTCTTCCACCGCCTTGTCAATGTAGCGCACGGCGTAGCGCTTGAACTCCAAAGAGAAAGACTTGCGTGAAACGGGGGTGATGGGAATGGGAGTTTCGTGTACCATCGCAAAATGAAAATTATGAGACAACTTTTATATGGCATAAACTATAAAGTAATGAACATTAATATTAATTAACTTAATAATTAAAAAACAACACATTACAATGGCAATGACAACTGGCATTGCCATTGCTTCAATGGAATCTGTCATTGCCGTTGCTTCATTTCAATGGCAATGAAATGAAAAACGGAACCGCCACGTCCCACTTTTGTATCAAAAGTGAGACGCCCCGTTTCCCAATGAATTGGTATTGGGGATCTCATGTCAAACACATGACAGAAGGATCAATTTATTCCAATTCCATGGTGACAGCAAGTGCCACCATGGAATTGGAATGAATCGAGACACTTCTTTAATTGGAGATGGGAAAGAGAAGTGTCTCAAGAAGTCAACTTTCAGGGTCTCACGGTTGGATGGATGGCGCGTTTCAAAGGTGGGCGATGAGTGGGCGATTTGCACCGCAGTACAAATGGCGGGTAAGCATATCAGCCCAATGGCTACTGTATCATAGTAGGAGGGACAAAAAACAATAAAATAACAGATACTTTTCACAGCTCTCGTGTTAAAAACACATACAACGATCGTTGTATAAGAACATACAAAGGTATCATTTGTACATTTGCCCGTTCTTATAACGAGGGTTATACGGTAGTCACGTAGGAATAGTAATTTGTGCAGTAGAGCTCGAAAATAGCCTTTTTCTCGAAAATAACCTATTTCTCGAAAATAGCCTATTTCTCGAAAATAAGCTATTTAATAAGCTATTTTTGAGAAATAAGCTATTTTCGAGAAATAAGCTATATTATAGGCTATATTATAGGCTATATTATAGGCTATATTATAGGCTATATTATAGGCTATAATTGGCTTATATATTAAAATTATTGAAAATTTCACTCCTGCACGAATCGCACACCTCCTTACAAGACATATCCCCACCCCCAGCTATGGTGCAATAATTGCACCTTACACTTTGATCAAATTCCAGATTTTCTTATGGTGCAATAATTGCACCATAAGCATTATATATGCTCTAGCATTCACGTGTTATCATTGAAAAATGGCTTATGTAACTTCGCTCCAAATATTGATGCCAAGCCTCCATTACCTTTTGGGGGCGAATGAGTTTTTTTTCATTTCTACGCGAGTAACATAGGAATCGTCCTCCTTATGGTGCAATAATTGCACTATAAGGATTAAGATGGAGAAAGCTAGTTATGGTGCAATTATTGCACCGTACGAAAAGGATGGGGATATCATTTTCTACATTTTTATTGTGGAGTGTAGGTAAAAAATATGTATGCTTCCTCCTCTAAAACAAAACATATTTTTCATGTTTCTTTCTTTATTTCACTTTCCCTCAACCTCACTTTTGACAGTGTGTTAAAGGACTCTACTTTCAATCATGAACACTAGCATTAGAAAAGGTGCTACCATAAAACTTGGATTACACAAACCTATATACTATAACTAACAAAAGTCCGGGTTCATGTGCATTTGTGATTTTGTTTTCAATGTGTGATTAGGGAACCAAATCCCACATCATAGGTTTCTACCTATCCACTGCAACATACTAATGTAGATAGGACCATGGTTGAACACCCAACACATCCATTCACACAACACATAACACACAAAACAGAACAGCATCTTACTCAGGTTTTGCCCGATGATGAAATGCAAGAACTGGCAGGAAAATGATACCTACCTTACCTTGGCATATTAGGGTAGCATTGTTAAGATAATAATAAATTTTCACCATGTTAAAAACATGCATCTTTTGTACATTTCAATATCTTATAATCCGACTTTTACCGCAGTGCAATTTTTGATCACTGTACAAAATAGGGTGTTTATATAATTGTCACGGACATGCAATTCATTTGACTGTGTTAGCATGCTTGTTATTTATGTGAGTTTCATTTCGAGATGAACAATATATCACCTATCCCTTTGGATCAAAGCAACTGATCACTGCTTTCAGGTTATCATCTAACACCAATGGTAGTCCAACTCATGTGTTCAATCTACTCAACCAGTCTACCAGATTATTTCTCCTCTACAGATGTCTAATTATGAACTTATTGCCCCTCCAACAGTGAATCTAGTAGATATCCCCAGTAGATGTGGCATTGGTGTGTTCCATTGTAAGTAAAAATACATGTGTATGGCACATTTTTTAACTCAAACTTTTCCAGCGCCCAATTTTGACTGACATCACTCAGATCCTTTTTTGAATAGTCAATCACCAAAATCTTCAACATTTGATTCTCAATGAAATCCCTGTCATGAAGCTGTATGGAACTCTTGATTCTGTGGATGGGGGACACATTAAAAAAATACAACAGAGTTGCCTTGTTTATATGCTGTGTTATTGCGCCACAACCTGAAAATCATGTTTTACAGAAAACATAGACAACCATGGTCATTTTTTGAACCCATCATTAATGAATGAACCAACCATCATGGTTTTGTTGGTTCTGGTAATAAATCACCCCTTGGGCATCACCAAGGCAAAATGCTGAGATCCTCCAATCACCCGTCAAAAGCTTTGATACGACAAAAGAACTATTTCCACCTGAATTTGCTTTATGTGGAAATTCCTGACTGGATAAACTGGAAGGAGAGCAGGACCATTTTTGGCCCTGTCAACCCTGGTTTCTCATTCACTCCACTTCCATTGAAAGTAAGAGATGGAGGGTGTTTGTGATCGAAAAAGGTTGAGTTCGTTGTATTTGCTTATTTTTTCACACAGTTATGTCACAAAGTACTCATCTTGTTGTTCATTTCTTCCTGATGTGGCTTCAAACATACAAAAATCAACTGGGAGAGAGGGGGAAATCAAGAGGTCTTGTTGCTTTCAAAAAGAAAAAAGTGCTGCACACCACAATCAATGTTTGACTCAAGTGTGTCATACTTTTTCATACTGATTGTTGAATTGTTGGCCATGCACATGTAGGAGAAAATTGCTCATAAAGTTGTACCCAGGAGGATCAGACCATTCCATACAACCAAAAAAGAGACATCATAGCTAAACTTTCAAAAAACAATTTAATATTGATTAGTGTAATTAAAATGTTTTCATGGGAAATTCCTTCTTGTGTTTTTAATGTTTGTTATTACATTATAACTCATGAGTCTCTCTCATTCCTCAAGAACTATTGTGATTGTATTATTGTAGATGAATAATACTGCCAAAACCAAAATCTTTCACAGATACATTTATGTTGAACCTAGGGATTTGAGACATCCCATTACATCATTGTATCCTTGTTGATTTCTAAACAACAAAAGCTTAGCTTATTTGGCCTCAAACTATGTGACAAGTATCCATTTGTCATCCTATATTGAAAAAATAATGCTTGAACATGATGAAACATGTTTATTTGTACACCAAGAATTCAATTACATTTTCATGGCACTTAAATTGGATGGCAAGGGTAGGAGGGAATCAAATATTTTTACAGTGCTGTATAGAATTTGGTGACTTGATCAAGACAAAGAACATATTCCATCTCTGTTTTGCTATCTGGTGGCTATGTTTGTAATATTACATGAACCCTGTACACCTTTGGTTAGAGTGGCAATGATCCTGTGTTACAAAAACTCCAGACATTATTCACTTAGCTCTTGGGATGAGGTGTATTGGGTGCATTGTCTTTAGTGGGGCTACCACAATTCAGTGAAGTGGTGAGGGTGGAATGGCCAAGAAAGGCAAGTATCATCAGTGTTTATGGTACTTCATGTGATGGTAAGGGTGAAAAGCCACATTTTAATAGTAATGTATAGAATATGGTGATGTGGTCATGACAAGGAAACCAAATTCCATCTCTGTATGGTTGTCTGGTGGTTAATTTTGTGGGATGAAATGAACCCTGTCTGGTCTTTGTTGAGGGATCTACTGTTTGTTCATGATTTGAATCGTCATTTGTTGTGGATGACTGATCAAAGTTTTATGGTGCCATTGCTCATTCTTAAAATAATATTATTGTCCAAAGATCTCAAAAGCTGGTTCTAGCTTCAAGGTGCTTCAAAATAGGATATTCAATCACTCTCTGCTACTCTACCTGTTGCTTGAAGAAAAAGTGTACATGCCCTTTCCCATATCCATTACAATGAGTTGTCCACTCAGTTCCTCCACTGCCAAAAGTGACACAGAAGTGCATCAGTGCATATGCATCAGTGCATGTGCATCAGTGCATGCCTCGAGCCATTGGCACCCACTGGTCCAAACAAATATCATTAGCATGATTGATATAACAGCTCCTGGTGATATTGCCAATCTACCATAACACAGACAAACTTGTTCCCAAGGAATGATATCCCCTCTGCCACATTAAACTTCCATTGATCACTGTCCTTATGTTGATGGACTGGCCTTTAACAAGGATATTGAGTAACATGAGATTAATGCTCAAAACAGAAAGCATGCTTTAAAAGCTATGTCTGTTGGCAACAAAATTCTGGTCAACTTTTACTTATTTTACTTTTTTCTAATTTACACATGATCTGCTTTTACTCATATTACTTTTTTCAAATTTCCATATTACCTAATTTTACTTGCATTACATTTTTTCAATATCATAGTTCGGCTACTTTTACTCATGCCTACTTTCTTCAATCTCATACTGGGCCTACTTTTCCTTGCGCACAAGAGAAGGAACAAAACGATTCAAGATTCTCAATGAGATTCTTGAATCTAATGTGCAATCAACCATAGCCATACAAAAGCAAGGATCTTCACAAGATTGGAAACACATAGCTCACTAGTAGCGGACAAGACTGATAGAGTGTAAGCTCTCGCAATCATGAAAGAGTGTGTTTGTATTGTATCTACCACAATATTTCTCCGCAATTGAACACTCTCAAGTAAGAGAGTGTTCGGAGTGACACCCAATGCAGAGAGTGTTACTATCTAGCACGATATCTCTCAGCAATCGGGCTCTTTGTTTTGTACATTTTGATTGTACATAATTGCACATTTTGTATGTGCAAAATAACTATGGTACTAGTATTATATACCCATATAATTATGTGCAAAATGTGCAATACAGTAGATGTGCATAAAAATTAGATTGCACAACCCCAACCAGCCATTTTCAATTATGTCACTCACAGCCAGAATTCGCCCCTGTAATCTTCAAGCCTCATTGTTGTTGTCACAGACAAGTGGGATCTCAGTTTTCAGTGCAATCAAAAACGTATTAGCCAAATCATAGTGTCTTAGGTGAGGGGCAATTTCTGCCCATTTTGAGGGGTTATAAGCTATTTTCACCATGAGTATTTGGCCGTCCAACTGATACTGTGGGAACCCTCATTGTGACCTAACATTCTCCTACTATGCCTCCACAACGCTCATCTGACTCCAATTCTGCTGGCAAAGCAGCTCAAGCAAAGAAGTCCAAGAACACCACCCAGCGCAATGTCTTATTCTTTGGCTCAGACCAGGAGCAGAAGAAAGAGGCAATGAACATCTGCTACAAAGGGAAGCGGATCCTACTGAAGGCGGCAGCTATCTACAGTCGTAAGATTCCTGAAGGTGAAGAAGAATATAATTTCCAATACATTGTCAATAAAATTGAAAATGCCACCTTTGCCACCATCGAGTTTGGGGGGAAATACATTCTTGACAATGGTGACAAGTTCCAGAGCTACCCTGCCATAGACGAATCTGATTTTGTCATGGAGTCATATCATCTAGCTTGCCTGAAGGACGACCATGAGTTGTTCAACAAGTAACTTTGTAAAGTAAACAAGAGGAAGAATTATGTCATCCAGGCTGAGCGTGAGCAAGAGCTACAAAAGAAAAATCACATTTAGGAGACATTTTGGACATAAAAAGCAAAATAAACCAAAACCCAAAGATTTCAATGTTTGACTTTTGTGTTGCAGAGTTTGAGTCAGTTGGGGAACACATATAATACACTGTGGAACAGGGAGTTCATTTTGGAAAGCAAGCAGATAGAAGCAAGTGTGGAGTATGTGTCTCTTTTTCATTATATCATGCTATTCTTGTTGAATACTAAATATATACCCCGCTTCAATGTTGTTGTGTATCTGCGGAGCACAAGCATTCTGACTACAAATTCACGTGGTTCATCCCACAAGAAAAGTCAAAGTTTGAACATGGTAGGATGTGGACTGTGGCAAGAAAGCTCATCAATGCAGCATCCCTGGGATATCTTCGTCTCCAATACATTTTGCAGCAGGATTGGAAGCTTCCAAGTAACCATGAAAAGAATCCTCTTGAGAGGAAGAAGTATTCATGAGAGGAGGACATGTACTGCAGTGTTGTTGCTGCCATGGGTAGTGTGTCATTGAAGATTCCTCTATCAGTGTTTCAAGATTTCTACTTTTGCAACTACCTGCTCAGTCTCAATCCAAAGCACAGGCCTCCGCATTGGCTTGAAATGAACAGGATTATTGAGGTACTTATCGACGGTGCCATGTTAGAGTTTGTCGGGTTTGTGGTTGAATGATGCAAGATACTTTATCATGTGTTTATCTTGTTGAGTACAGATTTTGTGACAGATTCCAACCGGCGTCAGTCCTTCGGTATTGTGCTTCATGATTTGGTTGCAGAAACGTGTGAAATGCAAGATGGACAAGTTCTTTTCATGAGTAAAGAAACATCTAATCAAATTTCAAATTACCTATTATCTGTAAGTTGGGCCTTCATTCAATTTCACAAAACAAATATGCATTACTGACCTTTGTTC
Organism: Cyclotella cryptica; assembly: GCA_013187285.1. Taxonomy (NCBI): domain Eukaryota; phylum Bacillariophyta; class Thalassiosirophyceae; order Thalassiosirales; family Thalassiosiraceae; genus Cyclotella; species Cyclotella cryptica. Next base: position 1,973,966 of record JABMIG010000002.1, read on the forward strand.
ATTTATTCTCTGCAATATAGGGCTTTCCCATCATTGATGTACTAGAGTACCCAGCTAACGTTGAGCATTACAGCAAGTCTAAGACCAATGATATTGCAGTTGGGTGGTTGACAGAGTCACGTGAGGCTGTTAAAGTGCTATCATCTGATATAAATCAGATGTCAGCTGATAGTGCAAGTTATGCCATCGGTTCAATCCTTGAACATCAGATGCAAATGCATCAGGAGCGATCAAATGACGTTGATCTGTCAATCTGTGTTGCTCATCAGAATGAACGAGCAGGTGGGTACGAAAGTGGACCTCCAAACAAGTCAATGAGGAAATTGGCACTATTCTTGACAAGAGTCATAGTATCCAGGTTTGTGTAAATTGTGCTGAATTGAGAATGGATATACTTAGGGTCATCCAAAAGAAGAACCAGCGCAATCCGGTACTGGCACCAAAGCCTGCAAATGATACAAGGTGGAGCGGTCGCCATGATGAGACTAAGCGTGCTAATATCATTATGGGGGAAGTATGCCTTGCTATTACAGAGTTGCTCAGTTTTGATGGAGAAGATCACAACCTTCTCACTCCTGCTGAGATTGAAAGAATTCTAGAAGCAAAATCTTATGGGTATTCATCACCAAAGGATGTCACAATGAGTGAGTATCTCAAAAATATTCAAGACAGTTGAGATGCCTGTTCAAATAATCTTTGTTTGCATTTCAATTCAGTAAGTTGTTTGTCTATAACTTTACATGATCTTTTGTGATAATTGTAAAAGTGTCCCAGAAAAATGAGGATGCAGTTAGTCAGAAATCAATACAATGATGTGTGTTGTTTGTCTATAACTTTACATGATCTTTTGTGATAAACTGTAAAAGTGTCCCAGAAAAATGAGGATGCAGTTAGTCTTTTGCCGCCCATCAGTAATTGTGAGGTGGCAATCACTTAGAGGAGTATAACAAAATGTGCCATACAGATCTTGCTTGTACATTTGTGTTTAGGTTGGCATTTACTCACAGCCTTTTCAAGAATTTCAGAATGATTTTTGTGAACATGACTCTTCTTTCTAGACTGTAACAACAATGGTGGGACATAGTGGATGGTTGCAAGATTTTGGTTTGAGAAAGGATTTGATTTGACTTGTTAAACCAAAGGAATTGGCACATGGTATTCAAAATGATATGTATATTTTTCACTATATGCATTTCTGTGTCATTAAAAATAGAAGGCATCTGTTATTGTGTCCATTTCCTTGATTGGAGGGCATCATCTGGGATCCTGGTTTGTTTGATGCATTCACATAAGTTTTAACATGTCAAATGGACTGATACTTAGACATGATTTATGGGAGGAGCATATCCTTACATCATCATAAAGGAAACTTGGAAGTGCTTTGTGGTAGATCTACATGAGGCTGCTTATAGAAGACAACAGATGTAAGTGTACACAGAAATTGAAGATGTGGTTTATTGCAACAATGCTTCCCAGTGATGTAAATAGCCATGCTAAGACTGGTTGATTAGCAACAATACACATAAACACAGTCATTACATCAACTTATTCAAGAAATTCAGGTCACATTGTCTGGTGATCTTTGGAGTGTCTCAAGCCAAACAGGCAAGTAATTCACTTCTGCTTGGGAAATATTGGAGCAATTACTTGAACCAGACTCAAGAAAATGATTCTGATGTATCCAAAACTTCTTGTGTTTGGAAGACACAAGTTATGTGTGAGTGTATATATGCATATCATACATATGAATGAACAAAATGGGAGTCAAAGAATCTAGCCGCAACCAACAATTGTATCGCTAAACCAAAATTTATGCACACACCACAAAAATATATATATAATATTCCCTTTATTGCTTGCTCAATCCTGCCTACAACACTCAACTATTTGGCAGATGTTCAAACTCAATGTTGGTAGCTGCAGTCCATGGCAATGGGAATGGTGCAAGAGAGCAATTATTTTGAAGAAGTCATTCCTGGTGCTAGATACAAAATTGAGGACTGCATGCAAGTTGTCATTAAGCAATGTTAGATTAGGCAGAGAGTGTTTCAATTGATGCAACAGGAACAACCATTGATCTTGACCAATGAGAGCAAATATTTGAGCTTAATCAATGTGGCAGGAATGGAGCTCCATTGATGGCAACTTGTGAGCCAGTGGTATAAATGGGTTGCTCAAATGGTTGATCAATGGCAGGAAGTCAGCTTTATTGATGGCAACAAGGATGTCAATCCACAGCAGAAAGTTAGCTGGATTGCTGCATGAAGAATAGTTCCTGATATTGAAGCTTAATCTATGGCAGTGATTATGCTCATTTGATGGCAGCGATTATGCTCAAGTAACTGTGTAAAATTGATAGAAGTCATTGTGTATAATTTATTGTGATCATAATATCATGCTATATTGGTGGCAGCAATTGTTCTTGACTGATTGTCTTGATGGATAACATAAATTGTGCTCAACTAAATAAGTAGTGATTGCACTTAATCAATTTTCCTCAATTGATGGGCAGCAGTTGTGCTCAAGCAATGACAGATATTATGCATGATCAATGACAGTGACTGTGTGCCATTCATTGTGCTTGATTGATAGCATTGAATGAATTTCACTAGTGGATGGCATAGCAAATATCAGGAAGTGATGTGGTACATTTGTCTTTGTGTCTGTTGAGCTTTTGTAATGGTACCCTGTACTACAATCACAATGAGTATAGTAGGTACCACCCATACCATGATGTGATGGTAAAGAGATGTACTATAAAAGTTTGCACCTCAACATATGTTCTCAGCAAGAACTTTGAGGTGTTACAATGTAGCAGGTAAGAAATTATACCCAATCTGCATTGACTGATAGAGGCATGAGAGAAGATGTTGCACTTTTGTTTGCCATTCAGAAGTGCTCTTACATTAGAACAACAATCACATAAAGTAAGTATGTGACCTAAGGCTGGGACTTTGTCAGCCTCCAATCCGATCGGCCAATCCAAACTCGTGACAGATTTTCTGAAATTGCAATGAAATCTACCGGGTCTGACTTTGTACGGTACTCGGAAGATCGATCGTATCCAATCGTTCAACACAGTTTTCCCACCACAAATATTCCACTTCAACCATCCATCGCCCCACACTCTCTGCGTTCTCTTCTCCACAACACCCTCCATATTTCGATGCATCTGAGCATCATTCCATCTCGCGATGAGGTTTATTGTTGCATTTAGAGTGATCGCGAACTGCGTACTCTCTGGCACGACCCCTTTGGGTGTCTCTGGTGCGTCAGCGCTGTTGACACGGTCTTCCAGCATCAGGAAGAAGCGCAAGACGTCTGCTGCCCCTTCATCACAAAACTCTCGTGTGCGTCAAAGTCCAAGATTCCATCCAAGCACAAGCAAAGGCCGAAAATCTTCAGCTGTCATAGTCCCACTTGCTTTGGATAGTCAGTTATCCACAATCAACAAGAACGAGGTCACGCCTTCTTCTCCTGAACTCCTCGACGACTCACAGGGTAGTGTTGTCCCTGGAACCGAACTTCCCCCACTCCCTCCTGTTCCTTCTGTTGCTCGTGCTCGTTCACATGATTCCTCTTCGTATGAAGATGACGATGATAAGTCTTCCTCATCTAGTGATTACACACCTCGCGCAGAAAACACCCCGACAAAAACCATCGAGGAGGAAGATGAATCTGATTTAGGTGTGCAACTTGGGCAACCAACAGAACCCACCTTCGCTACAGATTTCTGTTTCGGTCAATTCGACGGTGAGTATGACATGACCGCCGAGGATTTTAGTTTCCATGAGAGAGTAATGTATCATTTGGGAGGGCGCCAAATTGACAATAACAATAGGCTTTCTGTTGAGTTCGCGTGTATTCTCGAGGCGGGGACCATCGTCACCGACAAACATACCATGGAGAGCAGGGAGATTGACCTTCATTTTGAAGAGGAATATGTGCGTATTATTGATGGTTTTCGCCCTGAAGACTTTCAGGAGAGGTCGCTCCAAGCGGTGATGAGGTCAAAGCTCTATCGTGCGAACAAGACTTTACAGGGACATCGCCTCAAGAAGAAGTTCCGGGAGATTCGGGCAGAGATAAGATCTGAATGGGTCCCAATGTTGCCCATGAACATTAGCCAACTCGCAAGTGGTACACAATTAAGAGACTCCTACAAGAAGGTAATTGTCAAAATCTACCGTGACTGCAACGTAAGTATTGAGATGTTTCTTCGATTAATTCGTTCTATTCTCACTTATTCTTCTTTTGAAACGCAGCCAGGATTGACGGCTGACCAACACGACGACGATGTCTACAAAGACATTCCATCGGATTGGTGGCTATACCCTGACAGCAAGGCGAGGTTGCTTTTGAGCTGCATGGTGCATCGAAAGAATAAGGAGATTGCGCCACTCTGCACCGGACATCAGCGCGGAAAGAACAGAGAGACGCAAAGGAAGGAAAAAGAGAAAAGGATCCAGAAAGAGAGGGACGACGACAGAGATGAAAGACATAAGCGATACATGGACGACCCGCGGATGCAGCGCCAGCAACAGCTCCAGGAATATGTCGCACGAATGGCAATTATTGATAAGGATATGGACGCAATTGGTAAGAAAGCTGCATATGTCGATCACATGATTGAGATTTACATGAAGACGAGGGATAGTCTTGTTGCGAAGCATGGCGAGGAATGGTTTGATGATAAGATTGCTGACCTGGTAGCCATGCTACCAGATGTGAACAAGTCTCTTTTGCAGCAACATGATATCGGTACCATCGGAACCAATTCGATCAATGACAATTCAGAAGACGATAGCACTTCTATCGACAGGACACCAGTTTAAAGTAATTTAATGTTTTAGCCTCTTAACATTTGAGTATCATCTGATATATCGTTTAATATATTCGATTGAACACTTCATTAAGTTCTTCATTACACATTACATTTAAAGAGATAAATATTAACGTCGTTGTTTCTTTGCCTCTCGAGATACATACTCCACATGTTCAGCCAATAACAACCTTCTTTTTCCCCATAGCATTGCTTGCACCTTTTCATCTTGTGTTACACAACGAGGACTAATCCCATCACCAGGTTCAGCAATCCAGATTGCATCTTGACCCAACCCAGCACCACGACCCACAGTTGTATTATTATCTCTTGACTCCATCTCCGACAACATCATGTTGTGTAGGATGCTGCAGACAATAAAAATGTTTTCTACCACCTCAATGTTGTCGAATCGAATTCCATATTCCAGAATCTTCCAACGCTTCTTCAAAATACCAAAAGTGCATTCAACATCCTTCCGTACACTCTCTAACGTGCTACTGAAGTAGCCCTTTTGGTAAGCTGAACCAGAATGCTTGAACTGACAAACCAATATTGGCCAGCAAAGATAGCCCCCGTCGCAAATAAAGTAAATACCACGGGACAACAATCGCTTCCCAAGCAAATCGAAATGTTCCCATACAACATCCTTGTACCAATCTTTTTTGAGCTTACTTACTGTTGGATCGAGTTTGACAATGTGTTGGTCATTTCTTGTTCCAAACTGGACTGGAGATATCCCCAGAATCTTGCGATCATGTCCGGTCATGACTTCAAAGGCTAAAGTGGGAAAGCCTTCTTTACCTAAACTCCGATTGTAGTCCCCCGCAGGACAGTTGCTCCACTTGAGATGTACGACATCAATGGATCCACCGCACCCAGGAAGCTTCTTTGTCGAGTATCGATCCATCACTTTCTTCAGGTCTTCGATATTGTCGGGGTATTGTATGTAATCAGTTTTAACCGAACTAAGCTTCTTCACAAACTTGTGAAAGAAGAGTCGGTGGTCCTCCGCAGACAACTCTGTATTTGCTTTCAACTGGCGGAACGGGGTATGATTCCCCAGAACATTGAGAGTTCCCAAAATTCTTAGTTGTGTTTTCACGAAGAATACTTCTTCATCGACGTCGCGTTTGGAGGGTTTACACCATCCCCTGTCAAGGAATAAGTGTGTGAGTTCATCAACCTTGTCGAGCGTGACGCAAAAGTAGCTACGAAAGCCGGACCAACGATTGCGAGATGAGAGACGCCGTGTCATATCCCTGACATCATGATGGAGGAATTTGCGATACCAGTTCGATTTCATAACATCCCCAAACTGGTAGGGGTACTCGTTCAGGAGTCGAGGACATGTGTATGCTTCATTAGCTGGTTCCTCCTCTTCTTCTGCATCGAAGTCAATGGCAGTTGGTGGATTGTCGTGAGTTGTAGGATGCTCTTCCGACAATAGAGATGGGGCAAATTGACGTAGCGCCTCCACAGTAAATGCCTTGAACAGGTCAGGGCTGCGGTCCGTGATGCCATAGAGGTCTTCCGCTTTACGCAGGAGGTTGCGGGAGGAGGATAAGATCTTCCAGAAGGAATTCATGATGTGGGGCGGCGATGATGGGGCGTCAGAATTATTTGTGGCAGAAATGTGTTTCGTTTTTGTATGTAAATTTATCTAGTAAAAATCGGATTGGTCGATTGGACGTCTAGGGGAAAATGGGGTCCAATAGGAGCAGCTATTGGACAATTGAACTCGTGACAGAATGGATCGGCCAATCAAAAATCTGGCTGAAGGCGATTGGACGCGATCATTGAACCGAACAAAGTCATCAAAAACGAGTGCCAATAGCCCAATCGGGTTCGTGGGACTCACTCCGATCCGATCGGATCGGCCTATTCGACCGACAAAGTCCCAGCCTAAGCCGTTTGGAGATAAAAAATACGAAATACCAATATTGTAGATAAAGGTGTTATAGATTTGTTGATGATGGTAATTTGTGAGCTTATCATTTAGTGATTACAATGAACAAATGAGGATGGGATGTCAAATGCAATCCCAACGAAATAATTTGATTCTGTGTAGGTTTTTACAGATCTCTGGTATGTTTATACCCTTCTCATGAGGGTGTTCTGACAGAGTGTTCTCTTGTTGTTTAGTTCCAAAGATATGGATCTTTATCATTGTCAGGACGTCTGATCACTTGGGAGGTCAGGATGATCCCTTATTTGGGAGTTTTCGAATTAGTCTATATTGGTACTAATAAGGGTACCAATAAGGTACTAATTAAGGTAGGTTCTTGGCCTATGCCACTCGTCCCCACGAATGGAGGATCAGGGTGAAAAAAAGGAGGGAAAAAAACCTTGTAAAGGAAAAAAATATTTATCCATGTCTCTCTTTAGGTACAAACTAAGAAGTCTGTGAATGTGTGCTAAAGCATAAGTGTTTTGTGTAGAAGAGGGAGATGACACGTAAAAATTAACATGCTTAATATTAGTTAAGTCTGCTGGTTAAAAAAGGTGTGACTCTTCTGATGTTTAATCGTTCAGATTTTGTACCGGTTGAACCCTGATAGTCCCATTCGTATGAATAGTTGTGATAGTCCAAGGATCACTTTCATACCAACTCTCTGACTTGCGGAGGATACCATCTTTTCTAAGAAGTACTTGATCACCACCCTTATAATTCCAATCACAGCGTGAGTGATTTTCCCGCATTGTGTTGAGGTCAGTTTGGTGCTGCCTATGTTCTCCTATTTTTTTCCAGTCAGCAAGGAAGGGAACGTCAAACAACATGTCCTTGCCAAAAATTGCTGCACCTGGGGAGGCTTTTAGTACTGTATGGTAAGTTGAGCGAATGGCCCATGCTGCGTTGGTTAGGAATGCATCTATGTCACTGGCTACTACTGTATTGGCCATATCTAGTTCAGTAGTGCGGAGCATTGCAGTAATTACTTGATGCACCCGCTCTAGTATAGCATTCGCTTGTGGGTTCTTGACACTGGTTGGCTTACGCTTGATCCCATATGATTCACAAAGGGCTTCGAAGTGAAGTTTGAATTCGCTTCCATTGTCATAAATAATGTATTGACGACGTGGATAACGTCTAAACCACACTGCAAACGAGGTGTTAGCAAGACTGTTAGTGACAAATTATCTCTTGCTAACAAATCGTATGTAGGAGTTATACTGGGCCATTTTTCTCACTAGTTTGTGAAAAATCAAAACTGTTAGTTCAATTGTAAGTTAATATTGCCCTCGATCATTTTTTGGCCTTGCTTACAGTCTTACTAACAACATTCGTGTTTGCTAACATTTTAACTAACAACATTGATGAAGACGGAGTCCGATTGACTCCAGTTTCCTTACTAACATTATTACTAACAAGTACTCCCCCCTACGGGTAGTAGGAGTAAACCATGCTGTTAACACTGTCACTACAAAAACCATTTTTGAAATGAAATAATATTTCCGAACAATATTTTTGAAATTTAGGTTTACAATGGGGACGAAAACAACTATATCATTACACAACAACATCATTTGATTAGATTGATGCAATGGGAGGGAAGTTCTGTGGGAGTGGGGGTTGTATTTCATGGTTGTGGTGGGGGTAGTGGGAAGATGACATGATGAGGGCAAATAATAATTTCAAATTAAATTGTTTGGCAAATAACAGCATTGTAAAACTCACCATGGGTGTAGTCAATTGTCCTCCGTCTTTTTCAGGCTTTAGATTTAGGCGGTGGGAGGGTGGCGTGGGTGTTTAACTCATGGACAGGGTCAATGGCAGAAGATGGCAGGGCAGCGACGGTCGTTCCCAATTCAATAGTTGACAAAATAAAATAATAAACAAAAACTCACAATTGGCATTGTCAATTGCCCGGCTTCTTTTTATGGGCTTTCAATTCAAGCCACGGGAGGGCGCAGTGTGGGGTTTGTGATTCATATAAGAGGGGGGTGACAGAAGAGGGCAGGTCAGCTCGGACATATTCAATAAAATAATTGAAGAAAAATAAAAATTCGCTCAACTCACCACTGCTTGCATGGTCAATTGTCCTGCTCGAAGTGAAGTTTGAATTCGCTTCGATTGTCATAAATAATGTATTGACAACGTGGATAATGGCTAAACCAGGTCTTATTCACTAAATTACTTATCATTGCAGATGATTTGTCAAAGTATGGTAATTTAGGATTGGTATGAGTCGTAGTGCCCTTTTGCCCCTTAGTATCCATGGGAGTAACCGTATCTGTGGTTACCGGCAGTTCTACTACTTCAAACCAACTAGAAGCTGGATCGATCATAGTAAGACACATAAAGTCAATTTCTGTCCCATCTTTACCTTTGAGGGTGAATGGTCCAATAAGGTCCACACATAAAGCCTCCCAAGGGTTTGTGATGACAAGCTTAGCAGGGAGTTTCCCGTACTTGTGCTTGTGTCGTTTGTTGACTTGACATATACAACAGTTTTTGACATGTGATTGGATGGTACCTCGCATACCTTTCCAATACATCGTGGCATACAACGTCTCTTCAAGACGTGTGTGTCCAGGATGCTGCAAGTAGTGGTGATACCAGCTAACTGCATGATTTTGAAGTGCTTTGGGGATGACCATCTTGCCATCTTTACATAACAAATGTGTATCCTCCACTAATTGAGTGGAGTACTTGTCATGTCTACTAAGCTTCTGCAAAGTTGCATCTGTCATCTGGGCGTGTGCAATTTCCTTCACTGTTAATGGGTAAATTACATCTTCGTCACTGCGATTAGCAAACACCAGATTAATACTTTCTTGGTGGTCAGCAGTGCTGTTAGCACTTGATGCATGCTCAGTGTAGTGACACCAGCATTTTGTGAACGTCATCCAATTGGTGTTGTCATCATGGGTTGGACCGGAGTCCAATCGAGAGATGGCCTCAGCAACAGTGTTATGGATGCCTTTTATGTGTACGATTTTGGGACCATACTCTTCAAGTAATAATCTCCACCGATAGATTCGGTCAGAGGTTAATCCAAGGGCATCTTGGATAAAGTTCTTATGGTCTGTATAGACCTTTATTTGTTGTCCCCACAGTATGCCTTTGAACTCTTTAAGTGTCTCCACTATGGCCAGTACTTCAATTTCGGTCACACTTTATTTTTGTTGCATCACAGACAGTTTTCTGCTGAAAAACGCTAAGGGCCTACTACCTTGAGTAACCACTGAACCAAGTTGTTTAGATGAGGCATCAGTGTATATTTCAAATTCCTTTGAAAAATCAGGGTAGGCTAAAACTACATCTTTAGCGATAGCAGCTTTTACGTTATCAAATGCTATTTGATGTACCTCATCCCAGTACCAAGGTCGCTTTTTGGTTTCTTGGCTTTGGTGACTTTAGTATGACCACACTCTCCTACCAATGAGGTGAGTGGGGCAAGCATTTCACTACATCTTGCCCAAAGATCTCTATAGTACTGGACCATGCCCAGGAACCTACGGAGATCTTTGACTTGTTTTGGTGGTGTGATTGCAAGTATTGCTTGTACTTTATTCGGTTGTGGCTCTATGCCAGTCCTGGTTAATATATCCCAGATATTCTGTTTCTACAGCACAAAACTTTGATTTTGGGGCGTTGACTCTCAAGCCCGCGTCTCGCAGTCTGGTAAGTACCAACCTTAAATGATCTAGGTGGTCATCCAGACTTGCCCTGGTGATGCAAAGCAAATCATCCAGATACGTTCTTACGAACTCTAAGGCAACCATTAGCTCTGACATTTTTGCCTGAAAAATGTCTGGAGAACCTGCAATACCCATCAGTAATCTAAGATAAGAGTACTTTCCCCAAGGGAACATGATGGTGCAGATTTTGGATGCATCAGGATCCTATTGTATGGTGTAGTAACCCATGTTTAAATCAAGGGCTGTGGCAAAAGTGAATCCTTCTAACTCTTGCAACACTGTGCTGATTTTGGGTAATGGAAAAGGTTTCCTAACTAGCCGTTTATTTACTTCCCTAAAATCAGAGATAAAACGTACAGTGTTATCTTTTTTTGGTATTATGAATGTGAGTGACGCCCATTCTAATACAGGCTGAAACTCTAATACCCCCAGTTCACAAAGTCTATTCAATTCTTTGATTATGGCTTCTTTGTCTATTTTTGGCACTGGGAATGGTCGGCCATGATATGGCTTAGCGCCTTCCTTCAGTTCTAGGGAGACGGGGTCTGTGTTCCAATCACCTAGTGTTCCATCAAAAAGTTCCTCATATTCGGTGAGTAAGTCTAGTAACTTGTTTTGGTCTTGGAGACTAAGGTGAGTACAGTTGGTGCTAACAACTGATTGGAGGTCTGCTTTTTCATATTTAGCGTCTAGGATATGGACCACTCTCTGAGTTGCTTCTTGCGGACTGCTGGGTTCATGTGCCAAGCTGTTGTTCACAGCCCAGGCTTTTTCCATTGTTGACTTAGTCAGACTACTGATGTCCCTCATTGGCAAAATGATGCCATCAATTGTTATCTCTTTTCTTCGAAAATCTAGAACAATTCCTAACTCTTTCATGGTATTACAACCAAGAATGAGGTCATACATTGGCTTGGGCATTTTCTTCTTATCATATTCCACAACGTCTGGTGTTACCAGATACTCCTTGCTGTTGGAATAATAATAAAAACGAAGGTTAACCTCACTCCTTCCTTTTGTTAGGAAGTCCCCATTCGATGTATGCCAAGAATTTGGCACCTGCCTAGCCGAGTAGGGGAAATGCATGGATGTTCCCTTTTCATGGAACATCAAGTCACCATCAGATCCACTATCAAGTAGGACCTTGAGGACTTTGAGACTAGTGCAACTCTTCTCAGAGTGTTTGTGCTTATGTGGAAGTTGATTTTCAGTTGCTAAGGTATGCCATGCTTTGGCTACTACAGCTGTGACTCTTCCTTCTGTTTGACTTTTGAAGGAAGTGTTCACACTATTGAGAAAGGCACCCTACAGTTCAGGGTCTGACAGTTCGGCAATTATCTCACTCTGTGTGTTCTTTTTGATTTCTGTTGCAAGATTTTTTGGTCTTGCTTCATCGTGGTATTGTAAACAATTTGATTATTTAAAACCGAATGTTTTGGTATCTTATTAAGATTTTTTAAATCTCTTATATTCTCTTTAATTAGATTATTATTCAAATTAATGTTTGAATACGAGTTAATGGCAGTTTTACTTGGACTGGGATACGTATAACTTGTTCGTTTATTACGTTTTAGTTTCTTACAACATGGTATTGATTCCCCAGTAAAACCGTACCCATCCCTTCAGGACAAGTTGGAGTCATCCTGTCACTTTCGTGGTGGCGCCTGCGTTTCTTCTGCAAACGCTTGAGTTTCTTGTTAGATTTCTCAAGTTTCTCGATCTTCGCAGACAACTGCGCATAGGCACTGTTGGTGCGATGAGAAGCCTCCGGACCACGCGAAGGTCCACGGGGCTTTCTTCCTGCAAAGTCCTTCTTGAAGGAACCATCCTTCTCTACTTGCGGCACTCCTGCGTATTATGGGTCGTGTGCGCGCCCCCATGCTTCTTGCACAAAATGCAGTGCTTTGCACTTGTGGTACGCTTACGTGGGATTCGATCCTTAAACGTAACCATCTTTTTCTTGGAGGAGTCCCTGGACTTCACGGAACCTTTAGGCCCATCACCATCCTTGTCGGTCGGATAAGCCTTCTTGATACGTTCGAGTGCTTCTAGAAGCTTCCAAACGCTCTGGGGTACTGATGCCCCACTGAGTTCGTATTGGTCTTGCCAATTCCTTGGGACCATGCGTAGTGTGTGACTAGCTAGGTCCGGGTCATCGAAAGGCTTCACCGCAGTGGTGAGCTTGGTGGCACGGTTGGAGCAGAACAGACAGTGCAATAGGTCCAAATAGCCATTCAGCTGCTAGATGCGGCTGATGAACTGGCAAATCGAACCCTGTTGGGCTTCTTCAACCTATTACTGATGTAGAAGCGCTTGGTCTCGGCAGCGTCATTACAGAACATGGTCAATAAATGGAAGCTGACGCATTCCATGAATGACCCCCAAGACTGCTCACGCTTCTCGGGATGTTCTTCCCCATAAATATCAGTCCATGGAGAACAGTCAATTTGTGCCTTGCTTCCTCCGTGAGTAGGTTGGAGTAGAGAATGAACACTTGGTTGATGACGGACGTAACAGCCTCGTCAGCTTTTGTGGCGGCTTCTAGGGCCTTTTTGTAAGCTTTTCTTTGGGAGGATTTGCATCCGATCCCGAGTAACTCTTGAAAGCTTCTTCGGTCTTCATTGCCTTCTTGATGCAATCCTTCTGGTCCTTGAAGACCCTATCATAGGCCGCATCAAGGCCCTTCTGCCTTACAGCATCCAGGGCTGCTTGGACATGCATCAGGAATTGCTCAGGAGTACCGTGTGACCACACGGATACCCTCAACTCTACCTTGCCAGGCAGGGTGAGCTTCATCGTGCTGGCGGTAGTATCTACTGCCAGCGTGTCTTGAACCACATCCCTTTTGGGTATGTATGGCATGGGCGGCTTGTTCCGTCCCGGGTTCCTCTCACACTCTTGGCTTTTAAGTCAATCAGGGACTGCCTTAGAGGTGCTCATTCTCGTAAGTGCGCCACCTAGGCGTGTAAGTATAAATAGGGCTTTAAAAAAGCTCCTAGGGGTACCGCTGACGTGCGCGAGTTCTCGTGGCTGACGCAACGTAGTTGCATTTTGCACACTCTCGTATTACGTAGCTGACGACTTCTGCTTGCGCAATGGAGCACAAGTGACGGAGTGGAGGGGAAAAGGTTTTTCGGTGGCTTTCATGCGAGAAGGTTGCAGAAACGGCTATCTATAGATAGTGACCTAAGTCGTTTGGAGATAAAAAATACTAAATACCAATATTGTAGATAAAGGTGTTATAGATTTGTTGATGATGGTAATTTGTGAGCTTATCATTTAGTGATTACAATGAACAAATGAGGATGGGATGTCAAATGCAATCCCAACAAAATAATGTGATTCTGTGTAGGTTTCTACACATCTCTGGTATGTTTATACCCTTCTCATGAGGGTGTTCTGACAGATTCTCTTGTCGTTTAGATCCAAAGATATGGATCTTTATCATTGTCAGGATGTCTGATCACTTGGGAGGTCAGGATGATCCCTTATTTGGGAGTTTTTGAATTAGTTTATATTGGTACTAATAAGGGTACCAATAAGGTACTATTTAAGGTAGGCTCTTGGCCTATGTCAGTATGGGAGATGAGAATTATCCTATTCTTGATTTTAAATTCTTGTCTAATTCTTGTAATTGGTTTCAAAAAGATGTCTCAGGCTGATCTGAGGTGCTGGTGCTTATGTCTTCCATGTCTGCTATGCTCGTATCTACGGAGTTGTTTTTGTCACTGCAAAGCTCACAAGGTTAACGCTGGTTGAATTTTTATTTTTGACTGCTCTGGCACTCTGAGTATAGAATCTTTGAATTTTATTCATATTCTTGTGCCATGCGTATTCCATGAGTTGATAGGGTTGTCTCAAAAAGTGACTTATTTAGGGGGAGGGGGGGGCGATAGACGGTAAGTGCAATTTTTATTTCTCATGAAATTCCGCGATATTATTACATCCCTATGGTTTTTCATTCTTGTACACTTCATTCTTTGTTGAAAGTGAGAGGTTGCTCCCATATGACTTATGATCCAGCAGGGAACAAGGTGTCAGGTTAGTGCAATTTTTGTGCATTGGCATCCTCATTGCCTCACATCTGTGCTGCACACAACTCGATCCCTGTCTAATTGTCATGCTTCACAGCAGTCTATTAGCCTGATATCTTGAGTGGTTCCCATGAAGCACAGGTTGTTCTTATGAATCATGGGAGGCTCCCATTATTCATGGGAGGTTCCCAAGATTCATGGGAATTGATGGGAGCATTCCACTGAATGGGAGCCTTCCATTATTCATGGGAGGCTCCCATGAATCATGGGAGATTTTTGTTCTGTTGAGCAATAAGGGGATCTTTTGAATGGACTCTTTGGGAAAGAAGCCTTTGCACAGTGTATGAAAATTGAGTGTTGAGACACAATAAGTCAATGTCAGACACAATCCATCGCACTGAAGGCGACACAAATGTTCATAATTTTTCAGGCTGTCATGAGAAGATTTGCCTTGAAAATTCCCCAAACAAGTTGCTTGTGTGTACTGGAAAATTCATGTGAAAACAGTCCTTAACCTGTTGCTTCCAGGTGAAGCTTTAGACATACAAGAGTCCTAAATAAACACACCATTCTAGGAGAAAACCTAACAATAATCACATCTATACTTTTTGATGCAGTGTCAGAGACACCAATATTTTGCCAAAAACTTAACTATGAGCACATCTAAGCTTAAAGTAGCAGTGTCAGAGACAGCAGTCACTGAGACCATATTCTAATGGGCAAAACATGAGAAGAATGTGTTAGTTGTTCATTGTTTAATGTTCACATGTTCAAATTAAATGCATATGTCACTGACTATTTAAGGACCACCATAAGGACAGCAAATGCACTTTCTGTCCGTCCTCTGCCATAGGAAGAACAACAGCTAGCAATGAGAGTGAGTTTGGTGGATTGTTTAGTTTATGATTTAACAATAATAGATTTGATTTCACTGTGGAATTCATAAGTTCCTAGTCTGTATTTCACATCAGGCATGGTCTCCAACACCACTTCATGCCCAACACACATATCAAAAAGCATACCAAGGCAATTTGAATTGAAATGTTATTATACCATAACATATTTTAGCAATACTGCAGTCAAATCTGTTCACTGATCTTGGTCATCAAGGGTTGGATCTTGTCTAGTGTAATATGCTTAGTTGAGCTGTTTTCAAAAGGGTTCAAGATGCGTCATGGTTAAGGTACTTTTTCATGTTTTCATCATGAGTGTCTTGGTTTCCTGTGTTGGTTTCCTAAAGGGAAAAGGATTTTACTAGTAGATTTCCTAGTAGTCAAAAATCATTCTAAGTTGATAGTACTACATTTTTACAGAATGGATTTTGTCTGTAAATATCATACACACAATTACGATAAACTAGACTTAAAAAATATCCACAAGTCATACAGAGTAACGTCTAGGCATGAAAACTTGTCCAGTACATAACAATTGTGTATGGCCAAAGTCTCTCTAGAAATTGTGTGTGTCACAGATGTAATTCATCAATCCTATCTCAATAATATTTCAAAAGATCTGAGAAGTGTGTCTGAATCTGAGTGTTTCACATTCAAACCATATGATACCCATGTCTAGTAATGACACACAAGTAAGAAAATTGGGGCATATTTATTTGTGGCTTTGGGCGAAGGCATGTTGTTCACACCCAGTCAAATATACTGGTTTTAGAAAGAAAATGAGAGAACATCAAAGAGTTTGGAAGGCAGTTTCAAGCAATAACACAACAAAAGGATGTGATCAGGAAATGGCTGGAGCAGGTAGCGGTAACAGATTGGGTTATGTTTCCCAAACATACACATGGGTGGTGCCATACTTGAAGAGCACACATCATCTGATCACTGACAATATACGTGTGGAAGAAGGTCATGAGCGGTTGGGCTGCAAGGTGAAGCTCTGACTTCCCATGTAAGTCTTACTCAGGAACATACTAGGAGGACAAGGAGTGAAGTGAATTGACATAAATGACAAAACTTACGAGCAAGTGGCAGGATTTACCAGATAGCTCAAGAACAAGTGCTACATGGGCATGGCTTCAAGGACAATGTAACAGTAGGAGCCCTAGTAGCCCTATTACATCTCAAGATATCCTCCTACAGTGAATTTACATGCTAGGAGTCACCAAATGTTATACTATCTCACGGGAGACAAAAGTTGATGCGGTTTCAGCTCTTTGCTTTGGTCTAAATATGAGTTTTTGTGAGTGTCTAGAAAATTTGCACATGCCTACTAGGAGGACTCATTGAATTGCAGTTCATACTGTAGTTGGAGAAAGGCAGAGATGACAAGAACCTGACTTGGAGAGATATGTTTGTCTGCATACACATTGTAGTGCATTGCTCAAGGGCACATTCTATTGTGACCTCTCTAACTTGAGAAAGCCAAATGATCTTATATTCATGTGGGTGTGGTGCTCCACATGATCCCAGCTGCAGAGACAAAGATGAAGGAAAAAGGGGTGTAACATCATCTCAAGGGGGCTGGCTTGCAAATTACTTATTTTGTTACTACCACAAAAATCTCAAAATATTACTGTCACATTATTTTCAAAATATACGCCCATATTAGCAGTGCGTGCAACAGTGTGTGCAACCGGGTTATATCCACGTGTAGGAGCTCTTGCTTTTTCTAGAAGACAAAAAAATAGAATCAAGTTAAACTCGTGGGGCCTATAAATGTTGAATGCGACCATACATTGTAAAAATATAATTCAGTTCAGCATTTATAAGTCTTTACTACATCAGCAGCAGCCATAGTAAACCAATCAGCCCCCCCTGACCATACATGGGAACAGTCCAGTAAAGTCCAGTATCAGATGAATCATGATTCAGGTCAACAATAATCAAATTATCCTAATGGCCCCTCTTTCATGAAATGTGAAATACTTGGCTTGATTTATCACTTGTCTCACACTGTATACAGCCATTCAGATTCATATACAGCTTGACAATATGATCAGTCCCACATGTCAATTAAAGAGATTGAGTATCCTTAGTCGAGTACCATGCAATGTAGGTGCCAATCATATCCTCAAGCCTCTTGCATCTGAAAACAGGGTGAGATCAGCAAGACAGGCAACTTTGCCAGATGGAAGTTTTTGGCAAGCCAAACTGAC
Organism: Cyclotella cryptica; assembly: GCA_013187285.1. Classification (NCBI taxonomy): domain Eukaryota; phylum Bacillariophyta; class Thalassiosirophyceae; order Thalassiosirales; family Thalassiosiraceae; genus Cyclotella; species Cyclotella cryptica. The sequence goes on from JABMIG010000002.1 coordinate 1,991,577, forward strand.
AACTTTGGCATTTTGTTACTCATGTGACTACCTTTCACAACCATCTGACAACCCTGACAACTGCACACACTTTGACGACCTGATGACTTTTGGTGAAGACCTTTTGATGACCCTGATGACTGGTGGTGACGACCTTTTGACAACCATTGTTACAACTCATGACTATCATGACAACACTGACGACCCACTTGATGACTTGATGACCTGATGACCTTCCACAAATAACTGCTCATCCCGTGAGTGAGAGCAAGTGACAAAAAGTACGACTCCGTGACAACCATGATGACTGACGACCCTAACTGACGACCCAACAGATCTTCTGTGACAATCCATGTGACTCCACGTGACAACACCTGACAACCTAAGTGCCGACAAAAAAACAACCCTGACAACCCTGACAACTTTGGTTGACGACCTCAGATGGCCCATGTGACGACCTGTTGACGACCATCAAAAATCTTTTGATGAATCTGATTACTCCATCTGGCAATATTTATCGCCAAAGTCGAAAATCGCCTCTCTTGCAGGACAAACAAAGGTCTGATTGCAATCCTTCTACCACCGACCTTCTCTCAACAGAAAAAATGGAGTTGCAATTGTTCAGCTTACCTCTTATTTTGATTCAATGTTATGAATGCCCTGTGGAAAACATTTAGCAGTGGCAAAATTTCTTATGATACACCATATGTCTGTTCAATGATATGCACTTGTCAACTTGAATGTTGAAATTAATTATATATTATCAGTGCCACAGTGAAGGTTATTTTTATTTGAAGAGAATAAATACCAAGCTGCTGTAAAAATAAATGTAAAAAATTAAATCTAACCATTGTGTCACCTTTTGCCTCTGGCTATCTATATTGTTGTTGTGTGGGGAGAATGAAGATGGTATCTCCACAATGGCTCTGCATTAAGTCTGTGTGTTGAGATCAGGAACATCGACTGTGGCAACAGCAAAGGTGCCATGGTGGTTATTGATGTACAATGCAAGTGCAGCTCAGTGGATTTGTTGGCTCACATATCACACAAGAATAAAGAAATGTACCTTACAGAAGTAGTAACCATATGCAATAAGAATCTTATTTTTGCTCAGACTGAAGTAAGTCAAATTTAATGAAATCAGTATCTGATAGAGCATGCCTAATAGGATTACAAAAGTTTGGTGTGTGCTGTTAATTGGATGCAGATTCTACTATAAGTAGGTTCAAGCTTGGAAAAATCAAAATTATGGTAAGTTTGTTTCTGCTCAAGTAATACTACAAAAAACTTCATGTAAGTAATGAAGTAACCATGTATGAAATGTTGGGGATTGTTTGAAAGTTATCACACTTAAAATAGAATCATACAGATATCAACTTCAATGAACGTAACAAACTCTAAGTAACTTCTCGCAGTATCCATGTGTGCATTCGTGTGTGCATGACTAATTACAACACGTAAGTACACTCACAACATTGTTAAGTCATTGTTTTTAAACATGATGACACTTACACAATTAGTTTTTACTACTAATGTTAAGTTCTATACATTGTAGCTTTGAAATCAGGCCAGATTTTTCTTCATCAAATCCACTTCTCATGCATGGCCCTCCAGATTCATTGAATTGGATTGGATGACGATGGGGCTTCTGTTCTCTTTGCCAAGCTACACCCCCCCCCCAGGTATTGCTCTTGCCAAAATCTGGGTTATCTGCAAAATTGTTCAAAAGTAACTTTGATGCACAAGCAGTATATTATGTGCAAAGACAACTGTGTTGCAATTGTACTTATAGGTAGGTAACTATTACATACCTTCACTATAGTAACTAACTTGTGGTTGGTATTGCGATAAATTGAGTGTGACCATTTTTTGTACCTTGATTTTTTGCAACCGCGCTACACGATGTTTTTAGGTTGCACACGATGAAATCATGCAACAGCTCAGCAAACTTATGTTGCAAAAATAATACGTTAAATATTGAAGTAAATTATTACCAGCAGTCGCTGCAAGATTAGCTAGACAGTATGCGATTCATAGAGACATTTTAAAGTGGCTTGTCCACAATTAATTAAATCTCAGTTGCAAATCGGGGCGAGCGTGGTGCGTGCTTGATTCATATAGACATTTTAAAAAGTGGCTTGTCCACGCTTAATTAAATCCAGTTGCACATGCGTGTGAGCGCCCTTTTATAGTAAGATATAATTTTAAAGGTAAACAGGACATAAAACATCATAACTACCCATGTAAGTCCAACCAAAAAATGAGTTATTTACAGTTAAGTTATGATCAACTTGTTGGTCAGTTCCTGTTTTGGCAAAAGTGAAAAACTGTCTCACTGAAGAAGGAGAAGGAGAAGGAGAAGAAGGAGAAGAAGAAGGAGAAAAGTGGCTCAGTTTCCAACACAACTAAGATTTTGAAAAATCTTGATTTTGCATGAAAAGGAATTAATATTAAAACTCGTAGTAAACGAAATTCATTCACTGGTCAGTCGGTTGCGTGAATGAGACATTACGTCTCAACTGAGAAAGATAAATAATGGCAGGGAATTCCCACGAGGAATTCACAACATCGGTCGCAAACTTCCGATAATACCAAGGTAATATTTTTATTTCCAAGTACCAGTTTCTCCCATAGCGCTACGTGGATTTTTTCAATACGTCATGTATTTTTGATCATACATATGTAAGCGTGCAGCTACTTAGTAGTGGTGCGGGTAATGATTTCTACCAAAATTTGGCTAACAAAATAAGAAGCCGTGTCTGTCTGCCACACCGTAAAATCTACCTTGTCCCGTAAAAAAGTGAATCACACAAGATCATGATGGATGCTTGGTTCAGTATCATACCTTGCACCTACTCCAGGTGTTCTTGTACCATACTTCTACACTGACTTGATATCATTATAATATGCCCATGCATCAGGATCATTGCATGTTTGCCCCATTGTTGGAAACCTGTTCAATCCTGGCACCCATTCTCTTCTAGCTACATTGCTGACACTGGCCTACTGCTAACAACATACATGAACAGGGACAGTTGACACAACACGAGAAAAATGAATTTCCCCTTTTACTACTTTAACTTAAAGTGGTTGGTTTCTTACCCCCAGAGTGAACCAGGAGATGCCACTGTTGTCACCATGCGCTTTGAGAACATATGAATTTCTCATTTTTAAATTTGATGATATCTTTTCAGTACATTACTTACACAGCACTCATGCCATGATTCATATCTCAGCTCCACGACTGAATATGGAAACACCATGGTTGTCACTCTGCTGCTAGCAGCAATAAGGAACAGGTATGATTTGATATATCCCAATCAACTTCTTATGTACCAACCTTGGCAGATTCATATCTCAACCCCCAGACTGAATATCAAGACACCACTTTCATCCCCCCACATAAACAGCAATAGAAAGCAATGTCTGCAAGGGAGAGGTGACATAAAGATTCTTTCCCAATTTTTGCAGCTTTTCTCAATTTTCATCAAAAAGTTCCCCCATTCACAGCAACAGTGATAGCTCACTTACAAGGAATATTTTTGTGTTAAAGTTTCAGCAATGATTAGGGCTGGACACATTGCAAAAGGCTATTGATTTGATATATACAGGCTATGGTGCTCATTTATCTGTTATGAAAATAATTAAGATGGAGGGTGTCCTGAATTGAGGACTGTGGCTGCATCGTTTCTTTTCTGCTTTAATATTTTGTTTGAGATTGATGCAAAATTAAGTCACTGTGATGTCATTTATTCTTGTGGAAAATAAACATGTGAGCTAGTTCATTAAGGTACACTGGTGAGATACAAAGCTCTGCGGTCATGGTTCAGGGAAGGCATGATCTTGAACCTCTGCTTGATGTATCATACCCCAACAGCAAATATGTTCCTTCACAAGTAACAGGAACAGGTCTAAACTGTGAGCAAAACCGTTTGCACTCATAACCCCAAAAATGGTACATTTTTTGTCCAAGGATGAGACAAACAAATGAGGGTGGCATTGGGTAGAGGTCGAGTGATAAAATGAATAGATGGTAGTGATGAATGTGTGATTATGTGACCTGTCTGTAGTAGTAGTATTAAAAATGTCTTGAGATACACAAGTATAGCCTAGTAATAAAACGTCTTGAGGTACACAAAGACAAAGCCTAGTAATAAAAATGTCTTGAGGTTCACAAGTGAAGCCTAGCTAAATTGCGAGAAAACAGTTGTACTCATAACCCCGAAGGACGGTAGATTTGTCTTCCAAGGATGAGACACATAAATGAGGGTGGCCTGGGCTATAGATGTATAGTGATATAATGAATGGATGATAGCAATGAATGTGTGAATTTGTGATCTGTGTGCGTAATAGTAATAAAAATGTTTTGAGGTACTATACAGTTTTTATACCCCATTTTGACTTATTAAAAACAAATCTCACTTGGAGGGTTGATTATAAAACCTAGCTTCATTTCTAGATAAAAATGTCTTAGTTCATTGTGTTGCTACCATTCTACTAGTTGAATTCGTTACTAGCTGCAATCTAGATAAAATGTGTTAGCAAAAAAATTTCATCTCTCTAGACATTTCAATTTTTACTTAGTATGTCATTGTTTTTGTCTTGTATGTTTTTGACACGTAGTAGGTAAATCGTGTAGTTCTGATTTACATGCTAGGAGTCACCAAATGTTATACTATCTCACGGGAGACAAAAGTTGATGCGGTTTCAGCTCTTTGCTTTGGTCTAAATATGAGTTTTTGTGAGTGTCTAGAAAATTTGCACATGCCTACTAGGAGGACTCATTGAATTGCAGTTCATACTGTAGTTGGAGAAAGACAGAGATGACAAGAACCTGACTTGGAGAGATATGTTTGTCTGCATACACGTTGCAGTGCATTGCTCAAGGGCACATTCTATTGTGACCTCTCTAACTTGAGAAAGCCAAATGATCTTATATTCATGTGGGTGTGGTGCTCCACATGATCCCAGCTGCAGAGACAAAGATGAAGGAAACAGGGGTGTAACATCATCTCAAGGGGGCTGGCTTGCAAATTACTTATTTTGTTACTACCACCAAAAACCTCAAAATATTACTGTCCCAATAATATGGGGATTCCCCAGAAACTACTGTATATTCCCAAGTAATTTGTCAGGAAAAGTCTCATTGATTTCCCTAACCCAAACCCTAAATATATGTTAGCTGGACAGTAATTTTGTGTTTGTGGTGACATTAGCCAACTTTCCTTCAAGAAAGACAATCCTACACAGGAATCCTAAATTACTGGGAATTACTTGGAAGTTTCTGGGTAATTTGCAAACTAGCAAGGGGTTTTGTTGAAGGGTTGATGAAGGAGGGCTTCGTCCCAGTCTCCTTCCATCCGTTCTTTTATACTTCTGTTGCTAGGTCACCAAAGTTTGTCACCCATTTATGGTCATTCTGGGATAGTGACCTAACCCAAAAAGATGTAGAATTCTGTAGAAAGCATAATTCCATTCAAATGAAAGAGTGGAAATTATTTGCTTACTATTCTATCTGGAAATACAATGGCAAGTGTGACCAATATTATTATGCAATTTATGGTATATTGTTTGATAAATCAATAGAGTATGTTCTCAGATGGAATGCAATGTCTTAATAAATTAAAGATATTCTGTCTACTCATCATGGAATATGAGAAAATTATGAACCTTAAGAGTTCAATTTCGAGATATTATAGGTTTGTCCACTGGGTATCCAGCATATATCCTAAAGATACCTTCAAATTTTAGCGGAACAAGGTTATACTATGTGTATCTTTGCACTTATCACCTTACTGTTCAGTGCTCTATGTAATATGTGTGCATACTTGGCATATTTCAGCTAGGAAAGAGCTCTAATATCTGAAGTGTCACTTCACTGTTGCACCACACATGATGCCTGTTAGATGAACTCAATAGTCCTAAATTCTGGTACTTCCTACCTACTACTGAGATGATAGTTGCACGGCATATCAAGAACCAAGTAGCAAGGCTGCATTTCCTTTGTATGTTTGTATTAATTCAGGTTGTGGCTCGCTTTGAAGACAAACAAATGTCAAATGATGAGAATATTGTTGTTGTCTAACGACATGGCTCTTAATGTTGCCTGGCTAACATTCATGAACCAGTGATACTGTTCAATATCTTTCATTGAATTGCATTGCTGGCTACGGAGGACCATTTGTGATAAAGGGAACTTAGTATGCCAACTCTGTCGAGTCAGCCTTGACATGGGGTGCAAAGATATAGAGTATCACGACTTCATGAAAGCGGGCCTGTCAGATGTGTTGAAAGAGGAGAGCAGGCCAAGCAGTGATTATCTGTAGCAGTTTTTGTTGACAAGCAAAACTTTCCACCCATGCATGAATATCTAGTGCTCGGGATGTTGTTGGTAGCAAACATCAATATGTCCCCAGTTTGGGAACACATCAAAGAAGGAGATGGACATTCAATTGGAGTCCAGGTTCCTAAGAGGCAAAAATAGTGACCACTTGATGGGGATGCCCTTTGAGTGACGTGAGCGACAAGAGTTTGGGAAGGTATATAGATGAGCACACGCTGACTTGTATAACGAGCTCTAAAGTGATGCTGTTTGTATCCAGGTCTCAAATATTGTGGAGGCTAATCTGCACTTAGTTCAACATGACTATGTCTTGGCTTTGGCAATTTAACAACATGTGTCACCTTGCCAATTGGGGCATTACAAACAAGGCATCTTTGAGTCAGCAGCACACGGAAAATGCCCATGTGGGATTCAAATCTTTGGAAAGCAGGCATAGCATATACAAATAACACTCTTTATCCGCAGGATGTTTGATACACCAGAGCAACCTTGTGTCCAACAGAAACAGAATGGATCACCCAATATATCCTAGGTGCCAAGCTTTGGATGACCAGATCAAGATGAAAAGAGAATAAATCGCCCCCCCCCAGTAATTCACATGATGGATTTAGTATTTAGCAAGTTGTAGGACACCACAGAGGATGTTGGTGAAAAGGAGCTGGTGGAAGAGTTCATGGTGTTACTTGGAGCCATTACTGTTGTCGAGTAGGCTTCTGATGTTTCTGACCAACACCACTGCATTGGAAGTCTCCTATATGTAATCCTCACATTCCTTGTCTACACCGATGCTAGCAAAACGTTATGCTTTAGGAAACAGGCACATGTTATAGGTTGTCAGAGTTCCAGGAGCTGTATCTCTTGATATCAAAGGAAACATCACGGAAACAAACTAACACCATTAAATTGAGTAACACCTGATGTTGATAGAGGCCACAATGAGTCTTCTGTAAGTGGCATTGGTGCTATGACTTTGATGATTTCATCTATGAATCACGTAACAATTTCTCCTTGTTTATTTTTGCTTCTCTCTGCTCCAAAAATTAATAATATCATTTTAGTAAAGATTATTTTCTTAGCACTGAAGTTTGTCAATCTTTTCTGCCAACTGGTTTGATTTTCTTTGCGAGCCCCAATTTTTGTAGCACCTTCTTGCTTGCTGAAAGCGAGCCAAAGCTTTCTCGGTGTTGTTGAGTCGCTCATAATGCTTACCGGCAAGTTCATATGCAAGAGCTTCTTCGTGAACGAATCTAGATGCACGAGCCAATTTTATTGCAACATCATACTCAACTTCGGCTTCACTATTCTTGCAACGAAAAGAATACAACTCAGCCTTTAATAGAGAAACCTTGTTGTTGAAATTCCATGCGGAACATTTTGCTGCATTCACTACAACTTCCAGCAAACTATTTATATTGTTTGGCACATTTTTCCATTTATTCTTCCTTTGCCACGCAATCAATGCGAGCGCATAATAGAACGATATGACAGACGCACGAAGGTTTGATAACATGGTTCGGGACTTGCACAATACCTCCCACCTTTCGCCCAAGCGCTTGGCCCTTTCAAAGAAGCCTAGGTGTGTCGAGACGAACATTTGACTGAAAAGGTAGGCGGAATCGTTTTCAAACAATTGAACATCAGAACACATATCATCAGGGTGGTGAGAAAAACCTTCAGATTTATCGCCGATTAGAGTCATGACTGTTGTGTAGTGAATTGGTAATAACTTTCCAAGAATCGGAAATGAATGATGACTCGTCATCTTTAGTTCAAATTCAATTTCTTCCTTGATAGCGAGTAAATTGGTACCAACAAGCATTTCTCGAACTATTAGAAACTGTTTGTGTAAGGCGGCAAGAAATGCTTTTCCACACTGAAGACCAATCTTGCACGCCCGGCGGTGCATGTCAATACAAGCTTGGATAGGCTCAAACATGATGGCAATGTGGCCATAATGCAACAGATAGACCAAGGGCAACTCGCTAGTAGCTGAGTTGTTGTGATCTATCATCTTCAAACTTAGCTTCCCAATTCTGTATCCAAGTTGAAGATTTTGGATGTTCCTATCTTCGCACAATACCGAGGCAAAGGTCGCGTATGCCACTAGGGAGCATTATGAAAATGACATAAGATACAAAGGCAATCAAACATGTTGACTATCGCGGTGGTAATATCAGAGCTCACCTGGCACATACTTGCTGGCTGCTTTTGATTTGAGACAAAACCGAACCCACCTCGCAACAAAGTAATTATACGATTTCAGTTTAGCATTCCACGCAAGTCGAACAAGTATATTGTAGGCGTGTATGATGAAACAATCTTTCTTCGAACCACTTTTGTGAATGTTCAACAGTGAATCGTCTGACTCCATTTCAAAGCACTTCTTCGCTGAGTTCACCTCGTTGGTGAGTTCTTGGCTTGCAGTGTGTTCATCCGGAATATTCTCCCCCAGCGAATTAAGTGCACCACGAATCGTAGTGAATAGTTGTTGCATTTCCTTGAAAGCAGAAGCACTTAAGAGGATAGATTCAAGGATGGTGTATGCATCTAGCTTGGTTCCGATACAGTCCGCGTGATATAGAATTTTATTCAATGAGTCTCTAGCTTCGACAACTTTCTTACAAGGATGAGCTGCTTTAGCAAATAGAAAGTGCACAATTAGGTTGAGATCATACTGTGTTTTCCAAGAATCATCAGGGAGCAGCGAAATAGCTGCCTTTGAATGTGTGTAGGCTGAGGTGTAGTTAAAGGACTGCATTGCTTTTGAGCATGCTTCGTAGTTGAGTTTTGCAATTGAAATTCGTTGTGATTCACAACACACCAAAGACGGCACACCGTGATTTATCTGATCTATGATGGTAAACAGAGTGTCACTCTTTTCGTGAATCTGACCTTCACAACTAGAAAGGAGCGTCATTCCAACATCGAAGTGGTATCGGTTCTTGCATTCACAACGAATCATTCCGTAAGCTGCCTCTCTCACTTTGTCGTGCACAAATCGATAGTGTGACCCATCGGCGTCTAAATCCATAAAGCCATCTTGTACTGCCTCGTTGATATCAGAAAGCAAACTAGAATGCTGTGGACTTTTTGACAAGTCCTGCACAATGGAGCATTTGATTTTAATTCCAAAGCATGCGGCGACTTGAAGAGCAGACTGAAAATAAGAAGTCGGACAGGTTGGCATTTTGCGAACAGTAAGGAAGCCGTTGTGCGAGAATCCGTGTTAGATTGGTAATTAAAAGCTTGAAAATGACTTGATGTCCAAGGTTTATAACATGGACGGATCACGAACCTGTACATTTTGAGACAATGTAGTCATTTTCGCAGTTACGAGATCAAGGACATTCGGGGTGACGCTTTCTGCATTGATTTTGTTATCACTCCATACCCAACTTCTACTTCGGAGGCTATACTTTAACAGACCCTTGTCGGCGAGAGAACGAAGAAACGTCTTCACAAAAAACGGATTGCCTCCTGTCTTTCGAAACACGATTTGTGAGAGAGATCGACATAAACGAGGGAATATGCCGAATGCGCCAGATATCATCAGATTCACGTCATCTTCTGGCATACCATCAAGGTGAATAGTGGTTATCGGAACCTCAAATGCAGACAGCTGATCGCAAAATCCAAATATTATATGCGATGGCTTTACTTCGTTGTCACGATAGCTCCCAACGAAGAACATGCAATTCGCTCCTTTAAGATCAGACAGAACGGTATGAACGACTCCAAGACTAATTGGATCGGCCCACTGTAAATCGTCAAGAAAAAGCATCACCGGACATGAGGCACTTGAAACAACCCTCATGAACCGCTTGATGATATCGCAGAGGCTGTAGAAGTTTACTTCGCCTTCGTTGAGTACGTCACCATCTAATGAGAGTGCAGTTGAGGGAGAAGATGATAATCTGAGAACATTTGGCAGGACATGAACCAATAAATGAAAACTCGTTCCAAACTCAGCAACGAGTAGTTGGTAGACCTTTCGAGAATACTCCTCACTGTTCCTATCTGCTATCAAAATACACAGATCATCGAATGCTGATAAAACAGCATTAAGAGGGCAGCTTGATGTTTGGTCGAATTTTCCATTCACTACCATTCCGCCCGCAGAAAAGACAGAATGAAAGACACTTTGCACGAGTCGGGTCTTCCCGCACCTATCAAATATAGAACAAAAAAGAGCATAGAATGAGTTTTTTCATGTGGCAAACAAAATTCCTCTCAATGAACGAAAACACACCCAGAGAAACCCCCTATGAGGAATGCTTCACTCGTGCCACTTAAAGCAACCTTGCAAAATGCATCAGTTAGGGCAGAAACCTCCGAAGTTCTTCCATACATCTTGTCATTGGCAAAGGTGAGCATCTCGTTCTGCGGCCTTGGATTAATGCGCTCAAAGAGGTAACTTTTCGGATCCTGAAGTAATAAATGCAAATCATGTATGGCTTCCTCAAACGAGGAGTACGAGTCATCTGAACCAAAGGGATCTATCTCGCATTCACAATTCAAGAGATCTACCACAAGCCGCGAAATGGCAGGCAAAGATGCAAAACTTGGATGAGTATGTAAGCTTGCTTTTACGGATATCGCATCGCTTCCATTGTGATTGCCGGCATCTGGAGACGACAGTGATAGAGCACCGGAGAAGCTGTCCTCACATCGGGAAGGTATGCACGCAAATTTTGCAGGACGCGACTCCTCCAATATAACGTCACTCGGTTCCTCGTCCTCCTTTTCGTTTTCATGGGGACCAGGCTTCATTGTCACGTCCAACAAGCTACCCCCAAAGAAAATGAAATCGAGCAATACGCCAAACGAATAACACAAAAATTTGTCATCTAACGTTTCGTCTTTGAAAGCAGTTTTGCTGCAACATGATAGAGAATGCGTCGCTATGACAGCCTCGACAGTTCTTCCACAGTCCTCATCATTTGCTGATTCAAAAAAATTGCTGCGTGTAAACGAGGTCGATACCAGCTTCAACGTTAAAGGAGGCGAAATCATGGTAATGCTCATTACTTCCCAGCCATCATGGGATGTTCCGTGTTCTGACATGCAGACAACAAAGTTATCGACAGAGCAAAGACTTTCAATCTGATCTTTCGAATAGCCTGAGACGATGATTCTCAAGTGTTCGAGCAGCTTTCCGATTGCGTACGCTACTGTGATTTTCGCGAGAATGGCATCTCTCTGAAGCATTAAGTCAGGCGGCATTTTCTGATGATTTATAGCCCATTGTCGAAGAGGGACGGCTGGCGATGTCGTGTAATCCTTTTTGTCGACGAACGCAGACACCTGCGCGGGTAGCGGTCCGACGCTGCTACTGGGAGACGAGCGGGCAGGTGGCAGATCCGTCATTTGCGGCGCTTGGGGATTGTTTGATTAGATTCTATTGCTAAGGGATGGGAGAATGGGAAACCGTTCATTTCGGACCATTCGCCCTATAGTACATTATGAGAGGGGCATGTGGGCATGTCGTGTTGAATGTGTGTGTTTAGTTGATTTTGGTTGCAATGGTGGTGGAATTATTTTCCTCTCCACCCGTGCTTGGAAGAGCTTCGAACAGCTTAGAAATCATAGTTGTACACTACAATGCCTACCAGCAAGACAGGCAACTTTGCCACGTGGAAGTTTTTGGCGAGCCAAACTGACGACAAGTGACGACTTTTGCATTTTTTTTACTCAACTGACGACTTTCACGACCATCTGACGACCCTGACGACTTTTGGTGACGACCTTTTGACGACCTGACGACTTTTGGTGAAGACTTTTTGACGACCCTGACGACTTTATGTGACGACCTTTTGACGACCCTTGTCACGACTAATTGATTCCCTTGTGACGACCCTTCTGACGACTCTGACGACCCACTTGACGACTTCACGACCTTTCACAAATATCTACGTCTCTGATCATCCCGTGCCTGAGAGCAAGTGACGAACAGTACGACTTGGTGGCGACCATGACGACAAACGACCCTAACTGACGACCCAAGAGATCTTCTTTGACGACCCATGTGACTCCACCTGACGACCCAAGTGACGACCAAAAAACGACCCTGACGACCCCTGACGACTTTAGTGACGACCCCTGACGACTTTAGTGACGACCCGTTGACGACCGTCAAAATCTCTTGACGACATCTGACGACTCCTTCTGGCGATACTTATCGCCAAAGTCGAAAATTGCATGTCTTGCAGGTCCCACCACCGACCTTACTTCACAAAAATATGACCACCATCGACCGATAAGTCGGCGAGGATCTCGGGAGAATTTCTTAGGCACCATTTCTGTGACGTGTCAGAGTTAAGCGACTGTAACTTCGTTTAGTTTTAGTCATATTTCTACAAACGGTTGGTGACACAACTAGGTAAATTAACCCGATTCGGGTTAATCTACCCTATTAGATATGGCTTGTTTTGAACTTGTAAACAAAGTTCTCCTACAAAACCAACTAATGTCTCGTGTAGAGTACTATTTCAAGAAGCCTTTCCAGAATTGTCGAGCTAGAATGACCGAAGGGTGCTGAGCAATTACATTGCCCCACACCACCCTTCTGTTGGTTGGCATGAAAATTGCTCACAATTTTTTTCACCGCCAATGTTGTTGGTACCTTCTCAGTACCATGTCTACGTATTCCTACCGTAGACAAACATCACAACACCGTCGACAGCACCTCCTCCATGCCATCGACGCAAGAAGATCGTTTCGGTGTGCTCACTCCTTTGAGCTACCACTGTCGATCTGCCAAGATCATCGAGCTGTTCCCAAACAGGATTGCTGCGCAGCGTTTGGACGATTTGGTTGCGGTCGGGACCCACAACACGACCCCTTCATGAAACACTTTTTTGCTGTTTTTTTTCAGTCCGAATCGTCGACAAATGAATGGTACGCCGTTGACACGTCGTCATCGACATGTCCATATTGTTGTTCGTTGTTGACCCGCATCATCGTTCTCGTATTGTTCCTCTTTGTTGATTGTCGATTTGCCAAAAGAATTTAACTTGACGATGAAAGACGGTCCGTCGACACGTCGTTCCTCTTCGAGCAGGTTCGACAACATCACATTTGTCTTTGTCAAATCACTCTCTTTCTTTCTCCATCGCCGTCAAAAATGCAAGTGTTAACCCTTTTTTGTTGTTGTCCTTGCATTGTTGTTCCACCCTCATCGACGCGCCGCTTTTGTGGACATGTCAATGAAATGCGTTCTGACGACACATCCGAGCCTGACAACTTTAGATTGACTTCAAATCACGGTCTTTTTTCCCTTCGTCAAAAAGTGTAAATTCTAATCCTTTTTTGCTTACATCTTCGCTTTGTCATACCTGTGTCCTTCCAACAATCAATGGTGCTTGTTGAATGGCCGTGAGTTGTTAAGTTGGGTTCATCACCAATGCTCAATGAGCAAAGTCGTGGCAATGGTCCATCATCAACTTTTTTCCATCCTCACAATACAACCTCTCTGACTCCATCAAATACAACAATTAACCAAAGTAATGAGGTGACTTACAACAAACAGGATGGAGAGTGTGATGTGGAGAAAGTATCACTGTTGGGTCGTAAGGCAGCAATACCGGGGTTGGTTTGCTAATGGCTAAAAAAATAGCGGGGCCGGGTATTTGTAGTGATTGATTATGTTTATGTCATGGTTGGGTGTTCTATCCGTGCAAGTCACATCTTTTTGGGAACAAATACCATGCCATAAGCTGTGGTGAGACAGGAATCCTCTTTGACGTTAAGTTGGTTGAAGGGAAGGACCACCTGCAAGAGCTTGGAAAGCTTAGGCTCAGTTGGACGGTAATACTGGAGAATTGTTGCTTTGTTTGACAAATTTAATTCACAACAGTGCTCAACATGTTGTGCTTGATTTGGCGTTGCCTGTCTTGTGTGTCCTGATTGCTTTGAGGAGAGTCTTGCGGTTTCTTTTAGCTGTAATAGAGGTTAACATGTACCTCTGTGTAAGGTATTTCGTGTGGGATGGGAACAAAACATGACTCTATTGGCACTTGGAGTAATTTGGCATGGGTTTTAGTCAATAATACTGGGATTGTAGTTAAGGAGGAGCCTTCGAGAAGGAGCAAGAGGGACCAGGATGTGGTGTCTCATCGTGCAATATTGACAGCACGTCGGCATGCAAAATTTTGGGACGGTATGACGTGGAACCTTGTCAGCAAAAAGGCATACCAACAGTAGACATGTTCTGTTCCTCTTTGCTCCTCCAAAATTCACACCTAATGTGCTTGTAATCCCTCCAAGTGGATGTGCACTTGTCATTGGCATGAGCACTTTGCCGAGATGTTAAAAGAATGTGTTTTGGCGAGGGTAGTTTCACCTCTTTTCACTTCAGTCTATTTGTGATTGATATCCTACAATTTTACTAAGTGAACTACTTAACAAACATAGGGTCATTTTTACATGGCTGAATAGAGCTCAAAAAGATCTACAACAATGCCTAACTAGGTTTTGTTCTAGGAAGCAAACTTCACATAGAGACAAACGATCAAAGACAGGGTAGAATACCCTTTTGGTACATGTCACGGACCGCAAAAAATTGTGAGTCTTTCACAGTCCATGTCACATCGCGTTCACGAATACACAGGTAAAAAAGCCTGCCTTGTCCATAACGTACACATGAAGAATAAAAGTGTGTATGTAACGTATGCTACCTCAGTGGTCATGCATATCATGGGGTTGCAGGAACCAGACTAATTAATTCATGCCAAATTCGGAGAGTCTGCCATTCTTGCCTAACAAGTTGTAGCAGTAAGACAACAAATAATAAAATAAAAATCGTTATGGCAATAAAAATAGTTTTCATTGATGTAATCCATTTCAGCAATGATTTAATTGTTATCATTCTAACATCAAACTCAATGGTATCAAACTCAATGGTGCAGTGTCCTACAGCTCGGCCACAGGATACTCATCAAAGTTGTCATTGCCACTACCTCCACCCTCCTCCTCGCCATCAACATCACTGACATTGTCTTCTTCATCCACTAGCTCCTCATCATCATCACTCACATCAAAATTATCAGTATAGTTGACCTGGAACAGAGGCTCCCCATTGCTGATAGTGCCTTGCATGATGACAGTAACAGCAGAAAAGGCAACATGATGAAACGAAATGTCATGGTGGAATACTCCTTTGAGAATCTGCCACTGCTTCAGTCTACTATTGACGGCTTTGTACTGCTGACGGACAATTGACATCATCTGCTTCCTTTTGTTGGTAACAGTGATACACATGGGGCATCTGACCTTTTCATGTGCCTCCCCAACGTATCCATCATCTGCCGCGACTCGCTCAAACTCTTCCAGGTATGACATGAGAGCAGACCGGAAAATCTCTAGGTCAGCATACTTCCCTTCTGGAAACGCCCCATTAATCCAGAAGATATCCCCTGTCTGGATGCTGAGAGCAACTTTGTAGTGAAGTGCTGACTTCAAGGCAAACTTGTGGGAGGAAAATTCAGGACCTCTCTCGGCTCTTGGGGATCTGACAATCGATGCCATCAACAGACATGAGGCAATCATTGTATTGATTGCCACAGCACCTGTTTTCAATGGAGATCTAAAGGAGTGTTAAAAAAGATCGGAAAAGTGGACAATGAACAAAGAAACAGGTTACCACAACAGGCTCGAGAGAGGACAAAGCCTCTACAAAGGGCTTTACAAATTTCCTATGAGTCTTAGGGTCGACTGCTCCCTTTGACCCCCCAGCTGCTGCACACTCAACTCCTTCAGTCGGGTATTGTTTTAAGAAATAAGAGACTGAACCAGATGACAGATTTGCCCAGAGTCAGGCAGGAGGCTTTACTCTATCAGCAAAGTCCAGAGCTGGACCACAATGGCAGCCCTGCAGCAAAAAAACTCACAAAACAGTCAATATTTGGACTTTCCTGATGAATAGGAGCAACCGGACCAATGTTGAACATCCCATCCTGCCTTGTAGAAGTCATCCACAAGTACCAACCCATCTCCCACCAAGAACATAAATCAACATATCAACCCAGTCAAACCACTGCTGGAATCGATCTGATGACACGAAACTAAAGGAGTTAATTAACCAAGGCAAAGTCAACCCATATGGCCAAAGACTCAAAGCTCTCAAGGCCATCCACACTGAGTGGAAACATAAACCCTTCAAGACCTTTGCTGGGTTTCTCTGGAAGAAGCTCCGGAACATCACAAATTAGAGGTGAGTCCATATTGAAACTTTTTTATTCATTGAACTCTTAAAAACATTGCGTATGGTACATCAGCCCTTGAAGCAGCCACACAGGATGAGAGTGATGCAGAAGACTACGACTCCGAATCTGAAGTTGACATTGACAAAGACCTTAAAGGGGACAAGGAAGATGTGAGATAGCGGACAATGACGACAAAGCTGAGACCAAGAATATGCCTTCCAAGAAAGCCAGTACCAAGAAGCCATCAATTGCAAGCAAGCCTGCCACGGCAGCCAGGAAGAGTAGTACTGCCAAGAAGATGCCTTTCATTGATCTGGACAAAGATGAGGATAAATCATGGACATGTTTGAAGGTTTGTTGATCAAGGGGGGAAATGTCTGCCTTGAGATCAAGGACCCCTGGAAGACATCTTGCCACCTTAAGTCCCTTCCGGATCTTCAATACTACGACGCCAGGGTTGACATCTTCTTGCAGGCACACATCCTCCTGGAACAGGTCAAGTTCAAACTCTCACTATGCGGGAGGTTCCTTGAATACCAGCGCTTCATCCCTGCATGGTTTGTAGTCATAAGCACTTCGAGAATGAGTTTAGGATGGACCAGGCTCTAGGCAAGATATGAGACCTAAGCAATGCAGAAATGCAGGTCTCTGGTTGAGATATTATTACTTTATGTTTCCTATATCTCGGTCTCTCCATAAGAACTTGCTTCTTTAGGCATATAGAGTAAAAAGTAAAGTTTTCCGGCAGCTCCCATGTAAAATCTTCATGACAAAAACTTAATGAGGCTTTGTCATAAAACTGCTCTCACAAAATGAACAATTATATATTATTATAACAGAAAGGATCAGCATTGTGAGACACTAAAAAGTTGAAACCCCAAAAAATTTCGGAAAAACTAGAACCGAAAAAGTAATCAACGTGATGCCCACCATGCCATCAAAATGGAATCACACAAAAATGTGAAAAAACATGAAATCAGGGTACGGTAATTTTAGAGGATTGTGCGTAGAAGAACGTTTTCAGACCATTTTCACAAGGGTAAACAAGACTCAAAGCCTAACACAACCGGAAACAATTGGTGCCAATTTAAAACCAACTCAACGAACAAAACCAGTACTGGGAATTTGTACGCATGGACCATGTGAATGCATATCCACTTTAGATTGAAATCTACTGGACTGAACAAAATTCTCACCAATTAAAAACCTAAAGCAAGACTGCTTGATTAACAGGGCCCTCATTTATTCGTTCAATCTTTTGTATCAACTACTGCCATATGATTAAAGTGGCATAATGCCATTAAGCCAGTCAAGAAAGCATTACTTAGTCACAAACGGGTGAATATATAGTTGTGTAAGATTTCTCTTGTTCATTCCAAGAATGTGTATGGTATCGTACTATACCATACTTTTTCTTGCGAATGACAGCAGTAGGTGAGCATTTGTGAATTTTATTAATAAAATGACCACATGTTTTTTAGAATACCGTAGGTGCCCATGGTGAAAGCTTTATGCAACAGATTTGCCATTCTTTTGCAAATTTATTAGGCTGACTAATGTCCTTATTTATGCCTATTTTGTAAGGTCGTACCATTTGATGGACAACCATGCACAGGAAGTATCAGCCCCTATTCCTGACCCCCTTTGTAAGAGTTTAAATGAAAATCCAATGTGCACACAATATTATTTTCTTAATCTTTTCACGTGAGTTGCCTCCGCAGCAGTACTAGAGTGTGAAGTGCACTAGTTACTATAAAGCACGCTCATTCCGTGACGGCCTATTGATTGTGAATGACAGTAGCTGATCTGTCATTTGATCAGATACAATCTACGACTATGTCTTCAATTATTATGACTACCATACTTCTTGAGGTTGAGAGGATGGTCATTTTTGGAGCAAAATTTTTGTAAGTCTTGTCTAACATTGATCCGTGATCCACAATGTCTACACCATGACAGAATCCAGCCCTATCCACCCCCCTGTCATCATTCTTTGAATAACAGTCCATCAACATCATCATCTAAATTCACCCCCCAAGACCTCATCTAACTTTTGTCCCTAGACGTTTTCTGGTCAGACTGTGCCAGAGACCATCTCCAGTTGATTGTAAAAACAGGCATTTCACCAGAGTATACTTGTGAACAAGATCTCAGGCAAATAAATAAGATGATCTTGTCAACCAGAGGGCTTATTCAAGTTCATGTAGGTTGCATTGGCCTTCACCATTCAACCCTCACACCAAACATGATCTACAGTGCACTCCATGCACTCAAAATCAGAAGGTGTCTTCAAATTTGTGAAGGCTGCAATCCAGTAATCAACCTGCAGCAGCTCTATCCCATAGTCTCACATGTCCCTGTCCTCTCGTCACCATCATTGTGTTCATGTTGAAATCTTCTGTTACATGCAAGTATCCAGTCAACAGTGATTTGAGGAAACAATTACTCATCATCAATAACTATCTCCCAGTGTCCAACAAAATCATCTAATCAGTTTTGCCACATGAAATCATGACATTGTCTGACAAAGTCATGATTTTGTCCAACAAAAACCAAAATACTCAAAAACTTCAGAAAGCAAGCCCCGGTACATACTTAGTTCAAAGTATGAATCGATCACTGAGCATTTTGACAGGTGATTGGCTTGGTATTTTAAGGTTTATAATGGCATAATTAACAGCTAACAAGAAACTGTTTGGGTTGCAAGTAAAAAGTGACACTAACTGAGATTAAATTCATGTCTGTATTATATACATTGGACCCTGTCAAGGCACAAAATATCCCAGTTCTACAAATTTCTCCTCATTGAGGCACAGTGTCTTAACGTGACGCCCAGTTCTAGAACAGACACAATTTTTCATCTTCTATCCAAGTTCTAGAACTGGACACCCAGTTCTAGAACAGGGTGAATGGGTCCAATGCTCCTAGAAATCCCATCAGGGCACCAGTACCATTACGACATTGGTGCCCTAATGGGTATAGATAAAAATCAGGTGGTAGCTATTCTTTCTCTTATGCAATGAGAATCAACAGTGCATTGAATTGCAGATAGAGTGGAGGAGAAGAACAGTAGGCATGGAATCAACAGTGTGTTGAATTGCAAATGGAGAGGGTAAAGGATATCAGTAGCCATCAGTAGCCATCAGCATTGGTGTGTGTTGATGACCTAATAACACACATTGGATATTTTTTCAAATAAATCGTACTATTAAATTTTCTACCTCAAACAAGACATGTCCCCATTGGGGCAGTGACTGTACTTTTTTGCTGTGCCCCAACTGGGAGAAATTTGTCCCAGTTCTAGAACTGGACACAGGCTCACCCCTAGCACCAGAACTGGGATGGTGCCATAAAGTGGTCCAACACATGCAACCTAAAATCTGTTTCATCAGACAAAGTCACATAGTCACCCCTGTCACCCCCACCAGAGAAATATGTATCTTATGTAAATAATTGCTCTGTGGCAAGTGCTGCAGCTCAAAATCAAGGTCTGTAAAACACAGTAAGACTTTAATCACTGTTTTGATTTTTTTGCAGCAATAAGCAAGGGCATGTAATCATTTTCACAGTATCATCTAACTTGACAAAGTAATGGAACGTTTTTGATTACTTTGTGCACTACAAGACTGCATTTATGGTATGTCCTTACTACAACTCAACTGTGGCAAATGTTAGGCTCAACCTCTACACCCATCCTCCATCGTTGCACATTCAACATTGCCCCAATGAACTCATCAACAACGAGAATTTCCACTTCCACTACCCTACCAAGACCCCAAAAATCATGTCAATCATCTGATGGCGTTGTCCTCAGCATCACATCACATAGAAGGAATTGGAAGGATTCCATCACATGCATATTTGTATTGGATTTCATTTGTTTTAATTCCTCAATGGAACGATCTAGCAGAGATAATAGTTCAAATGTTGTTTAATCCACGAACTTAGATTTTTCCATCATTACTGTAGTGAAAATTACTGCAGTATTTCTGAAGATTGCTGTTTCTGTATTTGACAGTGATTGGCTAAAAACCTTGCCCTTTGGTAGCATTCAGTAACAAACAAAATTACAGAAAATTACGAATTCCTTCCTGGTCATTGGGGTTTGAGAAAAATTGACGTAATTAGTAATGGGGATTTAGCTATGTGGGATTCAATTTCATGTTGTTATAATCTTTTGTTACCCTATCTGGTTGTGAATGGGCACCAATCTTTGAAGATAGTCAAGATGGTTCTGGATATATATATATATATATATATATATATATATATATATATATATATATATATATATATATATATATATATATATATATATATATATATATATATATATATATATATATATATATATATATATATATATATATATATATATATATATATATATATATATATATATATATATATATATATATATATATATATATATATATATATATATATATATATATATATATATATATATATATATATAGAGAGAGAGAGAGAGAGACTGCATATTGTTGCTAACTATGATCAGCAGATTGAATTCATTGCAGATGAGGAAAGCAACATACACATGCTTTGTTTATATGTGGCATGTTGTATGCTCTGTATTGACATGGGCATTGTGTCCATCTCCAAAGGCAATTTATTCTTTTGAAATATTAGTAAGAGGGTCCATGGAAGTAGACAGACTTGACCCTTCTGGGAAGCTCCAACTGCATGACAATTGTCAAGTGTCATGTAATCTAGCATTCATTTGTTCTGCACAGATTGTTACTAAGTGGCATAAATTCTAGTGTAGTTCTGGACAGAAAACATTGTCTGTCCCGGTTTTTGGTGCTGATTTTTACTACAGCAGATATGGAGGGTTTGGGGATTTTGAAATCCATCTAACAAGAAGGCATGGGCAGGAACATAGCTGTGACAGTTCAATGGCTTTGTAATTTGCAGATGTCTGTGGAAGTGAGATGATTCATCATCTCACTTCCTTTCCCCTTTGCTTCCTTGTCACTCCTCTGAGAGTCATGAGACATGCACCTACACCCTCAACACTCTTTAATGATACTTCTCATCCTGTACATTAGTGAGGTGATGGGATGGATGGCTTCAAGCAATGTCATTCCAATGAAATGTCATTCCTATGATTCTCCCCCTCTCATGATTCTTTACATGCTCTGTCATCGAATTTCCTCCGCATCTGTGCATTCCGCTCTTCTCTTGCTGCCACTCATTGTTAGAGCAACAAAGTTGGTAGACAGCATGTGACATCAATACCAAGTTCTTTCACATTTTGTTGTTGTGTGGGTGGTTAAATCGGCAAGTGTCATGAAGGTATGAGGAGGTGAAATTGATGACGAATCATGCCTTCATGCTGTTTGCGAAATTATTTGCTGAGTTTTTGTGTAAAGAGGCAACACAGGGCATTTCCCAGCATCAGAATCATATCAAGAATTACTCCCCCCATATACATGACCATTGCTGCTTGTAATCGCAGGCAACACATTCTCACCTTTTGATACCCTAGGTTTTGTATCCCAGTGCAGCCACTACCAATCGAGGGTCCCGACAAATGTATGGGATATACTGTGTTCACTTATTCCATTCCTCTGAACTGTAGGCACAGGGGTATCTGCTATAGCCCCCTTGTACTGCCAGCTCCACTGGGTCCCTGTTGCTTGTGCCTGAATTGGGAACATAAGGGCATTACTTAATGTGATCAGATCACTGTATCAATTTGCCAACTTTCTTTTGTTGGCTGAAGGCAATCAAATTTCTATAAATCCATTCCAATGGAGTGTTAGTGTGAGGGATTTGTACCACTTCAATTTCATTAATTTGAGTCTTTACATGCCGGTCTATTCTTTAAATGCTGGTCTATTGCTTCTTGTCTTGGGGAATTTTCAAATATTCCCAATATCCATACATGAGGGGAAAGTCCACCTCACTTTAACTCTGTTGCAGCCCATTGCTCAAGTTCTCTCAGATCATAGCCAAGGAAGGCTATTTATCTGCTTGAGCAGAGACCCTTGTTTCTGTTTGCCCAGAATCACAGTTGTACAAGGGATTGAATCCTGGTGTCATTGCATTGTGCTGAATCTGCTTATCTTTTCCCCTAGAGTGTCTGGGCAACAAATAAAATGGTATTCTTAATTGTCCTATGAGCTAGGGGATTTTGATATGGCCAAGAAAACCTGCCCTAGTATACAGCTTGGGCAAAGGCTCCAGCAATCTGTACCCATTGTGATTTGAAGAAAAATCTAGACATTGTTGTAAATATTTACAATTGATTCCATGTAGCAGCAACCCTACAACCAGCCCAATTTTAGACATCATATGATTTTGTTGGTAGTGCTTCCTTTTTGGGCAGCTACGGCAGTAACAAGGTCAACCATGAGATGATTTCATTGGGAAGAGGTTCCATTGCCATGATCACATTCTGGTAATCTGTTCAGGGTATTTAACGGCAAGAAGGTGCCTAAGTAATTTTTCAATAGGGTGTCACTCCAGGAGAGAGAATACACCGTGTTATTCTCTTTCCCTCAATACCACTGACTGTATTTGGATGGGTTTTGCTCCATCATCATGATCATATATTTGCAGCTTCTTCCAAGTGGATTGCTGCCTGTATTGAATCTTTGTTTTTGTTGTTTTTGAGTGATGGTTAACCATTGAAATTGCATTTACCTAATCAACCAGACAAAGTGCGACCTTCTATCATGGGCGGAAAGCAGTTCCTGGTTCAGGCATCCAGATATGATATATATCCAATCTATAGGGGCCATGTAATGTGTTGGAGTTTGAGTCAGAGTTATTGTGAGTGCTGTTTTGGCATATTGCACTTCATCAACAATTAGGACCAATATGCAATCACCACCCCTTAACTTTCAATACAACACCCTTGCACTTTGTATCTAATATTTGATGCAAATCAACATGCCACAAACTAAACAAAGTACAAAATCTCTTGACAATGGTACCCTAGAGGAGTTTTTGCTTGTAAGCCACCTCAGTACACTATCCATAACTAGGCCCAACAACAAATCACAGAGAAATATCTCGTGATTCAGGATGCAGCACCTGTTATCTCATAAGCCTCCTGTACACTAGGAAGATTTTTAGAATGGCAAGTGGTATGACAAATGAAACACTGCTTAGTCATTGTACAAAAACTCTCCTGAGCCACCTATGCTCACTCTGACATTTTGCGAGAGTATGGGTGGCCTATGAGAGTTTTTCATTTAAAATTTAATATCAGCGCCCCCATTTTTCACACTCCAAAGCCATCTGAGGATGATATTGATTGTCTTGTTGGTGTTGTTTCAATAGTCTTTGTTGTTGTCATGTGCTCTGTCAAATGTTCTTGCTGCTTCAAACAACTCAACAATCAACTTGGCTTGGTCCTCTCTCTTCACTTTGAAGATCACTGTCACTGCCCATAATTCTGGCAAGCACCATGCAGAGCATGTGAGTCTCCAAAGCAAGTGTAAGTTTCTTTTAGAGCTTGCACATTCTAATGCAAGAATTTCACCTACGAATCGGGTAAGTAGTGACATATACCAGTTGTTGTGTTCATAGGCTGATAGAAAGTCCAATCTGCTATGCCCCTGACTGGGAAATAGCTTTGAACAGGTGATATGAATACCCCAGATATACTATTTCTCAGGAGACTTAATTGGCTATTATCCTTGAAACAGATTCTAGTGGAGGTCGCTATTTTTGCCTTCTTGCAACATTTTCTGCAACCATAGCCATGGTAAAATCTTGCCTAACTGACATGGATCAGCAATTTTTCTTCACCATTGTACAAATGCCACAACATCTGTTTTGTGGTCATCAATCCTCACCTCATCATTTAATTGGATAAAGAATTTGTCTCTGCAAGCCCAAGGGATAGCAATAGTTTGGATAACATCTTCAAATCAAAACCATTGCCAACTTGGCTGTTGTACAAATGCCCAAGTGAAGGCAAGGGAAGCTGGCACAATAGTCCAGCACCATCTGCAACAAATGCCTCATGCCCTCATGCAAATTAATGACCATGTACTGCAAACGAGTAGCACATTTCCTTGAAAGCAGTTCTAGTGCTTTGCAAAATCACTCAACCATTGCACATATAAATTAAGTCAATGTCATTCACAACAAAGTAAAAGAAGCACGTCTGGTTCAAATAACTTATTCATAGCTCAACTTAGAATTTCTACCCCCTCCCCCCCTCTTACTAACATGACACCCTCCCCCATAACCCCCCAAAACAACAACAGAAACATCCTCATCAAGGGCATACACAGGAGGATTGTGGGATTTGGTGAGAATCTGGGTGGTCATTTTATTTTTCCCATTTTTACTTACAGCTTACCGATCTTTGTCTTCCCACCTTCCACATTCCTCAAACCCAATTGTACCCCAAAGGACATCTAAAATCCTTATTCAGGCTGGGCAAAGGTTGATTGCTTTTTGATTAGCATGATTTGGTGAGAACGTTTGTCATTTTCATCTACAAATCTGCTGCTGTTGCCTATCCTCTCATTCCATTCTCCTTCCACCCCCTAACTCCAAAGAGAAATCAAAAGAAGTTGCAGCAAGACCGGCAGCTTTGCAAAAAAAAAATGGTCAACGGTTGACCATGTATCAATACTATTGAACATCAATCAATGGAATTGAAAAATGTCAATAGTATCAACTACACAGTCAATTATGTCAACTCATGTTGACCAAAATGTTGATAGAAGGGCAAAATATTGACTTTTTTCATCAATATTGTTGACTTTTAGTCAACATAATTGACCACTGGTCTCAACCAACTATCAACCAAATGACTAAAGTCTGACAATGCACCATGTTCATGCTGAAGGTATAAGAAATCATCCTACTGGAATCTGCATTTTGGTGGCGTGAAAGTGACACAACATGCAGTCATAGCGATAACATGATTTTGCATGTCGAACGCTCACTTCTCATTAAGCATAGCCATTCATCCAACACTCTCACCTGACCATCTAGGTTCCAAATCCATCTAGGTTGCAAATTACCCAGTAGTTTATGATTACCAGGTAATATTACTTTTTTGGAGGGAAGACGGTTCTTGTTGCAGGGAAATTACTGTCGAACTAAAATCAATTTAGGGTTGGGATAAGGGAAATCAATGAGACTCCTCCTGCCAAATTAATGGGGAATATACAGTAAGTCTTGGTAATTTACTATGATTACTGTGACAGTAATACAATGAATCTTCTCTGACCATTGCCTTCCTATCAACATCTTGGTGTTTTGATTGTTACATCTTCAAATGCACAGAGCACCATTGTCTAGTTGGTCCTGAGAACACAGCTCAAGATGTCTCATCAAAGAACAATATTTTCATATTCCCTTTGAGCTAGGTTTCTTAATTGTTGTTTGTTATCACATAACTTCAAAGTAGTAAACTCAATTAGGTTTAAGGCATCTACAAATCTAGGTTCATTGTATCCTAGAATCAAGACATCTTTGAATGTAGCAACTGTTATTAAACTGCAAGGATAATGTCAATCGACTCCAGACACAGCTGCAATGTTTTGCATCTCAGCTGATGCATGCAATGATTATGGTGATTCTCCACACAATGTGTATTTCAAAAATTTCTTTATCATGCCAGTCAACACGAGCAAAGATAAAAATGTGTTCATGCTTATCATATTATCAAAATGAAAATGTACTAGAAGCAGATAAAATGAACAAATCAGAGTTGGGAAGTTTGAGAGGTTTACATAAATCTGTTGTCAAGAACAGCCCTGAGTTAAAACTTAACAAAATAGGAATCATTTTGCGCTGAAGATGGTACTGTAATCTTGTTGTGAACAATACAGAAGTCCACAAGATTGAAATTTCATTATGTGACTAAAGACATGAATTTCTATAAAAGACTCTCACTGATTTCAAACCATACTAAAGCAAGACTAAATAATGATCTGCACATCGTTTCATTACATATCTCATGTCCACTACTACACAAATCAATAGGCATAATTACAGTTAAGCACTATCAGTAAAGTGTTATGAGGTCACAAAGGAGCAAGTATCAAGAAGCAGGCAACTCACTTGTTCAGTTCAAATGTCAAACTATTATATAATATTATGAACTCCCCCAAAATATTGTGCCACCAATGTTTTCACTTACACCTCTTTTGGAAGGTCACACAAAGAAAAAAACATCGACTACCAGAAATGATGACTCTGTACTTTTGTTCTGTCAATTTGTATCAAATGTCAATGCTTACTCACTTTCTTCTCTGCTTCTGGCTCATCCCCAAGGCACTAGTACATGCTAAGCATGCTACCAACCTATAAATTTAACAAGAACATTCCACCCTCAGAGAGCAAGTCTGCACTTGCTGAATGCATAAAGTGCATGAAGCACACCTACTCTTCCATGCATTCCACCTTGACACACGTGACATGACAACACTGGAGCATACCAAAAACCACATATCGTGTTTACATAAATTTGTGTAGGCAAAAATAAATCTAACCTAAAACGTAAATCGTAAATCATATTTCTCTTTGATTACCAGCAGCCGCTGCCAGGTTTTTTTGTAGCAAGCTAGACAGGTTACAATTTGTAGAGACAGAGGAAGACATACTTTAAAATAAATTGGCTTGTCTACACTTAACCCTCCGAGCTATACTTTTGCTAAAACAAGCAGTAGTATAGCTACTTCTGCTAAAACGAGCAGTAGTATAGCCCGTTGTGTGAAATCTCCGTGTTCTTGTATTCGCCACGTCAATCTGAGCACACCGTTGAATTCCTCGTGAAAATACGATCTAGATGCACCCTCATAACCACTCATAGTCATTTTCATCGCGATTCGACGAAGCATGTTGTCGGAAGACACAGTCCTTATCTCGCGAGATATGTAAGTACGGACATTGTTAGGTACCTCTCAAATTATTAAAGGTACTATCGAGAATATTCCCTACTCCATGCTTGATAAATAATTATTGTAGAAAAAATAAATTTACTTCCCTTACCCCGGCTTACGTGTGCCCATTTCTGTGCTCACGTGAGCACGTCATCGTAAAATAACCTTAAAACTTGCTATACTTCTGCTAAACTAGCAGAAGTACACCGCATACTTCTTTTTTTTAAGCAGTAGTATAGTGGTTTAAGGCAAATCTCGCTTGGAAGGTTAATTGAATCGCAGTTGCAAATGGGCAAAAGTGCCGCGCGCACTACGCGCGCGCCGTGTTTGCGATGGCGCCCATTTTTAAAGTAAGATATAATTTTTAAGGTAAACAGACATCCAAACATGCAGACTACCCATGTACGCCAACCAGAAAAATTAATTTTTACAGGTAACTCCAATTGAGCTTACTGTGTAAGCACCTCTTTTGGCAATTAGTGAAAAAACTCTCACTGAAGAAGGAGAAGAAGGAGAAGGAGAAAAGCAGCTCAGTTTCCAACACAACTAAGATTTTGAAAAATCTTGATTGCATTTTGATTACCGGTCATGCGAGTCCATTTTCCTATTTTTTATTATCTCAGTACCCCTATACAATGATCCCTAATAGAGATAGGGTACACGTAGAGTAGGGAGGAATGATCATAAGTGAAAAATAAATGTGTTTATGTGTGATTTGCAATTTGTTTTGATGGTTGAGAAGGGCATCTCAGTGACCAAGATTTGTGTAATTTACACAGAATTTATGTATATTTACACAAAATTTTCCGCCAAAACACAAAAAGATGTGCAAATGTGTAAATGCAATTTGCGAAATGTGTTGCATACCATAAAACTTTTCGCAAATCACATTTGCACAGATTATTGCATTTACACAAATTTGTGTATGCAACACTTAATCTAACCTAAAACACAAATCAAATTATATTTCTCGCGGATCGCATCTTGATTCCCGGTCACAAGTCCCATTTTTCTATTTTTTATTATATCAGTACCCCTATGCAACAATACAAATTTGAGATAACATACAAGTAGAGCAGAGGGGGGAATAATCATGGGTGAAAAATAAATTTGTGTAAATGTGATTCATGATTTGTGTCAATGGTCAATAAGGGCCTCTTGGCGACCAAGATTTGTGTAATTTACACATAATTTGTGTAAATTTTTACAAAAATTTCCCACCAAAACACAAAAATGCGATACATGTAAATGTGATTTGCAAAATGTGTTTTTGGTATGCCCCAGTAATCTTACCTAAAACATAAATCGTAAATCATATTTCTCGCCGAACACATTTCGACCCCCGGTAACGAGTCTGTCTCAGTACCCCTATGTAACAATACATAATAGAGATAGCATACAAGTAGAGTTGAGGGGGGATCAATCATACCATATTTCTTGGATATATAGGTCTGCAGATCATCAGAACCAACTCGTCCCACTGATCACAAAATGGCCTTTTGTGCACTTAACTCACATTATATTGCCTTTGCACATTACAAAGTTCTAGCCTTAGTCCTGTAGATCATGCCAATGTGTATTGCCCCCCATAATTTGTTCCAGTTCCCGAGTTATGTCATTTTCCCTAGAAACTCATCACACATTGTGATGTGTGGTGACACACATGATGAGCGGAAGGAATGGGACAAGCTGGAAGACTGACAGTGGTGAGTTTGGTGCAAAAGTGCTTCGCTACAGTACAATGTGCAGGTCAAAAAAGCTACTTAGTAATCAGCTTTGGACATCGATTTCATTTTACATGTAAATTACTTTTGGCATTTTCCCGACTTATTATCCAAGAAATACTTTGGGTGGAAAAAAATGTGTAAATGTGATTTGCAATTTGTGCCAATGGTCAATGAGGGCATCTCGTCGACCAAGATTTGTGTAATATACACATAATTTGTGTAAGTTTACACGAAATTTTCCAATTAAAACACAAAAAATGTGTGAATGTGTAAATGCGATTTGTGAAATGTGTTTAAGGTATGCTGCACCTATCTTTGTTTCTCAGTTTCAATACATAGATCTCACACTGTAATGTAGGTAGCTACCAGTCATGTGACAGTATGGTAACCTTGCTCTTTTTTCATTAATGAGACTTCTGCAATAAAAAAAACACTAACATGATGTCCAAGTGACATGGTGCAAATGAGGACAATTTTTCTTATGCCTCCGCTGTCATGCAGTGGCTGCTAGATGTAACAATTTTTCAAAACCTAAATTTCATTGGAATCTGAACCAATTTTCTCCTCCTCCTTCTCCTTTTCCGTCTCCTTCAACTCCTCCTCCCCATTCTTCTCAGTAACATACTCTATCATGTCCGACAAATATACATATTTGCAGAATGTAGGAACATTACTTAAGAAAGATATTGATTAAGACATTTTTCAAAAGCAAATTGCTATGCAAATAACATTAGCAAGTCAGGCATTAGAGAGGGTGTCTCAATGAGGCATACATGCATAGTGGTTGGACAACCAGCTATTCAAACTTACTTCCTCAGTCCCGATAATCATTGGTGATAGCCGGAGCTCCAACTACCACCCAATGCTCATTTATTTCAGCGATACTGTGACTGTGAGCATGCATCAGAAAATCGGCATCAACTCTGAGGTCTAAGTGATGGCCCTCTTCATCAACCACCTCCACCAATTTTCCAACATTCTGCAATGATTGATGACCGCAAACTTGGTATTAGATGCAACATCATCATTTTTGGATATACTCTTTCTCTTGAACACCTCTGGACTGCTATGAGTACTTCTGTAGCTGTCAGGTATGTAAATGTTTACTTCTGTTGATATGAGATCAACATGATTATCCCCAGAGGTCAAATTGAACCCAAGCAAATAGACCACTCACACAAATATCTAGATCACTTCCTTGGAGTGTGTTTGTGCCCTGCCAATGATGACTGGCTAAAGTTAAAACATACTTCAACAACTCCAGGCTACTCATATGGGAATTCAAGATGCAGCCCATGAAGTAACATATTTGGGTCTTATGATCTTACTAAACAATGGTGATATCAATTACCCATGAATACATTCAGTCCACCCTTGAGGAATGATAAAAGGTATAGTCTTAGGCCATCTCTGTTTCTACTATGAGCAAAAGAGGGGAAGGAAGACTTCCTTCTCATTGAATTCCTTCTCCTTGCTGAAAACCTCATCATTACTTTCTCCAAGGAAATTCAAACCAAGGCCCCTTCCCATGCAGATAACCATGAGCCCACGAGTCTAACTAGCGTTCAAAGCAGGCTATTCTTTCATCCCGAGTAATGCCCAAATCACATTCTTAGAAGACTAAACCATCAACTCAATAATCAATAATGCAAGAGGCACTAAGCCTCAGTTGGAATCACAGATTTAAGTTTGCCTATTTTACCTTAGTAGGTAAGGGAGATTGTTTCCAAATCAAAGCTGTTCCTTCCAGGGAGTAGCAGAAGATGGAGACTACAAGCACTTAACCTCCCATTTTCTCTACTCTGCTACTATGTCTTGCCATTGCTAAGAAGTCTAAGCAGTGTACAGAAAATCCTTTGTTCTACTATTTATCAGGTTTATCACAGCAGAGTAAGCCTCTCCCAACTTTACGCATTTACTAGTGTCTGTCCTCCGAACTCATGTAAAGTGGATAAAGGTTTGGACTTGGACTCTATAAATTTCTTTATTACAAGTCAAAGAATTTTCACACAACAATTCTTTATGACAACCAAGAAATTACAAAGGATTAGTGTACTAAATGATTTGAAAGACACATCATTTGGTAGTATCCATCTTGCTATATATAAAAATGCCACCACATGAAAGTCAGACTGCTCACAATTGCTGCCTGGCCTATCTGATGAAGTGAAAACACAAAATAGTTTCATTCAACACTATTAGTAGTTAAAGTTCATTTGGGATATGACTTACCACTATTTATTTTAACTGATCTGTATTGACTATTTCATCAGTAGTGCAATGCTTGCTCTTGAATGCAATTGGGCTCAACACACATTGCAAGCCAACAACATTTCCTCATTTCCCAGTTTTACGACAAAGATACATACCTGTCAAGTAACACAACATTCATTTCATTTCAAATTTTTAACTGTTTGTTTCCTCTGTTTAACAAATGAGACTTATGCATTAAAAAACTCCATCATGATGTACAAACCTGATAGTGGTGCACTGGAGGATGATTTTTCTTTTTTACTCTATAGAATGGTTGATGTTGCAACGGTGTCATTTGTGGAGATAACCACATGTTGATAAGGCAATGTGCATGTGATGTTCTGGGTTGTTTCAGTTTGGAGTACAATATATCCCCATCCTTTCTTATGGTGCATCTAGTGCGCCATAACTAGCCTGTAGGGTACTAAGCCTCAGGCTAGGTATTTACTTGTAACTCGTATGTTCATGAGGTAACATTTTTACTGGTTAGTAGATAGCTTTGTAGCATGCCTTTTGAAAAGTGGTGGCAGTCAACAGGAACCCCGATATTTTTTGGCGAGCCATTTTCCTTTGTTATTCATACATCTTCCAAAATTACGGTGAAAACTGTGGTAAATTTTGCCCCGCACGACGAAATGTAACGACGATTATTGCGTCTCTATTTTCGTGCGATGTACATCACATCACCTAGCTATCGCTACTTGATTTATTATGATATTGGCGTTGTATAGAATTACGACGATCTTCTTTTCGGTATCTTTTCATTTTTAGCTACGATTTTTACCCAGCACGAGATCTTTTCTGTTCGCCAATTTTGAGGGCCCATATGGGAGCTATCTCAGGCCCCTTCTATCAATCCTATTTATTGCCTATTTTGGGGGCACATATTGATTTGGCGATGCTCTATATTGGCTCAAAGGAATATAGGTTGTAAATAGGTAAAAACCTCTTTCAGGGGCAATAGATTGGAAAAGAGGTTTTTGATCCAATTTATTTGCCTATTATGATGCGACAGGACGTTTTTGGATTTTTTCCACGTTCATTTGCACGACAAAAATGCGAACCCAGCCCGCCACGTGTTTCGATGTCACATCAAGATCGAGAATACCAAAATGTTATGTCTGTCAATAGAAGTGATTTTGTGCCTATTTACAGCAGTCAAGTCAAAAATTAATAGGCCACAACCTATTTATAAATATGATTGACAGTGACAGAACGGGTCTCGACCTCTCACCAACTGTAACTTCCCAAAAATAAAATAAAACAACCAAGTGATCACCCCCATCAACCAACCAATTCATTCAGCCACCATGTCCCGCCCCCCAACCACCAATCGACCGCTTTGAGGAGCAACGTTGCCGCGCTGCCTCCTTTCAGCGAGCGTGGACTCCAGGCAGAAATCGCCCTAGCCCATCACCTGGGGGTTGAGGATCCCAATCCACCCACACTGGCCAGTCCCCTAGCTAGCTTTGAGGATGCTCATTTTGCTCCTGTCAACACCTCCCTCCCCAAACTTTATCTCTGTTGTCAAACTTTATCTGGAACAGTGGACTGATTGCTGCCCTCATTGTAAGCCAACACTCCTACCCATGCAGTGCAGAATTAAATAAAGGAGTGGTCAGTGTTGATTATGATTGTACACAAAAATGGGCCCACTTGATTATTTTTTGTAGTGCAAAACTAGAACACTACAAAGTGTTTTCTTGTGATTTAGATGGCAGTTAATTGGCCATACGTCTTAATCTTGTACAAATATCATTATCCATCAGGGTCACAGTGTAGTGTGTATGTTGAGGTCCAATTCAAGCTCTGAACCATTCAATTGTACTGAAAAGCCATCAGTCACAGAAGGAATTGAGGGATCCACACCAGGGTGAATCAAGTGTTGATGCCTTGGGTCATTTACATCCATTGCTTCTCCAGTTCCTTATTACTCAGGCTGACAGAATGAGAGAGAGAGAACAGTTCCTTCGAGCCAACCTCTGCCGACAACAGTGAAGACGAGAAAGAAAAAGGGGAAGAAGAAGAAGAAGGGGATGGA
This sequence comes from Cyclotella cryptica, assembly GCA_013187285.1. Lineage (NCBI taxonomy): Eukaryota > Bacillariophyta > Thalassiosirophyceae > Thalassiosirales > Thalassiosiraceae > Cyclotella > Cyclotella cryptica. The sequence goes on from JABMIG010000002.1 coordinate 2,025,005, forward strand.
AAGAGCGAATACTATGATGACAAGAATGAACTTGACCCCATCTGTGTTGATGACAACATTCACATGGACGAATCAAAAAAAAGGGCTTTCCATTGAAGACAACTCTACTTCTTGTAGATACAAACCTCGCAACAGTACGAAGACTGCAGCAAACAAAGATATTACTTATAATTCGGATAACTCCTCAATGATCGATGATCCTAGTGATGATGCAGATAATCCATTTGGATCTTCCCTTGATGAAGTCAATAGCAGTAATGATACACTCGAAGAAAATGAATACACTAGTGAGGATGAAGAAGAAGTGAAGCCTTCCATACAACGAAGGGAAAAAAACAGATGAAACTCCACACAATGATGGGCAATTGACAATAGACCAGACTCTGCCATTCTATGTGAAAAAGAATACTAAGTAATTTGTTGGCTTTGTTATCAGCCATGATGAGTACAGATTTTCTTGGATTAAAATGCACCAAGTATAATACTCCTAATCACTAATAAAGTACTAACACAAACAAAATCTAATTTGAAGAGAAATGATAATTTATGATTGATTTTCTGTTTATAACCTGCTATAGATGAATGACATAATCAGATAGGGGTGCCAACACAAAGATTTGCTACTTCAGTGTATGTGAAGAGTGCATAAATATATTAAATTAATATCAGGTTCAGACACTCAGATTACAGTAACAATGTGACGAAAAGGATAGAAAATACAACCAAGGTAGGAAGGGGGCAAATGAGGAGAGACGATTAATTCGTTTACAGACAGAAGATGAAGTACTACTCTACATTCTTTGGAGGAGCAAATAACAAACTTAAACCTATGCCAGCATACTAAGTATCTGCACTTCAACATTACTATTAGAGTATGTTAGATATACCATCTTCCTTGAGTGTAATATTATGAAACGAATAACAGGCCGCACGTGGGCCAGTTCGTAAAAGGATTCAATATCTAAGTTTAACTTTAGCAGTGAATTTTTAATTTCCTATTATGAAGAAAGATTAATTATTCAACAGTCCAACTAATAACCATTTCACTCACAGAAATATAAAGCTACATTAATGACCAGCAGTAGAACATCTGCCTACATAATACATCCAAACACAATGACCGACAAAAAGGGGACACCAGTTAGTTAAACAATAATCCTAGTGTGACAAGTGAGTAAAATACAGAAGAAATGCTACATAAATACCACAGTCCACAAATGCGAACATGATACGTAAGAGATCTGACACTTTCAATACAGAATATTTCAAATTAAATATCATGTGTACATACTTAACCTACAATAATATGTACAAAACTGTGAAAGATGCAACACACAGATAATATTATTTCTACTTGGCGGAAAGAATAATAATTTGAGTACATAAAGGTTCATAATGATATTAATAGGGCCAATACTACCATACGCATTATTCTATATATATTATATATGGTAATACACATCTTGCTATGTGGGCTTCTCGTTCAAGGAATTGGGGATAGCAAAGAGGAAGAAATGAATGTTTTTTTTATGTTAGAGTAATTGAATTATTTTAAGACTTGTTTATATGAATTCAATTTTTTAGTCTCAGTTTTTAGACTGACACCTCAGGGTATCCACGTATGTAGAACACTGGTACGTACTAAGCTACGGTTAATAGTTCGTCGCGATTTTACTGGAATCGTACATCTTCCAAAATTACGGTGAAAACTGTGGTAAATTTTGCCCCGCACGACAAAATGTAACGACGATTATTGCGTCTCTATTTTCGTGCGATGTACATCACATCACCTAGCTATCGCTACTTGATTTATTATGATATTGGCGTTGTATAGAATTACGACGATCTTCTTTTCGGTATCTTTTCATTTTTAGCTACGATTTTTACCCAGCACGAGATCTTTTCTGTTCACCAATTTTGAGGGCCCATATGGGAGCTATCTCAGGCCCCTTCTATCAATCCTATTTATTGCCTATTTTGGGGGCACATATTGATTTGGCGATGCTCTATATTGGCTCAAAGGAATATAGGTTGTAAATAGGTAAAAACCTCTTTCAGGGGCAATAGATTGGAAAAGAGGTTTTTGATCCAATTTATTTGCCTATTATGATGCGACAGGACGTTTTTGGATTTTTTCCACGTTCATTTGCACGACAAAAATGCGAACCCAGCCCGCCACGTGTTTCGATGTCACATCAAGATCGAGAATACCAAAATGTTATGTCTGTCAATAGAAGTGATTTTGTGCCTATTTACAGCAGTCAAGTCAAAAATTAATAGGCCACAACCTATTTATAAATATGATTGACAGTGACAGAACGGGTCTCGACCTCTCACCAACTGTAACTTCCCAAAAATAAAATAAAACAACCAAGTGATCACCCCCATCAACCAACCAATTCATTCAGCCACCATGTCCCGCCCCCCAACCACCAATCGACCGCTTTGAGGAGCAACGTTGCCGCTGCCTCCTTTCAGCGAGCGTGGACTCCAGGCAGAAATCGCCCTAGCCCATCACCTGGGGGTTGAGGATCCCAATCCACCCACACTGGCCAGTCCCCTAGCTAGCTTTGAGGATGCTCATTTTGCTCCTGTCAACACCTCCCTCCCCAAACTTTATCTCTGTTGTCAAACTTTATCTGGAACAGTGGACTGATTGCTGCCCTCATTGTAAGCCAACACTCCTACCCATGCAGTGCAGAATTAAATAAAGGAGTGGTCAGTGTTGATTATGATTGTACACAAAAATGGGCCCACTTGATTATTTTTGTAGTGCAAAACTAGAACACTACAAAGTGTTTTCTTGTGATTTAGATGGCAGTTAATTGGCCATACGTCTTAATCTTGTACAAATATCATTATCCATCAAGGTCACAGTGTAGTGTGTATGTTGAGGTCCAATTCAAGCTCTGAACCATTCAATTGTACTGAAAAGCCATCAGTCACAGAAGGAATTGAGGGATCCACACCAGGGTGAATCAAGTGTTGATGCCTTGGGTCATTTACATCCATTGCTTCTCCAGTTCCTTATTACTCAGGCTGACAGAATGAGAGAGAGAGAACAGTTCCTTTGAGCCAACCTCTGCCGACAACAGTGAAGACGAGAAAGAAAAAGGGGAAGAAGAAGAAGGGGATGGAAAGAGCGAATACTATGATGACAAGAATGAACTTGACCCCATCTGTGTTGATGACAACATTCACATGGACGAATCAAAAAGGGCTTTCCATTGAAGACAACTCTACTTCTTGTAGATACAAACCTCGCAACAGTACGAAGACTGCAGCAAACAAAGATATTACTTATAATTCGGATAACTCCTCAATGATCGATGATCCTAGTGATGATGCAGATAATCCATTTGGATCTTCCCTTGATGAAGTCAATAGCAGTAATGATACACTCGAAGAAAATGAATACACTAGTGAGGATGAAGAAGAAGTGAAGCCTTCCATACAACGAAGGGAAAAAACAGATGAAACTCCACACAATGATGGGCAATTGACAATAGACCAGACTCTGCCATTCTATGTGAAAAAGAATACTAAGTAATTTGTTGGCTTTGTTATCAGCCATGATGAGTACAGATTTTCTTGGATTAAAATGCACCAAGTATAATACTCCTAATCACTAATAAAGTACTAACACAAACAAAATCTAATTTGAAGAGAAATGATAATTTATGATTGATTTTCTGTTTATAACCTGCTATAGATGAATGACATAATCAGATAGGGGTGCCAACACAAAGATTTGCTACTTCAGTGTATGTGAAGAGTGCATAAATATATTAAATTAATATCAGGTTCAGACACTCAGATTACAGTAACAATGTGACGAAAAGGATAGAAAATACAACCAAGGTAGGAAGGGGGCAAATGAGGAGAGACGATTAATTCGTTTACAGACAGAAGATGAAGTACTACTCTACATTCTTTGGAGGAGCAAATAACAAACTTAAACCTATGCCAGCATACTAAGTATCTGCACTTCAACATTACTATTAGAGTATGTTAGATATACCATCTTCCTTGAGTGTAATATTATGAAACGAATAACAGGCCGCACGTGGGCCAGTTCGTAAAAGGATTCAATATCTAAGTTTAACTTTAGCAGTGAATTTTTAATTTCCTATTATGAAGAAAGATTAATTATTCAACAGTCCAACTAATAACCATTTCACTCACAGAAATATAAAGCTACATTAATGACCAGCAGTAGAACATCTGCCTACATAATACATCCAAACACAATGACCGACAAAAGGGGACACCAGTTAGTTAAACAATAATCCTAGTGTGACAAGTGAGTAAAATACAGAAGAAATGCTACATAAATACCACAGTCCACAAATGCGAACATGATACGTAAGAGATCTGACACTTTCAATACAGAATATTTCAAATTAAATATCATGTGTACATACTTAACCTACAATAATATGTACAAAACTGTGAAAGATACAACACACAGATAATATTATTTCTACTTGGCGGAAAGAATAATAATTTGAGTACATAAAGGTTCATAATGATATTAATAGGGCCAATACTACCATACGCATTATTCTATATATATTATATATGGTAATACACGTCTTGCTATGTGGGCTTCTCGTTCAAGGAATTGGGGATAGCAAAGAGGAAGAAATGAATGTTTTTTTTATGTTAGAGTAATTGAATTATTTTAAGACTTGTTTATATGAATTCAATTTTTTAGTCTCAGTTTTTAGACTGACACCTCAGGGTATCCACGTATGTAGGACACTGGTACGTACTAAGCTACGGTGAATAGTTCGTCGCAATTTTACTGGAATCGTACATCTTCCAAAATTACGGTGAAAACTGTGGTAAATTTTGCCCCGCACGACAAAATCTAACGACGATTATTGCGTCTCTATTTTCGTGCAATGTACATCACATCACCTAGCTATCGCTACTTGATTTATTATGATATTGGCGTTGTATATAATTACGACGATCTTCTTTTCGGTATCTTTTCATTTTTAGCTACGATTTTTACCCAGCACGAGATCTTTTCTGTTCACCAATTTTGAGGGCCCATATGGGAGCTATCTCAGGCCCCTTCTATCAATCCTATTTATTGCCTATTTTGGGGGCACATATTGATTTGGCGATGCTCTATATTGGCTCAAAGGAATATAGGTTGTAAATAGGTAAAAACCTCTTTCAGGGGCAATAGATTGGAAAAGAGGTTTTTGATCCAATTTATTTGCCTATTATGATGCGACAGGACGTTTTTGGATTTTTTCCACGTTCATTTGCACGACAAAAATGCGAACCCAGCCCGCCACGTGTTTCAATGTCACATCAAGATCGAGAATACCAAAATGTTATGTCTGTCAATAGAAGTGATTTTGTGCCTATTTACAGCAGTCAAGTCAAAAATTAATAGGCCACAACCTATTTATAAATATGATTGACAGTGACAGAACGGGTCTCGACCTCTCACCAACTGTAACTTCCCAAAAATAAAATAAAACAACCAAGTGATCACCCCCATCAACCAACCAATTCATTCAGCCACCATGTCCCGCCCCCCAACCACCAATCGACCGCTTTGAGGAGCAACGTTGCCGCTGCCTCCTTTCAGCGAGCGTGGACTCCAGGCAGAAATCGCCCTAGCCCATCACCTGGGGGTTGAGGATCCCAATCCACCCACACTGGCCAGTCCCCTAGCTAGCTTTGAGGATGCTCATTTTGCTCCTGTCAACACCTCCCTCCCCAAACTTTATCTCTGTTGTCAAACTTTATCTGGAACAGTGGACTGATTGCTGCCCTCATTGTAAGCCAACACTCCTACCCATGCAGTGCAGAATTAAATAAAGGAGTGGTCAGTGTTGATTATGATTGTACACAAAAATGGGCCCACTTGATTATTTTTGTAGTGCAAAACTAGAACACTACAAAGTGTTTTCTTGTGATTTAGATGGCAGTTAATTGGCCATACGTCTTAATCTTGTACAAATATCATTATCCATCAGGGTCACAGTGTAGTGTGTATGTTGAGGTCCAATTCAAGCTCTGAACCATTCAATTGTACTGAAAAGCCATCAGTCACAGAAGGAATTGAGGGATCCACACCAGGGTGAATCAAGTGTTGATGCCTTGGGTCATTTACATCCATTGCTTCTCCAGTTCCTTATTACTCAGGCTGACAGAATGAGAGAGAGAGAACAGTTCCTTCGAGCCAACCTCTGCCGACAACAGTGAAGACGAGAAAGAAAAAGGGGAAGAAGAAGAAGAAGGGGATGGAAAGAGCGAATACTATGATGACAAGAATGAACTTGACCCCATCTGTGTTGATGACAACATTCACATGGACGAATCAAAAAAAGGGCTTTCCATTGAAGACAACTCTACTTCTTGTAGATACAAACCTCGCAACAGTACGAAGACTGCAGCAAACAAAGATATTACTTATAATTCGGATAACTCCTCAATGATCGATGATCCTAGTGATGATGCAGATAATCCATTTGGATCTTCCCTTGATGAAGTCAATAGCAGTAATGATACACTCGAAGAAAATGAATACACTAGTGAGGATGAAGAAGAAGTGAAGCCTTCCATACAACGAAGGGAAAAAACAGATGAAACTCCACACAATGATGGGCAATTGACAATAGACCAGACTCTGCCATTCTATGTGAAAAGAATACTAAGTAATTTGTTGGCTTTGTTATCAGCCATGATGAGTACAGATTTTCTTGGATTAAAATGCACCAAGTATAATACTCCTAATCACTAATAAAGTACTAACACAAACAAAATCTAATTTGAAGAGAAATGATAATTTATGATTGATTTTCTGTTTATAACCTGCTATAGATGAATGACATAATCAGATAGGGGGTGCCAACACAAAGATTTGCTACTTCAGTGTATGTGAAGAGTGCATAAATATATTAAATTAATATCAGGTTCAGACACTCAGATTACAGTAACAATGTGACGAAAAGGATAGAAAATACAACCAAGGTAGGAAGGGGGCAAATGAGGAGAGACGATTAATTCGTTTACAGACAGAAGATGAAGTACTACTCTACATTCTTTGGAGGAGCAAATAACAAACTTAAACCTATGCCAGCATACTAAGTATCTGCACTTCAACATTACTATTAGAGTATGTTAGATATACCATCTTCCTTGAGTGTAATATTATGAAACGAATAACAGGCCGCACGTGGGCCAGTTCGTAAAAGGATTCAATATCTAAGTTTAACTTTAGCAGTGAATTTTTAATTTCCTATTATGAAGAAAGATTAATTATTCAACAGTCCAACTAATAACCATTTCACTCACAGAAATATAAAGCTACATTAATGACCAGCAGTAGAACATCTGCCTACATAATACATCCAAACACAATGACCGACAAAAGGGGACACCAGTTAGTTAAACAATAATCCTAGTGTGACAAGTGAGTAAAATACAGAAGAAATGCTACATAAATACCACAGTCCACAAATGCGAACATGATACGTAAGAGATCTGACACTTTCAATACAGAATATTTCAAATTAAATATCATGTGTACATACTTAACCTACAATAATAGGTACAAAACTGTGAAAGATACAACACACAGATAATATTATTTCTACTTGGCGGAAAGAATAATAATTTGAGTACATAAAGGTTCATAATGATATTAATAGGGCCAATACTACCATACGCATTATTCTATATATATTATATATGGTAATACACGTCTTGCTATGTGGGCTTCTCGTTCAAGGAATTGGGGATAGCAAAGAGGAAGAAATGAATGTTTTTTTTATGTTAGAGTAATTGAATTATTTTAAGACTTGTTTATATGAATTCAATTTTTAGTCTCAGTTTTTAGACTGACACCTCAGGGTATCCACGTATGTAGAACACTGGTACGTACTAAGCTACGGTTAATAGTTCGTCGCGATTTTACTGGAATCGTACATATTATACGATATATTTAGCGATAACCGGGTTTCTGCCTGGTTGGCTTGAAACCTCTGGAAACATTCGGAGTTCGGAAATTGGCGCGCTTTACCTCCTCCATAATAAAGAATCTGCTGGATCGTATTATATCGTACTATATTTGGTGTTGTAACTGCACCCTCTCGCGTATCGTCTGTGCTCATCTATGCCAGGGCCGATATCCTCAATAAATGATGGAGGGCACGAAGACGCCGGGCGGCATTGATCGTGACGAAGCCACAAATGTAATAACGAAAGAGGTTCGCGTTGATTCGATGCCAGCTTCAATCGAAAACGCCACGAAACCGTCGCCTGACAATGCCCCGAAGGCGCGAACAGTACCCACATCCTCCACTGCGCCTCCCCGAAACACTTCCTCCGACCCCATACCAACCGATGAATACGCCTTCCTTACTCCACCGCACTTTTCTGCCTCCAATCTACTGCACAAATCCCTCTTCTCCCTCGACGCATCCTTTCGCTGCAGCATCTGCGGCGAATTGTACGTGGCACCCGTGGCCGTTCTGCCGTGCCTTCATACGTTTTGCTCCGAGTGTGTCAGGAGACATTGTAAGTGGGGGATGGGGGGGATGAAGAGGGAGTGTCGCTGTCCGGAGTGCAATCAGTTGGTAAGAATGCTTTGTTTGAATTTTCGTGGCGAGGTGCTCGTCGCTTGTCTTACGTTGATGTTCATTGATTGACTAAACTATTTTTTGATGAACGGGTTAGATTGGGACCAAAAAAGGTCAAAATGACTACGAAAACGCGATTCTACCTAATCATCACTTTGAAAATCAATTGGATATTTACAAACAAATGCGAGATGGGCTGCTTTCAAGTTTTGTTCGATTAGATGTGCTCGAAAAGGAGAGAACGACGAGACAAAAAAGTGAGCCTATTAATGGAAAGATGCATGAGCACGGTGGCGAGGGAAATATCGAGAATAAGCGACACCACGATGGTGAAGAGAAAAAGGAAAGGGCTCCCAAACGATCTTGTAGGAAAATAGCAAAGACAACAACGTATGACTATTCTAGCGACAGTGACAATGACAACGATCCAGATTATGAAAGTTCCCAAACACACTCTCAACCGTCTAATAAATCAAAACCCAAAATTACGCTACAGCGCAAAACGGTCGTTTCCTATCACGGCCTGAAACGCAAAAGACTCGTTGAACTCTGCAACAGGGAAGGTTTACCCTCTCACGGCACTGATGAAGATCTGAAGAGAAGGCATTCGGATTATATCACCTTGTATAATTCTGAGTGTGACTCGGATCATCCTAGGAGTCGGCGGAACTGCTGAAGGAGATTAATAAGAGAGAGACCGAGAGAAAGGTATGTTCGTTGTCTGTTACTTAGGGAGCGACCTAGATCACAAGTGACTGAATTGTTCTTCTTGTGTCTGCAGAGAGAAGCCACCCGTGCCATTCAAAACGGATCCCAACGTCATGAATCCTATATGAATAAATTGAAAAAAGCAGTAGAACTTCGTGGAAAGGGATCCAATACCACACTCACCAGTGGCGATGCTGCATTTGATGCTACGATGAGAAATGGATTTCGCGAGTTGATTCAGAAGGGTAGAGCAAGGATGGGAGATGGCAAAGAAAACAACGCGTTAGATTGTGGCATCAATGCAACAGACTCAGTTGACCCCAAAGCAGTGGATAAATGTTCTCTGGATATGGTCAAAGAAAGTCCGGTGACTGGGGATGACTCCTCTGCAACAGAACCGATTTCTGAATCGTCATCACCTGCTGCCTTTGCAAGTGAGAAATATGAACTCAGTCAACTGACGGCGGCCAATAAGCAAACACCCTCCACACCACGGCCGCCTCGCCAAAAGAAGAAAAAGTCTCCCTCCCAAACGTGTACGATAAAGATTATCGATGCAGGACCATGGACATGTGCCCGGTGTACCTTGAGAAATGAACGGAATACTACTGCGAAGGCGAGGTGTGAATTGTGTGATGCCCCGAGGACGGAGAGAGGATCGGAGCCGAAAGGGGTCGAGGTTGTTAATATTGATTGCTGATTCTTCATCGTCGTATGTTTGTGACATTTTGTTACTCCTCAGAAACGACACATGCGTAATGAACAAATAATGTCCCATAACTGCATTTTCTTTTCTATTGGAGTCAGTGCACTGACGCTCAGTTTAGTCGAAATCCATGTTTTGATCAATGAGTAAGTGCAATGCACAATTCGGCTAAATTGAGAGCAGGTATTGTCATTTTGCCGACACATGACGTTGCTGAGGGTACAATGTGCTAATTGAACCAAATTACTATTATCTTAACGGTTAGACTTGGACACACGCTCAATTTCATCCTTCTTCTTGATCGCATACGAGTTACTGCTTCCCCTGGCAGCATTGACCAGCTCCTCGGCCAAGCACTCCGCCATGGTTTTCAAGTTCCTGAAACTAGCCTCCCTTGCCCCGGTGGCGAGAAGGTACAAGGCATAATTGACCCTCCTGAAGGGAGACATATCCACAGCCTGACGACGCACAACACCGGCTCCTCCAACACGGGTGGAGTCCTCCCTCGGCCCACTGTTGATAATGGCATCGACCACAACCTGAACGGGATTCTGATCGGTCAACAAGTGAATAATCTCCAAAGTGTGCTGAACGATCCTGACAGCCATGAGCTTCTTGCCCGAGTTACGACCCTTGCGCATGAGACAGCATGCGAGACGCTCAACGATGGGGCACGAGGCCTTGCGGAAGCGTTTCTTTTGGTATCGTCCCGCAGTGTGGGGGAGGTAGGTGGCGTGGGCACCCTTGCAGGCGATGTAGTCGACGAGGGAGATGTCTCGGACTTCGATGTCATCGAAGGTCCATTTTCCGAAGAGCTTAACTTCGGTGGCTCCTCCGACGGCAACAAATTCTTCCTCCTCCTCTTCTTCGACAGGTTCTTCGACAGGTTCTACGATGGGTTCTTCGACGTCAGCCATTGTGGATGTGTTGTGGTGCTAGTAAGGAAAATCAGAGGGCGTAGCACACAAGTGAGTAAGATTGCGCAATCGAGGATGCTTCTAAATACAACCAGCAGACTGACCAGCCCGATGTTGTCCGCAGCGGCTGAGAACTTACAGTATCAACGGTGGAGATAATTATCGCGAGGCGTGCGATGTCGTCATGGGGGGATCATACCTGTAGGGCAGCGGTGTGGAGGACATGATGAGTGCACAAAGCATACACAAGAGTATTTTCACTGTTATGGATTCCTGCACAGCACATGATCGATGGACAGACGTTAGTAAGCATGTAAACCAGTTGATTTGAAGTGGGACTCACGGGATAATCGGGAATCAATTTATCAAAATTATCATTTTGATAAACAAGGGAAAAAGAAAGAAAAATTCTCGGATTCGTCGATCATGCCTTAAGTGAAAGACGGCCCTAATATTCGACTGAAGTTTGGGTACAGTTTTCTGGTACCAGTACAGTTTTCAAATTATGAGGACGTCAGCCTACCTTTTCAACAACCGTCTCGTGAATCATGCATGGTATGGTATTGTATTGTTTTCATTGGTGCGAGAGATGCGAGGTCGCGACGGGCGATGACCCAACAGAACTTGGAAACCAAATAAACTCACCACGAGAACTAATGTCAACTAAACATTCAGTCAGCGTTCAGTTATCGAGTCGATCAATAGCATCGCATCAAATCAAAGCCAAGTACCTTACTTTGATCAGCTGACGAGACAATGTCACGACCATCCGACGGATCATCCTCCACCATGGACGAAGACTCGGCAATATCAAGAGGCTCGTCCTTTTCTGCCGACCAATTCGCCCTTGACAACCAAAGACCCGTCACCGCACCACTTGCGATATCATCCAATCGCATGAATAATCCTCGCGCTGCCACAGCCCCCACCCTATCCAACAACGAACAAAACGTTCGCGTTGTGGCAAGGGTTCGTCCTCTCTCCCACAAAGAACGTAACGAACAATCCGCAGAGTGCATCAGAGCCAATTCTGCTAGCCATGAGATCCTTGTTTTAGATGAGCAGGCGGCAGATGGAAAAAGGAGGTTTGAATTTGATTCGGTTTTTGGTCCGCAGTCGAGTCAGGAGGAGGTTTACGTGGGGACTGCAGGGAGTATGATTAGAGATAGTATCTACAAGGGGTTCAATGGGACAATTTTGGCGTATGGACAGACTGGGAGCGGTGAGAACATTTTGCGCGCAGTTTCATGTCATTGTCATTTGAGTTTTTTTTCTTTGTATGGGCTCAATTCTTTTTACTTTCCTACATTCTACAGGCAAAACATTCACAATGGGAACTGATGGTGTTATCGCAAGCAGCAAGAGTAACAACACGAAGGACGAACTTTCCCCACCATCGCCGGCTGATGGAGTCATTGCCCGTGCTGTTTATGACCTATTTCACATCAGATCGTCTCTCCCCTCTGGCCCAGAACGCGTCAAGGTGGAAATGTCATACCTCGAAATCTACAACGAGCAGGCCATCGACCTTCTTTCCGATGATCCTTCTTCCAATACTCTGCAAGTGAGAGATTCCAAAACTGAGGGTGTCGTTGTTCAAAATCTCAAAAGTTTTGTCGTGTCCAGCCCTGCAGATGTAAGGAGGTTAATGGAACAGGCTTCCGCAAAGAGAGCAACGGGATCAACACTAATGAATGCTGTGTCTAGCCGAAGTCATGCAATTTGTACATTAAATGTAACCATCGTTCCTCTTGATGATGGTGGTGATAATGAAAATGTCGCCCCGAACGAGCCACGGGAATTGATGCGTGCAAAGCTAACACTTGTTGACCTCGCTGGATCTGAACGTATTAAGAAGACCGGAGCAGAGGGCGCACGAATGAAGGAAGGCATAAATATCAATAAAGGATTGTTCGTTTTAGGCCAGGTGGTTTCGGCTCTGTCAGAGTTGGGACAAATGCATGGATGTGGAAAGAAGAGCAGTGCACATATTCCTTATCGGGATTCAAAGTTGACTCGTTTGTTGCAGGATTCTCTTGGAGGTAAGTATTTCGACTGTCAATCCACACCTTCATTCTATCTTCGCTAACCCTTCTGTCGATCTTTATCTGACATTATGCAGGGAACTCTCGCACAGTGATGATAGCTTGCATCTCTCCCGCAGAGTCAAATGTAGAAGAATCCATTAATACGCTTCGATATGCTGAACGGACACGCAACATCAAAAACTCTGCCGTCCGCAATGTGATAAGTGACGGGTTGTCTGCAGCAGAAGCTGCTGCACTTCGCAAGGAAAATCGACAATTAAAGTTGGAATTAGCTCAAATGCGCGATGGCTCGTTGTTGTCGTCTCGAATGGTGCATTCATTAACAGCTCATTCGAACATTGAGGAAGTCGCCACACTCAAAGCACAATGCTCCTCCTTCTTGGCCGAAAACGATTTGTTGAAGGAACGCATTAAGAGTCACGCTAATGACGTTTTGGAAGCCTCATTGCGTGCTGATAAATGGCAGGCAAAGTTCGAACGCATTGTTGAGGTTGCAAAGGAGCAGGGCATGGATCTCTCTGGAAAATTCGATACTAGTCAGTCTGAAGACATTGTTAGTCAGCTCCGCTGTCAGTTGGCTGAATGTAAATCAGAACTCCTTGAAGCACGTGCTGATGCGGCCATCGCGAGAGCAACTGCGGGGGCAATCATCGCTGGTAAGGGTGATTTGGCCTCTATTAGTGAGACTCTGTCTATTGCCGAGGACACAGTTTCAGAAGACGACCTTGACTCCCAGAACGAGCAACTCACAAATGAGCTCTCTACTGTTAGTGGAACTATTGAGCAAAAGGAAGCTATGTTGCAACAGATGCTGAAAGAACGCTCCTGCCGCGAAAACATTCAAGTGCACTTTGAAAATTCTCTCCGTCTTCTCCAATCAGAAGTCGATGATCTTTCTTCTGAACGTGATCAGCTCATGGAGCAAATGAAGAATGATCTGGAAGATAACAGCCGTCGCAAATGTAAGACAGCTGTCAATCCAGTCACAAAAAGACTTCGTGAGCAAGTCAAGAGTCTCGAAGAAAGAATTGCGGAGCTGAGGCAGAAAGCGAATGAGCACACCAAGAGCTTGAGGATGAAGGAGGAAGCCGAAAAGAAATGCTCACGTCTAATGGCGGAAATCGCACAAGACAAGCGTCGTCGTGCGGACTTGCAAAAGAAACTAAAGGAAGCATCGATCGAAATACGCACAGAAAAGAGGGCTGCTCAACAGAATGCAGCTCGCTTGATGAAAGATAGCCAGAAGTTGAAGGTCGAACTGAGCAAAATAAAGAGTATTGCCGAGAAGCAAGCAGCGGTACTAAAGCGAAAGATTGATGAATCCGCAGCGAAAGAGAAGGCACGAATCGAGCTTGAGAAGAAGCTTAAGACAGTGGAACGTGCGCGACTTTCGTCTTCATTGGGCCGAGATGGCGGCGAAGTTCAGGAGAGCAGGAAACGAGAACTTGAGTCATGGATTGACCGTGAAATGGAATGCTCCATCATCAAAGCACAAATTGAAGAACACAAGCGCCAATTGGAATCTGCTGTGGCTGAAAGAAAGCGGCTGTTAAAGAGTCAGAGCGACACTGTTGATATAATCCAACTTGAATCTATCGAGGCTGACTGTAATTCGATAAGAGTGGTGATTGAAGAACTCGAGGCAACTGCACGAAATTCTTTTCCTGCTTTCGAAAACAGCAACCCAATGTGGCGGTTCGTTGAGTCGAATACATTCAAAGGTTTATCAAAACAGGACGCGAAGCACGTTGTGGCATACATATTTGACATGTGTTACTCGGTAAAGCGTGAATTGGATTCTGCTTTAACAAATTATGAAACGACTACAAAAATCGCCATCGATGCTGCAGTTGCGAAGGAGAGGCACATGCATGAGAGAAATATAATGAAACTGAAGGTAAGAAAGCAGTCGAGCTCACATTATTTTATCATCGACATCTACGCTCAATAACGAAACTTCAATACTTGTTTACTGCTCACTGTAGGTAGAGCATGGTGAGGCCACTCTCAATCTGCTGGAATCTACACAAGGTGCAGTCAGCTCAAATATTATACAAATGATCGCTTCGAGTGATGATGAACACATGAAAACTCAGTTGGGAAGCATGCTTGAGGCATACATGGAACGATGCATGTCAACCAGGAAAGCATTCAAGTCTGATCTCAATGAGATGAAAGAGTCCGAGGAAGGGATGCAAAAGATTATGGACGATGTTACCCAAGGGATTTCGTTTGTGCCCGCAACTGCAAGGAAACTAAAAAAGCTTGCCAATTATGAAAGTGAAGATGATGATGATGTTGAGGTCCTTGAAGAGTCTTTTGAGATAGAAGTAGACGACAGTAGCGACTACGAGCCTACTCCTACACCAGCAAAGAGGCGAAAGAGGGTTGCCAAGAGGCCGCAACCACCTGATTCCCCCTTATTCGGGTAAGTGAAATTTCATAAATGAACACGTATATATTAATGTCTTAGAACTAACTCTTAACTTTATTTCACTTACAGAGAAAACATTCTGGATGAAGGATCACTTCAAAGTCTAACGGTCCAAAAGCTACGAGAAGTCTGCAAACAGAATAATCTCCCAACAACTGGTAAGAAGTGTGATCTCCAGGGCAGACTAAAAGAGAAGCTTTTCAGGCCCTTTCCCAACACCGGCCAGAAAGTAATCTTTGAAGAAGACGCGAACGATATCGCCATTGATACGGATGTCAGTTATTACGATGAAAAGCCCGCGGCAACTGAAAATGTGAAGAAGCAATTGTGGCAGGACGTGGATGAGGATGTTCCAAACGCATCGAAGTTGTCACCATCTTGTTCACATGAAGCAATAAACCCCTTCTTTAAGTCTTTAATGGATGTGCCTGCGTCGAAATCAGTCAAGAGAGATTGTTTGCCGTCAAGTTCTAGACCAAGCACCGCACCAACACCTTCAACTACTCCATCTAAAATGTCCAAATCTCCAAAGCGTAAAAGAAGTCTGGATGATACCGGCGACCTTAAAAAAACACCTCGCCAAAGTGCCAAAAAGCATAGGCCGCTTGGATTCCTTACTTCATCGCCACGAACGTCACCTCCATTGGTAGCACCTCTTGGAAATCACAATCGAACTCCTGTTATGTTCAAGCACACGTGAGATACAACTGTTTAGTAGGCTCGTTATTTTTTTATCATTTGTGTGTGTTGGACTATCTCAAATGTTAGAAATTTCTCTGTTCATCAACTGTCACCAGAGTCTCAACGGCTAAGAAGCGTCTTGTCGCGCACGGAAAGAAACAAGGAGCTGACAACACCACCATCACCGCCAGTGTTAAGAAGAGGACTAAACGTCTGATGAACGAGGCCGTTGCGCGTGCATTGGAGCAGTGTGATGGCATCCTCGAGAATTAACGTGGAGATGGTGGACTATTTTTTGTCTCACTAAATAGTATTGTACTTTGTAACCATTGCTCAATAGAGTATGATGGCAGTTTCGTGGTTAATGCTGAATACTCTGTGTTTCAGCATATTACATAATCAGCTAGGCTATCGAAAGCGTCTATGATTTCATCTGTTACTTCAATTTTTATGTGTCCCTTCAATTAACTAAAAAACAATGATTTTACACTATACTGGTGGCACTACCTATTTTAGTCCATCAAGTAATCCTCGTCTACACTCTGTTGTCAGTTTGAACTGTGCTCAGAAATAAGATATTAAAGGGGATCAGTCGAGAGCTCAATGTCCTACGGTAACTGCATCAATCTGCAAACTTCATCCTGCTTGACTTGAAAGCATCTCGTTTTCCTCTTTCATCAACTTTCTACTACCATTTACAGTATGACCTCTCTTCTCCCATCTTCTTTCCAATTTCCTCCTCTCCCTCCAAAACTCCCATTCGTCCAAAATCTCCTGTGACAGCAATTGAGCAGAACGTCAGAGACACCATCCAACAGACAGTCATATAACACGTAATGACAACACCGGCACCACTATTATCAACTTACCTCTCCCAACCAAACAAATCCCCAAGTCCCCAATCCAACTACACATGCCCCACCAAACCCCACCGCAGCCTGCACATTCACCATCCTCCACAACTGAACCACCAACCCTAACGCCGTCATTCCCCCCACCATTCCCGCCACCGCCTGAGCCAAAACAGGCAGTACCAACTCCTGACTCGGTAAAAAATTTACGTGAGGGTGTCCAACATGCCCCCTCATTAATTTAACAAAGTGTTGAGTAAAGTGTTGTCCGAGCGTAGTGGATGACGCGGCGGGATGGGAGAACGATGGATCGGATTCGAGACTGCATGGTTTGGGTAGGGGATTATGTCGATTTAGGTTCAATTTCCAACGGGGCTTTCGATGGGATGCCTTTCTCGCAAACGATTTCGGAGCGTTGGACGCGTCTCTTTCTTTTTCTGTCGTCAATTTATGTTGTTGAGCATTCTTCCAATGACGATGAACGGCGGGTGGAACAGTGAGCATGAGCACGTTCAAATCTTGTTTGGAATCGGGATGTGCACGCATGATATATCCTTTCATTCGATTGTTTTCCTCCACCTTGGCATCGTCACCATCGCTTCCATCTTCGTTCCAAACACCCCACCATGAATCTTCCATGAAAACGACATCTCCCGCTTGGAATACTTGAGTTTGGTTCCCGTTCCCTCCCACGGTGATTTCAAAGGGAGACAGTGCGACAATGTACCGCGGTGGAGAGGGCCGCTTTGGCTGATGCTCGGAGGATTGTCCATCATCGCTATCCTCCACCTCTGGCACTGATTCACCCAACCCCTCTCCATCCAACGTCATTACCAACTCTCCATCCACCACCCCATCCTCCCCCGCCGAGGCATCGCGCGCATCCTCCAAAACGACGGATTTTACATCCCTCCTCGCCTCGCTCCTCCTCAACCCACAACAATTGGGAACATGCCGGAAAACACCGCTCACGAGCGGGACGCTTTCGGTCGTACTTCCCACGGCTCCGCATTCCAAGAATGGCAAGTGGGCAAAACTCTCGGAGGGGGGGAGGAAATAGCTCAGGCCCGTGGCTAAATTGGTTTGGACGTGGGAGGTTATGTGAAAGTGTGTGGGGGGCGTGTGAAGCGGTGTTGTTGGTCGTTCGTCAATGTGGATGACGTTGTTGTTGTCGTCGTCCTTCGGAGGGGCCGATGACAAACGATCAGTGTCGTCCGTGGCAGAGTTTGCGTTACAGCCGTCGTGTCTGATGTCACCTTCGTGGATAGGAATGTCATCGACTAATTTGGAGATACGTTCCTTCGTTTCGCCATTGTCGTCTTGATCCGACGGTAATGATACTGTCGATGATGGACTGGAGAGCAACAGGAACAAAATGAGTGTCGCGAGGCGAGTTGTGATGGGATTCATCTTTATTTTTGGAGGGTATAACTTGTTCGGGGTGGGCCTTTCATTCCGCTGATTGTCTTGGTCGTCATAACAACATTTATTCTCTTGCAAAGTGAAAGTAGGCTTGCGATGGGGTTCAGAGAGGGTTTGAGTTACGGGAAATGGACTTTATAAAAGCGGGATGCCACCTGTGGATTGTACCTAATTGAAGCATAGTTTGATTATACAGTTTAGCATCACATCCTGACAAAAGTAAAAGGTACTTTGCTGCTTTCCATCTGCTGCTGTTGTGGTCACATCCCATGTAGGTATTGTACCAAGCACCGTGCTAAATTCAATATTGCCACTTTGAGTGTCCTATTAGATTAAGCCGTAGGAGTACGAGATAACTTCCTCAGGTCCTCACATGCCAAAAAATGTGACCAATGTGTTATCAATTACTGACTCACTCTAGAGTAGACGACGTATGTATGGTATGATGACTGTCTCAAACAACATACCTGAAATATCGTGTGGGCTTGTAAGATAGTTCCACTTTCTAAGATTGTTCCATTTTGGTTCATAAAGGTATTGTCTTAAAAACGGTACTAAAATAAAATAGTACCTTTTTCTAAGATAGTCCCGTTTTTGTTGAAAACGGTGCGGTCTTTGGAAACGGTACTGTTTTCATTTTTCTCGTTGATTTCATACTATTTCCTACGTAATGAGGTGCTATCTTTATAAACGGTACTGTTTTATTTCTACGCCTTTTTATAAGATAGTACCGAATTAAACAAAAATGGTACTATCTTATAAAAAGTTAGTTTTCTATTTTTCGTCCATTATTTAAAGATCGTACCTTTTGGCTTAGTATCTGGGGAAGATGCAGAAGTAGTAGACCTTTGTGGTGCATATTATACCTATTATTTTTACGCCTTGAAATGAGACCGCAGCATGGACAAAATTGACACAACATAATAGGTCAAGAATTCTTTGGGATTTGAGGAAGTCTCCCTATGAGCATTTTATATTATGTTTTACATAATATTGTATTGCACTGTATTCAAGTACAGACACATATCAATCGTACATAATAACCCTTAATATATTATATGGTATCATATAGCATGCATCAAACATGACACTGATGTGCATAAAAGATGAAGACATTCCATCTCACAGACCCACCGACTTGCGGGACTTGGTTCCAATGACAACAACAACAACAACAACAACAACAACAACAACAACAACACTTTCTTTCTTTCTTTTCTTTCTTTCTTTCTTTCTTTCTTTCTCTTTCTTTCTTTCTTTCTTTCTTTCTTTCTTTCTTTCTTTCTTTCTTTCTTTCTTTCTTTCTTTCTTTCTCTTTCTTTCTTTCTTCTTTCTTTCTTTCTTTCTTTCTCTTTCTTTCTTTCTTTCTTTCTTTCTTTCCTTTCTTTCTTTTTCTTTCTTTCTTTCTCTTTCTTTCTTTCTTTCTTTCTTTCTTTCTTTCTTTCTTTCTTTCTCTTTCTCTTTCTTTCTTTCTTTCTTTCTTTCTTTCTTTCTTTTCTTTCTTCTCTTTCTTCTTTCTTTCTTTCTTTCTTTCTCTTTCTTCTTTCTTTCTTTCTTTCTTTCTTTCTTTCTTTTCTTTCTTTCTTTCTTTCTTTCTTTCTTTCTTTCTTTCTTTCTTTCTTTCTTTCTTTCTTTCTTTCTTTTCTTTCTTTCTCTTCTTTCTTTCTTTCTTTCTTTCTTTCTTTCTTTCTTTCTTTCTTTCTTTTCTTTCTTTCTTTCTTTTCTTTCTTTCTTTCTCTTTCTTTTTCTTTCTTTCTTTCTTTCTTTCTTTCTTTCTCTTTCTCTTTCTTTCTTCTTTCTCTTTCTTTCTTTCTTCTTTCTTTCTTTCAGCAAAACAACAACAAACCAGCAACAACAATAAAGCAACAAACAAACAAATAACAACAACAACGGCAACAACAACAACAAATAACAACAACAACAACAACAACAACAACCAAAACAACAACAACAACAACAAACAACAACAACAACAATAACAATGTAATAACAACAACAATAACTCTTTCTTTCGCTCTTTCTTAACAAACAACAATCTTTCATTCTTTCATGATCGCTCATGGAATCATGATCTTGAACTTAAACCGATAACCATCGCCGATATGATAACAATGCCATGTTTCTTGTTTCACCATCGCCGAACTTAAATGATCTGGAATCGAATGACCTGTTCGATAACGACTGGATCTGGAATCCTGCGAATGGACCGATCGGATAATGGATCGGAATGGATCGCTTTCCCAGGCTTGTCTGTTTTCGAATGGAACCCGAATGACCGGCTAACCGGCTCGCAAACAACATTTCTTGGATCATGCCATTTCCTGGAATGGCTCTTGCTTGACTCTGTTTCACCATTTCTGAATGACTCGCGGCTCTTTCACGGCTCACCATTTCGCAGGCTCGCGGCTCTTGTTTCTCATGTTTCCAAACATTTCTTGACATAACTTATTCTGGAATCACCCGAACTGTCACCCATTTCGACTTTCTTTCTCACTCTTCTTTCTTTCTTTCTTTCTTTCTTTCTTTCTTTCTTTCTTTCTTTCTTTCTTTCTTTCTTTCTTTCTTTCTTTCTTTCTTTCTTTCTTTCTAACTTCTTTCAATCTTTCTTTAACTTTCAGATTTCAAAAAAAAAACAACAGGCACATTTCCCACAACTCCTAGTTCAAAGGATCCATTAAGTGCAGTTTTAGTAGTTCAACTGCTGATACATAGTTCAGCGCCTATATTTGTAGTTCAACATGATATGTTAGAGTTGAACGGATTGTCACAAGTGACTTGAAGACGTGAAAGCTTCTAGGACATTTGAGTTGTTTGTGATCGTATTTGTTTGCCAGGATGACATATACTCTTAAAATATTGTATGGAATTGTACTGTCCCTTTACACCAGTTTCTACCGGTGAGACAAAAAAAATCGCAACACTACTCATCAGCAGCTCATCTGCACCATGATGATTTCCGCCTCCGTCGCATCACCTCTTTCATAAAAAATACTGTTGCAACACCAGGTCCGCCACGATTGCCCTCATCGTCACATCACCTGATACCATTGCGCCGCTTGGTTTGGTCCAATGTTATTTATTAAACAAAAAATTGGACCATTCCTACCATGCAGTATTTGTTGCACAGAAGCCATGCTGACATGAAGCAGAAGTGATTGAAAAATAGCCAGTGTAACTTAATTCTTACGGGATTTTTCCTCATTCATCCTCTTAGTCATCGCCTAATAAATGCCCTTATTGTTCTTCGTTTCTGTCCCATCCTCGATAGGCTTCTCATTCGGCTTTCATGGCAAACTTTCACCTTCGAGATAAGCAGTTTTGACAATCACCCCAGATATGATAGAGTTTGAATGGATTGACTCGGGAATGGACAGTTCTAGCTGTGGTAATTCCTAGTTATGCAAAGAAATAAAGATTGCATGATTAATGGAATTTGTTACCCAACAGGAAGTAAAAATTCTACGATGAGGGTGTGGTCGGCAGAAGGCGGAGCTGTAAACCAACAAGTGATGCAGCCGCTCTTCAAAATAATTAATCGTGCAGTAGATGCCATGACATTAACAATATAAGTATTCAAGGAAATAATGTGATTATTTTTAAATATATATCAGACCACACATAGTAGAAGAGGTCTCTGTTGTCTCATTGATGACCGCAGTAGTAGGGCAGCATTTGTACATAGCATCAACCATAATATATAGTGTGATGGCCTGATTCTTCTTCGGTGTTGATGGCCCATTTCCTCAATTTGTTCGTCACTCTTATTCATGTTAGGCGTAAAGTGAAACTATGTTGTTTCGATAATTTAAAAAAAGAGTTGTTGTCAATGCAACATGTTGACATAAAATTATGGTCACATATTTTTCATCTGAAGGTTGACAATGAACCCTGATTTAAGGGGGAAGCCATGGTCTGAAACTTATCTGTTGAGATAGA
Source organism: Cyclotella cryptica (assembly GCA_013187285.1). Taxonomy (NCBI): domain Eukaryota; phylum Bacillariophyta; class Thalassiosirophyceae; order Thalassiosirales; family Thalassiosiraceae; genus Cyclotella; species Cyclotella cryptica. Next base: position 2,047,317 of record JABMIG010000002.1, read on the forward strand.
GATCAGGGAAAATGTGATTCCATGGGAATTGAAAAAAATTAAACAATGTAAGAGCAATAGTAAGGGAAGAATCTCTTCCCTGGTTGCTTTTGCCCAAAATTAGTCTATGCAATTCTTAGAGAACTCCAGAAATTTTTTGAAGAACCTGGAATGGCATGAGATCAGGATCATTTTTCTTGTTGTGATTTGCTCAAAACATAAGCAGTGCTAATTTTGATTGCATTACACATCCAAAAGTACTGTACTGGGAGTACTGTACTAGTCTATTTCAGTTGTAATTCCTGGAGAAATTTAATTGGCATTCATTCATCAAAGCAACTTGGGCATTGTGCATGCTCCAATTCTCCAATAATAAACCATAATAGATTTTCTTAAGCCTTAAGAACTGTAATGGGTGTATTGGCAGACTTAGATTACAATCCCTAGACTTAGATTATAGAGTGCCATCTCATGGAAAATGTAATATTTCTAAGGGAAAACAGAGACAACACATGAAAGAAACAGCCACTAATACCTGTGTCAAAATATTCAAGGGGTATATTAAAACTATAACCTGCTGAAGATTTGTGGTTCTTGAAGAAGTACTAGTACTAGTAATTATGATGGATTTGAATGTAAATAACAAGAAGGTTATAATAGTATTTAGATGTGTTCCTGTGTCAGGATGCATTAGAACAACATAAAAATTCTCATGGAAAATAGACACAATGTTTGATAGAAAAATTCATTGATACCTTTCTCATAAGATTCAATGTGTATATTAAAAAATGATCTGATAATAAATACTGCAAATTCGTGTTTCTTGCTGAAACAACAGTAATTGACATGGAGTAGTTTGTGAATAACTATTAGGTTATGGTAATATTTTCAGATGCCGGTCTGTCATTATGTATGAGAACTACATGGTGGAGCGCTTAAAGATTTGGTGGTTCCAACAAATACATTCTGGAGGGCTAATTTGACAATTTAAATTGTTCAGAGTAGGGATAGTGGTTTTTGGTATGGTTGCAATGACAAGTGGCAATATTTTTGGGAGTCATTTTTGAGGATGGTTTAGACATGGTGTGTCCTGTGTCTTTGGACTGTGTTTTTGAAGAAGGTCTAACCTGAATAATGAGATTTTTCGTTCTATATAGTTATGTTTAATTGTTTTTGTTCTTAGTTCTATTTTGTAAAGTTGTACTTGAGGTCAACTTTCTTGTGGGTGATATTGTCAGTGATTCAGTTGGAGAACAAAACACACTTTTGTGGAAAGCCCTTGGTATAAAGGTCTGGGAACATTTAACAATCAAATGCAGTATGCACTGCCGTTTGCTAGGGTACCAATAGAACTACTGATCATCACCGGCTCATTTATGTGTGATGCAGTCAAATCTCAGATTAGTTATTCAACTTCAAGATTTAGTATTTAAGTCGGGGTAGGGCAGTGGGATGAGCTTGACTGCATCCATTAGAATTGTTGAGGAGCATGTTGGGAAGAAGGCAATCAGTAAGTTCATACCCCATCAACCAGAAGATTCTAAGTCATTGCCAAGAAAAATGGCCCAGGAAGGTCACAGATGTGCGGCCATTGTAGGTAATGTTAATTGTCTTGACACAAATGTAATTATTGACTTCAACAGACTGGGTAAATGCTGGCTTTTCAAAGGGGATGGAACCACTGTTGTTGAAATACGCAGTAAGTTGAGTTAAAACAAGCCATGTTTATTCATAAATATCAATGAATGAATGACGTGATATAGTAGAAATCAATTTGACCATTCAACCATAATCACAACACCAATCAAAGCACAACTTCTCCTACTTCATTCTCAAAAGAAATTTGAATCATACACTTCTTCCTTCTAAACTCCTGTCAAAAAGGAATATGTCTCTGTGGCAGATTCAGCCAGACCATCCTCCTGTGTTTTCCTGTATTTGTGCCCATTATTTTGTTGTTTTACCCTATTCTTGGTTCCATTGTTGTCCTGCATTTGTGCCCATTATTTTGTTGTTTTACCCTATTCTTGGTTCCATTGTTGTTCATGGTGCCTTTGCTCTGCAGCTTCAAACCATAAAATTCTACAATGTATGTGTATAGGTTATTGAGTTTGAGGGAAACTGTGAAATAGGAGCCATAAACACGAAAAAATGTTTTGTTTTAGAGGAGGAAGCCCAGATATTTTTTAAACTACCCTGTCCACAATATGTACATATTTTAATTGCGCACTCAAATTTTATAGCCAAATATTACATTCGTTGGAAATGGTACAATACATAATGAACCTAAGTACATTCTCATTATTTTTGTGCAAGCGTTTCTGCGGAAAAAAGATTTACATGTCGTAATAATTACTTATATATATGCATATATATTCTATACTTTTATCAAAACATTCAACAGAAGGGCAAGATTGAAACGAACACCCGTTCATTTTTTCAAATAAGCCTATTGGCGAGAAATAAGACTGAGGTTGAGGGAACTTGTCTCTATTGGGGTCGGTTATATGGAGCCCCCTGGGTTTGTCAGACGAAACAAACCACTTCGTCAGACGAAGCATTTTTGTCAGTTAGGTGTCAGTTAGATGTCCAACTGACACCATTTTCAAGAAAAGGTATCCACTAGATTTAAAAACAAATTCAAATCGAAAACACATTTCGTCAGACGAAATCACCAAAAGTCTTAGAGGTTTCGTAAGAGCGAAATCAAAAGTCTTACAGAAATAAAAAATTTGCATGCTTACACTAGTAAACATGGCTTTGTAAGAGCGAAATCGAAAGTCTTAGAGAAATGAAAAATTTGCATGCTTACACTAGTAAACATGGTTTCGTAAGACGAAACCATGCAACTGTAAAATGACAAAAGAAGGAATCGAACCCCTGTCCAGAGGTGATGCAATGTCAACCTTTACCGCATAGCCTTAGCACACCTGGAAAGCTCAGTGTTTTTTAAATATATAGATAATAAATGTTATTTCGTAAGTTTAGTTAAAACGATCTCGGTCAGATTGGAAGCAAAATGGGATACCTTTTATCTTATATTCACATCTGTATTTGAACATACCCTCGATCCGTTTCGTCAGACGAAACACCTAACTAACTTGGTTTCGTCAGACGAACCCAGGGGGCTCCATATAACCACTGCCATATACTGTACATAACTACCTAGGTAGTTGTAATTCAATATTGATTGATCCCAGAAACGTAATCTCAGTCATCTTTTTCTCAAAAATATTAGACTTATTGAGGTTGAGGGAAACAGTGAAATAAAGAAATAAACACGAAAAATTTGTTTTGTTTAAGAGGAGGAAGCATGAACATTTTTTACCTACACTTCACAATAAAAGCATAGAAAATGATGTGTCTTGTTAGGAGGTGTGCGATTCGTGCAGGAGTGAAATTTTCAATAATTTTTATATAAGCCAATTATAGCCTATAATATAGCCTAGAATATAGCCTAGAATATAGCCTAGAATATAGCTTATTTCTCGAAAATAGCTTATTTCTCAAAAATAGCTTATTTCGAAAATAAGGTATTTTCGAGAAATAGGCTATTTTCGAGCTCCACTGCACAAATTACTATTCCTACGTAACTAGTGCTACTATTTTCGAGAAATAGGCTATTTTCGAGGTATAGGCTATCTGCAAGAAATAGGCTTTTCAAATTTCGAAAATAGGCTATTTCTCGAGCATAGCCGATTTCTCAAAAATTGCTTATTTGTTTAAAATAGCCTATTTCCCGAAGAGTTATTTTTGACAGCTTGTCACCAATAGTATCTGGTACTGCTTTATATTGCCTCTACTAAGTCATTTTCATTTCTCACGTGATTGCAAAAATAATTATAGCATGGTGTTGTTGTTAGGTATGGTACCATACACCATATAAAAACAAGCAGCACCTAAAGCACACACACTCAATTGTTAGTTTCCCTCAACCTCATTTATCCGGGAAGGCTTATTTCTCGGAAATAGCATTATAAATAAGACTATTTCCAAGAAATAAGCCTTCTCCGACAAATAAGACTATTGCCGAGAAATAAGCCTATATCCGAGAGCTACGTGAATATGTACTATTCCTATGCAGAGATGCCTCTTATTTCCGAAAAATAAGCCTTTTCCGAAAAATAAGACTATTACCGAGATTCGGAAATTGTCTTATCTCTCGGAGATAGTCTTATTTTTCGGATATTATATTCTTCACAGTATCGTATGTACATTCTAATGATATGTAGTAAGATACTACTATTTGATACCAATCACTTTTTACTCACAATTTTTAATCTCATAGTAGGAGGTTCCCTCAACCTCACTATCGGCGAGAAATAGGACTATATGCGAGAAATAAGACTATTATGTAATCTGGAAAATAGTCTTATTTATCGCAGATAGTACTATTTCTTGTCAATAGTCTTATTTCTCCAAGATAAGAGGTCTATTGCGTAGGAATAATACTGATTCACGTAAGACTCATTTATAGGCTTATTTCTCACCTATAGTCTAATTTTTCACCTAAGGCTTATTTCTCGAAAATAGGCTTATTTTTAAGACTATTGGCGAGAAATGAGCCTTATTCGAAAAATACGACTATCGGCGAGAAATAAACCTATTTTTGAGAAATACACTCTACATGTTATTGTTCAAGCGGTCATTAAATTTTCATCCTACCTCTATTTTGTCATTTTTCAAAGTACTACTTATTTTCAAATGCCTACTTACGTGTACACTCTAATACAACGTACTACAATATGTGTGATTCCTCCATTTTAGGCTGTTTCGTTATCACCAACTTAAAATATTTTTCCAGCACACCTACCTACTGAAACAACAACTTTTTTCAAAAATAAAGTTATCTGTTAACAATAGTCCTTTCTTTTGAATAGATAGTGATATGTCATTAATCCTGCACAGAGCTACAACGCACTATTTTGCCAGTTTCCCTCAACCTCATTGTGTAAGGTTGGTCATGAGTATCTAAAATACTTTGAACAGTTTATGCACTTATTCATGCAAAGGTCTTACACATTGAGGCATTACTAGGTTTGACACAAAGAACCTGGGCTTGTAGTTTGCCTTCCATAACATCATGAACGTCTTAGCGAGTAGAGGAAAAGAGAAATGTAAAACTGGTGTATGACTGTGACTTATTTGAATTTCATGTAAAACATGGCTCTTTTTCTTAGTACATTTGGACTGGACTGCCTAAGGATGCAGCATTTGTGAGACTCTAAAACAAGTGCAATCTTGCCAGAAACATAATATTTCCAAGGGAAGACAGACACAATGTATGATAGAAAAAGTCACTAATAAGAGTGTCAAAATATTCAAGTTGCACAATACACTTATAATCTATAATTGCTCAAATTTGTGTTTCTCACTGCAGTACTAGTAATTATCATGAAGTAGAATGTGAATAACTATTAAATTGTAATATTATTTTGGCATGTTATTCTATCAGGATCTATGTATGAGAACAACATGGTGTAGGATACACTGGTTTGATGGTTCTGTTCCAGAGGTATGAGTTGATATTTCCAATTATGCATAGTAGGGATAGCAATTTTTGGAATTATTGCAGCATATTGACTCATAATTTTTGGGTGGTCCTTTGTTGAAGATGAGTTGGAGTTAGAAATGATTGAAACATAAGGAGCGGCAGTGTTGTGGGCAGTCCTTTTTTGAAGATGGTTTGGACAAGGTGTATCATATTTCTTTGGACATTTTTTAAAGGAGGTCAAATATGAAGAATTTGGTTTTAGGTTCTAAGGTTCTATATACTCAATTTGGGAATGAATGTGAAAGTATTTTGAATCATGGTGTTCTCAACCCCCCTGCCTCTGTCTGAATGTGTGAGTGATGTCTAATTCTCATTGATCATGACTGATTTAATATCCATAGCTTATGTGCCTGTCAAAAAGAATTCTCGACTTTTAAAGACGACTTCCTTTATCCAAGATGTTCAAAACAAATATATTTGGAATCAATGTTCCCATTGAAAACATCTGGCAGTAATTCAAGTAGCCTGGTGGCATTCTATTTGGTATCAAGTTGGCTTTGGCTTCAAAACATCTACAGTGCTTCATAAAACTGTTCATTAGCCCCTCTATAAGACTCTAGTCAGAACAAAATTACACTTTTGCTGGGAAAGCCTTGGGATAAAGGTCTAGGAACTTTTGACAATTGCATGCATGATGTACCACAAGTATGTGCTGATTCTTGCTGAGTTACCAATAGAGCAACTGATCATCACAAGAAAAATCGATGTGGGATGCATGCAAAGCTCAGATTAGTTATTCAAATTCAAGATTTCATGGATTTATTACTGCCTATACCTTCAAACTCATTGCCGCAAACTTTAAAAAGAAACTGCACACTGGAATTGACAGGGGCTCGTTTGTGAGAGCCTCGGTCCACATTGACAATGAATGATAGAAGTGTGCTTTGTGCAGACTTTTTGATTTTAATGCCATCTTCAATCTTTAGTTTTAGTTGTCAAATTAGGTTGTTATGTTAGGTTATAATTAAAAGAATTCTACAATGTGATGGAAGGAGAGATCAACCCATTGGCACTCTTTGAAAGCTCTGAAGGGTTTTGGAGTAGAAATTGGGAGTAGAAACTGGGAGTGGGGCTCTGTGTAATATGATAGAGTGGAGAAGAATGTTGAAGCCCTCCTAAATCAAAGTAATAGTCAATTCCCATTATGAAATTGCAGAAGTAATTTCAAATTAATTGTGATATTAATGTCAAAATACTACCTGTGTGACATTTTCTGTAGGCTGTACTTAAATCCCATGCCGGACTTACAATGCCATCTTTCTATGTCATAGTATCAGGATAATTAAAATTACAAGCAGCCCCTCCAAGATTTTTTAGCAGCAGCAAGAGCCTGCAAACTGGAAGAAGTCTTGTTTCGCTAAATAAAGATAACAGTGGAAGCCAGTTAGAACTTTGCTCGCATGGCGCACATGATGTCTGAAAGCCCTTTAGTCCGACCTTGGGTGTGAGATAGATACTTAACATCAGTACTACAAACTAATTTTGTAAGCGTAGTCATGTTCAGCTCATGTTCAACAAAATATGACTAACACATGTCCTGAGTGTACTTACACGTTTTAAGTCAACTATCGAGGTGTATGTAATAAGTCGTGCTCACACAAATTCACGTATGGATATTGCAAGAAATTAGGTGCCATTTTTTTATTTTCATCGAAGTTGATACATGTAAGTTTCTACTTAGAGAACAATAACTCTAAAAAAAGCGCTAACTGTGTGTTGTTGTGAGTTCAACTTACATTGGGTGACACATGGCCTTCAACATGTAGTCATCTAAATAGACCCAGACAATTCACTGAGGCCTTGTTCCCAGCTTGCACGGGTATACTCTGCTTCATCTAGTAGAGTGAGCATGTTGCCTATATGCACGTGCATAAAAGATCACAAATGCTTCTACACACAAGAGGTACAATTAAGCTGTGAGCAGATACCCACTAACATGTCTCTAATCAGCAACTCAAAAAGTCACAGACTAGGCTGTCCCACAAAGGCTTAAGCCGGTTCTAAGACCTAAAAGTTCTTATAGATGTATTGCCTTTTGTCTTTCTTAAAAGAGCATGTAAAACATAGATGAGCTTTTGAGGCTAGAGAAGCCGTTTTACAATCACAGGACGCGATTAGGTGCTGTCTTAGCGCTTGAACTCACACTCAATTTGTTTGCACTTGAAACAAGATTTTGCAAAACAAGATTTGAATCTTATTGTTGATCTCATTTTGACCAAGTAAGTGGGAACCAAAGGTGTATTCAAATTGTGAGCGCCCGCATGTGTGCAAAAGAAGTTGTGAAAAAAGTTGTGTGATGGGGCCGATCACCACAAATAGTTGTGAGCTCTCCAGTCATTGGAAAAGATTGTGTGAAAAAAAGAGTTGGTTCGGAAATCGCAGAAATTTGTGTAGGACATGGGGAAATGTGTGAAAAGGAGTTGTGTAGAGTGCAAAGACAGCAACTCAAATGACTATCGTATTTCTTGGATGGCAAGGTCTGCGCATCATTTGGTCAAGACTCTGACAGTTACAAAAAATGTCATTTTCACGCACTGAACTCATGATTAAGAGCCACTTGTCATCACAAAGTGATAGCGTTATAGATCTCCATCACGGCAATTTGTTGTATGAATTCACCTAGAAAAGTCAATAGTGGAAAAAGTGTCTCATGACAAAGGAGAAGGGAAAAAATTCTCAAATAATGATTACAAGCAGCCGCTGCAAGGTTTTTTAGCAGCAGCAGGAGCCCGCAAAAAGGAATTCACCTTGTTTTGTTAAAGAGAGAAGATATAACAGTGGCCGTCAGTTAGCGTGCGCGCCGCGCTCGCTCCGCTCGCACCGCACGCATGGGCACGATTTTTTTAGTGCTGTGCTTTACAATATTAAATAAAGCACGGGCACGATTTTTTAGTGCTGTGCTTTACAATATTGAATTTAGATATTTTGATTTTTAACCGCGATTCGGCAATATACTATGTTACAACAGCCATTGCCAAATAAAAGAGTGATTTGGTCCACTCTCAGGCAATATCGGACCTTTCAGGGCTGATCGAGTGTTGAATAGGCCATTTCTTTGCTTGGTCGCTTTGTTTTAAAAATGACCGTAATGGCTGTTGCAAGCGTGGGGGCACTTTCCGATCAAGTTCACTTGAGGATCACTTGAAGTTCTCGAAAACGTGTTTGTCCAACCTGTATACCTAGTGAACCTATTAACAAAATGAGATCAGAATACGCTCTTAACAGAAGTGAGTGAAATGTACCAAAACTTCTAGGGAGGAACAATTCAATTTGGAGAATGAGGGCTTGTGAGGGGTCATTTGGTCATTTTAATCTGACATATATATCTTGGGGGTCACGAATATATTTTTAAGGGTGGCTTGAAGGTAACACAATATTGTCCAGTTAAGAAGTACCATTGATTGCAAAAGTTTATACCTAGAAGGTACTCACTATTAAAGAGAACAATATTACCTAAGCAGACTTGTCTTTAAAGGTAACCTCATGCTAAAAGATTGAGACTACCCATGCATGTTGAACACGAAAATGACATATTTACAGGTAATGTGAGAGAAAATAAACAGATGTTACCAATAATAGCGAAAAGTGAAAAAAGTGTCTCATGACTAAGGAGAAGACAAAACATTCTCACAGGTAATGTGAAAGGAAATAAACAGATGTTTCCAATAATGGCCAAAAGTGAAAAAAGTGTCTCACAATGGAGAAGAAGGGAAAAAATCTCGATTATTGACAAACTAAGATTTTTTCAAGCAAAATCTTGATTCCACTTTGGTGGTCACCACAGTGGACTTTACCGCCATTTTTTGCTGACAAAATCACATGGTTGGGCCTAAAATACCACTCGCGTGACTAAAAAATGATATGTCATGCTCACAGACGCTCGCGCATCTCTCCATCACCTCTTGCTTGCACATGTCACAAAACAAAGAACAAAAGAGATCGTGACCATGTCCAAATTGTCTCCATCTCCGTCTGCTCTCCCTCCCCCCCTTCAACAGAAATCGCATTTCTCCCACCACGAACCCTTCCTGATGTTAGTGGGACTTTTTCCCACAGCATCTTGATTTTTTTAAACAGGAAATAGTGATTGTGGACTGCAGCAGAATTGCTATAGCAGCACTTTTGTAAGTGCATAATTTTTCAAATTCATCTCCAGGAGTGAATCTGGGATCGCTGCCCCTGCCCTGCTGCTTCTACAAAGAAATACTCACAGCAGGGCTGAGGGCAAGGTAAGGAAACTTATATTTCCCATTGCTTACTTGATTTTATTTTTTAAATAAAATATTTCCTCATGGCCCACTACCCCTTTACCAGCAATTGTTAGTATCCTAGCCCTCAGACCAAATCCAAGACTTTTGCTACCGCTGGTCCATTGCAAACAATGAAAAAGAACAGGGGCCATGAGTGAAAGGTGAAAAATATTTATCCATTTTTTTGTTGTTGTGATTTCTTCATTTTTTTGGTAATACTCATGCACTAAAACAATTGTTAACATTATAACAGTCCCCAGACTGAATTGGACTCGTCACATTCTCCCTCCCATACAGGCTGAATATGGATCCTTCACATTTTTGCTTTTTCCAAGCCCCCCATTTATTTTTTTAATGGTTGACTCCCTCATCAAGCCGACAGTGATAACCCAACTGGAAATGCACCCCTCACTTTTTCTTCTTTTCTAAACAAGAAATTAGAAAACAGGGCCTGGAGACAGAGGTGAGACAGTGCTCATTTCTATTTTTCTATTGGTTTTACAAGATTGCTAACTAATGCTTTGAATCAAGTCCCCCCCCCCTCCTTGTCACATACCTCATCTTTATGTGCTTGATTTGATGTCGCCAAATATGGGTTTTGAATTGAGTCAGAAGGGCTAGGCACCAAAGTGAAATAGGTGGAGAATGAGGAGGATGTTAGCTCAAAGCTTCTTAACTTTTGTTGATTAGTAAATTATAAAACCCAAAATAAAACTTTGCAAAAATTATCTGTCCTTCATCAAATTTCTACTATTTGTTAGACCTTTTGGCATCAAAGGTATTTATAGTTTTTGTATTGAAAGTTTTTTACACATAGGAGGTATTTTACGGTGGTACACAGGGTGGTACAGAAATTGTATATTTTCATAGTAAAATGAAATAAAATAAGGATAATTAGAAATAATTTTTAGCTGACATTAATTTAATAGCCCTCGTCTGTTGTTACTTGCCCTAATGCGAGCGAATTTTTAAGATAATTTCGGATCCACGATGTATGAACTATGGTTGATTGTTGACTATTTTTGTAGCTCTGCGTCAATTTAACATGGGGAGCTTGAGCAGGGACAATTAATCGAAAATCATGGGTGAGTGAGGGGAGATTTGTAAATCCTCGAAGTAGCAATTAATTCTTCTTGTACCTTTCTCAAGATGTAGGAGCTTGTAGGACACAATGGCATGATGGCGGCAATGGCAGGATGGCAAGCTTTAATTCGTGCGCCCCCCTTTATCTTTCATTGAGGACAGTACGGAATGAAGTTGCAGTGGTGAAAATGGTGTCATATCTTGAAAAAAAACACCAAATGAAACCAAATGAAAGTTGAGGTCGCAGAGGATGTGGAAGTGAGGGCGATCGTGGAGGAACTGGTGTTGCAGTGGTAGTTTTTGTGGAAGAGGTGATCTGGCGGCGTCGGCTGCAGAAATCGTCATGGTGGGGAACAGCAATGAGTACGTCTGTTGTATGTTGTTTTCCTTTTTTTGTGCTCGTATTCTCACAGTAGAGCTTGAACCACGGCTACACGTTGTTTTTCTGCGCCTGAGACGTTTAGTCTTTGCATTTCATGAGCTCACATATGATGTTTCTCAACTTCTTGAAATACTCTGAACTCCCATATACGTGTTTAAGGATGACATCAAACTAATATATTAGACGTTAAACTAAAATAATATCTGCTAAACAAATGAGAAAGACACTTAAAAATTAAAAGTGGTAATACTTTAAACTAAAATAATTTTTGTAGCAAGACGTCGAACTAAACGGATTATTCTTGTGAATTGTGAATACATGAAACTTAACGCAAATCTTGGGAAATACATTGAACCCGAGCAACTGCTAGTTGTAAAATAAACTGAACTAAGGTGTATGAATGAAAGACGCTGACGTTAAAGGTGTGACATATTTTTCCAGTCAGCTATTCCCGCTGCTCCTGCATCCAGGATTTCGTAGGGAGCGATAGAGTGGGATTCGATGACATGATGTCTTCTTTTGTGTACACTTTAACTGAAATGGCTGGTAACATACAATACATCATAGTCCATGTTTTTTTACAGTTGTTGAAGTAAGCCACAGACAGACTGGCATCATGGCACAATTTTGTTGTTGTTGAAAGGGTATGAATGGAGAAATGCTAAGAAATGTCCATTATGGTTCAAAGTCCAGCTAATGGTTCAAAGTCAAGTCAGACCTTGTGCCTCTTCATTATCACCAAGTACCACAACAAACAGATGATACAGGCACATGCACTTTCTGATACTTCCACCCCTATCATACAAAAATTGTCCCTAGTGGTGTAATAAAGCAAATTGAGACAATAGCCTCATGATTGTGTCAGCAAACAGTGGCCGGCTACCATAAACCCAGGGTATATGTTACACAAGACCAGTCCCATCAACATTTTGTTTCTCTGGTGATTACAAAATTCTTAACACACTGGAACTCTCAAGGATGGTATCTCTGTTTTGGCAGCATCATGCCAATATTTAGAGGACTGCATAACTCCAGATGGTTGTTGAGATATTCATTTTTGCCACAAAAATCACATCACAACAATTACACAACAGCTAGAAATGGTTAGAATAATTATATACCACATTGTTAGCATTCACGTCATCCAGGAGGTTAGAAAATTGGCAGGGACACTACACTATAATCTTACCAAAAAGATAGGGTAAAATTTCAAGATACCAATTCTTTGTTACCATCTTAATTTTGCTAGCTTATCCCGGGGTATAGGTTACATCAAATTGTATCTTTTGGCATTTTAATAACTTGTACCCCGCGTTTACGGTCAGATTAAACAAGTCACCTTATTTAAGACGGCTAAATACAATAGTTTGCCCAACGAAAATGATGCCACAGGTGGAGTAAAACATATTTACAGGATCGAAAGATATTTTCCAAACTTTTGAATGGTATTCTTGGTTTGTCTGATTGAACAGTCTACCGCAAGCTATTGTCAGTTAAATGCAATGGACCGGAATGATCTGCCGTTAATCCCTGTAGAAAATTGTTACGTTTCTACAGCATTTTCATACAGTTACTTTGTTTGCACCAAAATTCTTTTTTCAATTTAAGTGTTACCCCACATGACACAGAACGCTGCCTCCAAATAAGTGGTCTTACCAGATCGACATCTTCATGGAAGTTGACACTGAGTTTGTTAACACTCATGATCCTAATGATACTTCAAACATGCCCAACACAATAGCATACGTCAACGCATTGATCACTGCATCATCTGCCGTGTACAAACTGAGATTGATACCCACTGAAAGTGTATTTCATGGTACCTATGCAATATTCTGTTTCTATTCGATATCTCTCTTCTTATTTGTATGTTATCTGCTGCAGTGCATGTTATGCACATCAAGAATACCTCCAAGTACGACGGTGCTAGTAGCGCTTCAGAAGCCCTTAACACTATGGAAACTTATTATTCTTCCAACGCCTGGCATTTTACGCACCCCACCACTGGACAGGTGCCTGACACCCACCATGCACTCATTTACAGGTCGATTGTTGGAGGTAAGCAAGTGGAAAGAATGAGTGGTTATCCTTGTGCAAAAATATAATTAACTGTGTTATATCTGATACTCCCCAGGCAAAGCTGGCTTTGAGGTTCTGTGCAATCCATTAAATGCATATAAGACGGCTAAATACAATAGGAGCCCTCCTGCTCTGCCTGTCATCCGTGTGACGGATGAAAGTGAAGTCACAGCTGGAGTAAAAAAATATTTACAACCATACATCGATCGAAAGATCTTTTTACGAGCTTTCGAACAATGTTCTCATTTTGTTCGTTTGAACAGTCTTTCACGAGTTATTGTGAGTTGAAGGCGGTTGATCGGAATGATCCGATCCATTCATTCTTGTATAAAATTGGTATGTTTCTATGGTACTACAATAGAGTTACTTCGTTCCCTCCAAAATTCTTTTTTTACTCAAAATAAGCTTTTTGGAATATCCACTGTCTGGTCGGCTGGGTATCATGATACCCCTAGGATACGTAGTGCTCCTATTGTATGTAGCAGTTTAATTTGTGAACTATGACTTCCTCTGTTTCTACGAAGTGCATTCTTCCTAGCTTGAGCTACAAAAAATCTTGCATTGGCTGCTAGTAACAAAGTGGAGCACTCCTAATATTCCTAGATCCTTAACGTCCTGTTTCCAATTTCATTTTTTTTGTTCTCCCTCATCTAGCATTTTTCTAAACTTGATCTAGGTATTTCTAAATTGATTTCTAAACTGAGTCCGTTGAGAGGGTACCAGCATCTATGCTCAACAAAACATTCATAAAAAGGCGATTCTCTCCCGACATGGGGATTTCTGACTCCCAAAACATCTTGGCCTCCCACACCAAGACGGTAGCAGTTATCATCAATCTGAGAGCGCCATCCCCACGGTGACATCCTTTGCTTCAATAAGATTGCTTGGTTTGGTATGATTCACCATATTGGTCAAGATTTTTTATTTCTCCTTCACAGTGACTTTTGCAACATAAAATCATCACAGTGCCGTGAACAAGGAAAAGGAGTGTACATGAGGGCAGACACCCTTTTAGGGCCTATTCATTTATGTACACATTATGATACTTCATCAAGGCCGTGAAGGAGGTCAAGGGTGATATTACAAGAAGACAGCAGCAGGCCGCCAATGTGGAAGGAGAGGATGCGGTGGATTATGAAGCGGCTATTCACCAGGCAATTGAACAGATTCACGGACGGGGCGAGAAGCAGATTTATGGTGATTCAACGAGTAATGGCAAGTTAGTGGGTGGCTGCGTCTCTTTCAACCTACATAAGATTGCCTATTTGGAAGATCATTAATTTTTATTTAGGAATATGATGCATAATGTCACAAGCTGAAGCAAGTAGTTCTGATTTGCTTTGTACACAGCAGATCAGATGGAGCGAACCTTAGCTTCAAAAGATCTTCAATTCGTTCATGTTCATTATTTGATTGCTCATTTGAAAATCAAATTCAAATGAGGTATTTATTTAAAAGCTAATATTTTTTAGTTTAATTTGTTTACAATTCATTCTCAGCAAAAGAAAGTCATTAATCATCGAGTGAAGCTGCATTGCTATACTTCCATATAGATGACTGCTGAATGAATTAGACCAGTGCTTCCATCAGTCTACCTGATTTTTAGCTTCCCCATAATCATGGGCCATTAGATATATGCTCCACTACCGTAAAATGCGGAGCATAAGCACCCGCAAATGTTAAAAGATACATTTTAGTTGGGCTTCTACACTGTAACAAGCTAGTGATATTAACACGGTGAAAAATTATTGGTATCTTAAAACTTACCTCAAGGTAGGGATATTGTACTTACGTCACAACACATCACAATTCGCCCTCCATGCTTCGTCCATGCTGAGAACTCTGACACCATGTGCGCGAGATGTTAGTGACTTCCGACGGAATCGGAGGTTTCTCGGAAACCATCGGGAGTCACGGGGAGCGCTACATATGGGCGTGTTGCTGATGATTTGGAGAAACTACCCAAGAGGGTTTTAGTTTTAATTTATAGGTTAGAACACTATAAAAATGTAAATGTTCCGAAAATCGGATATTTGGGGCTTATACACTGGTGGTGCTTATGCTCCGCATTTTACGGTAGCAATATTAGGAAAACAATTGTTTTCTATCCTATTATATGAAAATAGAACTACATATAGGACTTATGGATTTCTAAATTGGAATATTACAGTTTAACCCGGATTATAAGTACCACAAATGTCAAAAGTTACATTTGGATTGTACTCATAATACATCCAAAGTGCCAGAAAAAGGATTGTGACCCACTTTACTAAGACAATGGGCCTAACCCACCACACAGCGCAGAAGAACTTTCATGAAACAGAAGAAGAATCCCGACACTTCATCAAAATGATGAATAAAAAAGTCGCGGATTATGATCTATGTGATATAGTCAACATGGACCAATCCCCTATCCTGTATTCTTACCATTCAAGTATAATACTCAAAGTGAAGGGGAAGAAGACCGTCCGTGTTCATGCTTCCACAGCGGACACAAAAAGGGCAACTCTTGCCGTGACCATTGACTCCAACAGGAAGATGCTACCACCCATGCTTATTTTCACAGGCGCGACAAACGGATGCAGCGCAAACAACAAATTCGGCACCTACCCTGATCGTGCCCACTATGGCTGTCAGAAAAAAGCCTGGATGGACAATAAAATGCTGCACAAGTGGATCATCCTCATCCTAGTTCCATGGAAAGAAACAACCACGCCCAAAGTTGTTCCTCTTCTAATTCTGGATGCCTACCGCGTTCACATGATGGGTACTATAGTTAATCGAATCCAATCCCTGGGGATCGAGGTGATTCACGTCACCCTGGGATGCACATATTTGTGCCAACTGGTTGACGTAGGACGTAGGGATCAACAAGGTCATCAAATGTGGCATGCGTGAAAAATGGGAGGATTGGCTGTTAGAGGGAGAGGGGATAGTCAATGGAGCTGCCAAAGAGCCGACACGGAAGTTAGTTGCTGAATGGCTTGTTAGTGTCTACACAAACATTAGAGGTCAAACGGTAAGAGACACATGGATGAAAAAAGGGTATGAATGGTTTTAAACAGATTAACAATTAATTAGTAATGATATGCATGTTTTTGTTTCCAATTCAGTTTTATTTTAATTAGTATCATCAATTGAAATTGTCTACAACTCGCGTGCGCATAACCACGATTGTGGTGATATAGACCATGCATGGAGCGGTTTGCATCATCTCTTTTAAACACTTCCGTGATGCATACGGTACATCCATTGAGCCGACATCCATTGTCCACAGCCGCTTATTCTCGCACAACAAAACTAACCCGACATCCATTGGAGCCATCACCGTTGATGGTGTAAGATGAAAGTTCATGTGGCACCATCATCCGCAAACGGAGAAACATGCCAACCCCGTAGTCTTGTTGATTCAAGACCGATGAGTTTCCACATCCAAATGGATGCAAGTTGCAACTTTGTCCATTGTGACAGGACAAAAAGCAGACAAGAACAATTCAAACCATTATTTTGAAAATAGTAAGGTTGTGTGGTGAGTTTTGCGGAAATAGGAGTAACTCAACAATGAGCCAGAGTTATGGGGAGCCAAACATATCGGCGTATTGCTGTCATCAACGAGGAACTAACTGGGTGGTCCCCACTGCACTTTGGGACTTATAATCTGGGTTTAAGGTAGGCCGGCTCCAGTAACATATCTCATGACATTTTGATAACTTGCTTTACCCTGTTTCACAGTTATTTAACCCTCCAACAAATTGCTGCACAATTATGAGTTAACTAGCCGTAAATCTACACTAGTTGTTTCGTAAACAAGATAGAGATTTACGGCTTGTTAAATGATTTTTACCAATTATTACCTACATATATATCTATCTATCACTACTTACCATGTTTAAGAGGGGTACTTCAATAGGAACCGCACCATCCAATTTGGAAATTTTTGCATTTGTGTGGCAAAAGCATGGCAAATGGTGCTAACTGTGCTCACCTAAATAATGATAACAAATAATATTCTTGGTGGGGGTCTATCGTGGAGATGTGTGAAAGTAATGGTTCACGTCCAATGTGTCAAAAAATATCTCATTTGGAACTCGAGACATAATTCCAGTAGTTGAAAAATCACAGCAGAAACTTATAATGGCCATCGTCTAAAAATATCTCTGTAGGAAATTGTCCTCGGAACAAAAGTCTCAGTAGGATTCTTCCCGGAACCAAAATCCCAGTAGATTCTTCCTGGAACCAAAATCCTAGTAGGATTCTACCCGGAACAAAAATCTCAGTAGGAACATTCCCGGAGCAAAATCTCCGTAGGAACAACACTATTCATGATCTCAGCACTGTATTAAATTATTTCATTTGTGATAAAAAGATGCAAGCTTGTTCCTCGAGACATAGAAAATATTCATATTGTTCCATTTTCATATCAAAAATGGATTTTTGTTCCATGTAGGATGAAAAACTAAGTTTTTGTTCCCAGTGAGATGCATTTGAGTTTTGTTCCTACCAAGATTCAAGATCCCAAAAAGTTGTGGCGTACATTTTTCCTGTTGAAATAGAAACACATGAAAATCATTGCATGATCCATGCAGGATTGCTTTAGGGCGTATCCCTTCCAAACATATGTTTCCTGCATCTCCTGTGCAAATTTTTCACGAGGAATCTATCGGTGACGTCAGATTGACTCAAAAGTGAGTGGAAGTGGGCAAAATCAAATTTTTGATTTAATTACCGTTTATGCCGGATTATAAGTACCAAAGGGCTAAATCAATCGACATTTGTGTTTTTCGAGTGGTTTTCCCATGCTAAATCCATTGGAAATCACCCAGTTAGTTTCTCCTTGATGCCAGCAATACGCTGATATGTAGCGCTCCCCGTGACTCCCGATGGTTGCCGAGAAACATCCGATGCCGTCGGAAGTCACTACACATCTTGCGCACATGGTGGAGGGTTGGACAGCACGGACAAGCAAGGGCGGGAGGGGTACAATATGGTACAAAAGGACTACCTAGAGGTAACTTTCAAGATACCAATAATTTTTCAGCGTGTTAAAAACGCTAACTTCAGATTTATCATAAGTACAATCCAAATGTATCTTTTGACATTTGTGGTACTTATAATCTGGCATATACGGTAGTGTCGGTATTACGGCTAGTTTGTTAACTGGGGAGCTGTGTGAATGGTCTTCTAAACAAACAATCCCACATCATTTAGTTCAGCATCTTTCCCGGATTCCTTCAAGTTCATTGTATTTGACTACTATTATTCACTTTTGTTCAGCGTATTGAAGGAAATTAGCGGGAAGTTCAGCGTATTGAACAGAAAAGAGCGATTAGTTTAGTGTCTTGCGACTAAAATTATTTTAGTTTAATGTATAGCAACTAAAATTATTTTAGTTTTTTGTATTTTGCATTAGTTCAGCGTAAATTTTTTTAGTTTAACGTCTAATCTTTTAGTTCATTGTATTGATAAAACATGGGCCTGAAAGTTTAACGGACTTTACGGAGTCATGAACCGTGATGTGTCAACTCACACAACTATAGTACAATAGTGGTTCTCAAAGTTTTTTCCCCTCAGATCTGATCTCCAACTCGACACTCCGCCAATTTCTGTGACGTATTATACCAGTCCTCGTATGTAGAGGAGATGATTGCATCTGAGGCATTTTGTCACATCCTACGGTCATTTTGCAAGTCCCTTGGGTGTTCTAATGCCAGAATTGGCTCAATTTTAGTGACAAACATCAGATCTGAGTGATCAGATCTGATCTGAGCTGATTTTGGCTCAGATCAGATCTGACCTTCTCAGATCTGATGTTTACTTTTATTCACGACCGATCGTGATCTCACCTAAAAAAACATCGACAATTCTCACACGGTTGTGTGCACAAATCTCGCCCCATCAAAACACCATGGCCACTTCATCAGCACCTCCCCATCCCATCCTTGTGCCAACTTCGGTGCACGAAGATTCTGCAGTTCCCATCCTTCGTGTCAACAATTTTCCGGTCGACGAGCTTTTAATGGTTATGTTTTTAACTAAGAACTGGTTCTAATGTATTTAGTTTTTGGCAATAAAAGTATACTTTGTAAATTAATCTTGTATTACAAAACAATATTGTTTCAAAAGACGTCATATGATTCAATTTAATCACGCTGTCTTCTCCAGATGAATTGTAACATTCTGGCCTGCGATGAATAATCGACGAGCGCGATCACGGCATACTGCCAGTGACGACAGCAGTCGCAAGCGAGTGCTGCGACGAGGCATGGCTCGAACAAAATGGGCGAGATCTGTGAAGCCATGTAAAAATAACAAAAAAATTAATATAGATAGTTAATTACTGCGTCTGATGATGTAAAAATCGTATAAAAAGGGATCTCATAGTTTTCTGACCCTCAGATGTGATGCGAAATTTTGCATGACGTCTGACATAAGTGCCCTTAATTAATTTTCTGTCTATTGTAGCAAAAAGGAAGTGATCACATCTGAGGGGGGAAAAACTTTGAGAACCACTAATACCATGCTCATACAGTACCATAGGCCACTAACCAACGTGACATCGCGAACTTCTGGTTTTATGAAGTACCATACGGCATTGTAACACCTCAACACAATCATGCCAAAAAATCAGAAAACCATAACTATCATCTTCTTTGCTGCCGTTGCATCCTCATCGCATCGGTGAACAGATCACGCTTGGTAGAACTGGCGGACGAAGCTAGCTAGAGCAACAAGAAGCAAAGTCTCTCTGGAATCCCACATAACATACAACCACGCAGCAATGAATACGCTACTGACCAACTCGCCTCTCGTGTTGGGAGCATTGATTGAAGAAGGATTGACCTTCCACAGTGTGCCCTTATATCACTCTCCAGTTTCATTTCTCCGCCGGCACGCGATACAACATGATGCCTCATCTGTCACACTTCCCATGGCGAAATCCAAAACCGCTACAAAGAAGAAGAAAGGCATCAGCGTCTCCGTCCTCCAAGGTTTCGGCTCGCCCACTTCCACCGCCAAGACGGCCACTTCTGGAGGAATCATCAATCGATCCAAATCCGCCCTTCTCTTTTATGACATTCTCAAAGCCAATGGGGGGATCCAATTTAAGACGAGTCAGCTTAGGACAAGTCCCTCTCCTGGGCACCGACTGTTCTATCAGATGAGTCATTGCACTGCAAGACATACTCAAAGGAGATCCCATCATCGAAATACCTTACGAAATGGCATTGGATTTTGGGAGAGAAAATGCCGATCTGACACTGCCAGTGACACCGATTTTACAAATGTATTGTCAATGGAAAAGTGGAGGAGAGTGGCACCCTCGTTTGAGGGGGGAGGAGAAAGAAAATTTGTTATTACTCCCATGTTGCCACCCTATCAATGTTCGGATTGTCTTGGTTCAACTGATTTCTTTTCGGATACAGCATTGGAAATGATGCAAAGTACTTTGATTGTGGAAGAGACTTTGTCTCAAAGGAAATCGGTCAAAGCTAGGTAAGAAAGAGATATTGAGACCATGACCGCCATGTCGTCCAATTTGTATCGATGGAAGAATGGTGAAAACGAAGACAGTGACATCGCCATGTTTTCCCACCTCCAATCGGTCACATGGTTAGTTACCTCACGAGTTCTCACTGTACATGCATGTGCCTTGGATGGGACCGTTCCCCATCGTCTCTTTATCCCACTCATTGACATGTGCAATCACGACAGAGACAGCCCACATATATTATCTGGAAGAGCTGAGCCTGACGGAATGATAAAAGTAATTTCAGGGGCCGATGTCAAGGCAGGAAAAGCAATTGATATCTCCTACGGTGGAGGGGTTGAGGGAAATGATAGATTCATACAAGACTATGGGTTTTGGATAGTGGTGGAAGTATGGAACGTGCCAGTGGAAGAGCTGTAGCTGAAGCATACAGAGTCGTGGCAAAAAATACTTTCTTTGGGAAAACAATCATCAAGGATAATGTCACAAATCTCAGTAGCAGATCAAGAACCGGCGCTGGAGGCATTGACACTGACAAAGTTTGGAGGAAGCGGAGAGGCTTCTGTCTAGTGGAAAGGTTCAAGTAATGATGAACGCATGGCTTTGAAGTACAGGATTGGGTTAAAAAGGACAATTCATGAGGTCACATGCTGAGCTGATGCTAAGTTGCCAATTGAAGAGGATAGATATGTTCTACATTAACTGTGGGCCAGCGCTCATGCAAGAAACGTGTCATGGCACCATAGTGTGCTAAATTATTAATGAAAATTTACTTCATCTTGCAACTGATTGAGAGGGAGACCTGCATTTTAAAATGAAAATTGAGAAAGAAATTAATTTGTAAATAGCACTGTTGATTTGCATCAGAGCACTCACAATATAATCATGGATCAACTGACTGGTGATGATCTGAAGCTCCATTGGAACCTCAGTAAGCAGCAGTACATACTCAGAAATACATACTGCATTCAGTGTTCAACAGTTCCTAGACCTTCATTCCAAGGGGTTTCCAGCAAAAGTGTTTTTTCTGACTATAGCCTTATAAAGGAGCTCATGAGCAGTTTATGAAGCAATGTAGATTTTTGAAGTCAATACCAACTTGATACCAAAGAAATATGATACACCTTGTCCAAACCATCTTCAAAAAAGGACTGCCCACAACACTGCCGCTCCTTATGTTTCAATCATTTCTAACTCCAACTCATCTTCAACAAAGGACCACCCAAAAAATATGAGTCATTATGATGCAATAATTCCAAAAAATGCATTTCCTACCCTGCACAATTGGAAATATCAACTCAGCCCTCCGGAACTGAACCATCAAATCATTGTATCCAACACCATGTTGTTCTCATACATAGATCCTGATAGAAGAACATGCCAAAATATTATTACAACCTAATAGTTATTCACATTCTACTTGATGGTAATGACTTGTACTTCAGTAGGAAACACAAATTTGAGCATTTATAGATCATAGTTTTAATATACCCCTTGAATATTCTGACACCGACATTAGTGACTCTTTCTATCATACATTGTGTCTGTCTTCCTTTAGAAATATTATGTTTCTGGTGAGATAGCACTTGTTTTAGAGTTTCACAAATGGTCCATCCCTAGGCAGTCCAGTCCAAATGTACTCCACTCATACACCAATTTTACATTTCTCTTTCCCTCTACTCTAAGACATTCATGATGTTAGTCAAGGCGAAATACAAGCCCAGGTTCCTTATGTCAAACCTAATAAATGCCACCATGTGTAAGAACTTTGCATGAATAAGTACATGAACTGTACAAAATAGTTTAGACACTCATGACCAACCTAACACAATAACCTATGTGCAAGGACAATCCAATGCCCCCGCCACCTTCAAGTCATTTGTGGAGAAGTTTATGGTGTTGACGCTGCAGAGCAAAGGCACCACAAACAACAATGGAGCCAAGAATAGGGCAAAACAATGAAGTAATGTGAGACATTTCATGCAACAATGTCGAAAGTAGTCTTTCATCATTGTCTATTACTTTGGTGGCGAGTCACTGCAAATGAAAAACACCCGTAACCTCCCCGTACACTCGCAAAACGTCAGAGTGTACGGGGAGGTTACCGGAATTTCAAGAGTGTACGGGAAGGGGTTACCAGTTTTTTTATACATTACTTAAGCCGCATTTTTGTTTATCACGCTAAGCTTTGAAGCAAAAAATCTTTGGAATGGTTGTTTGTTTCGTGACTCAAATTTAGCGAATCACGAGTTGTAAACAGCAAGATCAACTGTTGGGTCTAGTTTTGGTTTCAATTCTAGGCTTGATCTATGATTTCATTTGGTGAGTGCGTATTGGGCCTATTCATATTTTCAAAATATTATGGTACTATCAGAAGTGACTGCACCAAAAAATGAGAACACATAAGAATAATAAGTGGGGCTGAAAATTGGAGTAGTGTGCCTACGTGTTTGTTACTTATTCCTTTGTATAACGTCACCTAATTCTTGTGTGGCATATTCGTATGATAATACAGTTTTTGTACATCTACATATGGTACCATACTACAACAATGGTGCTTGACCCAGACACAACTGTAGCAGTGTGCCCTCTCACTGCTTTCACATCACACAATTATTTTTTTCAATTACATCACTGATACCCCACCGGCCCATCATGGGAATGGCCGAAACTCAGTCCACAGACTAAGTTGTCCCTCCCGCTTTGCACTGCCATGTTGCCAACAACAATTGGCGGCGGCGGGTATATTTTGGGGGTGAGTAATCACGATTTCGTCTTGTTCTGCAGTATTATACTCACTACACGGCCAATTTTTTTTCAATTAATTAGTTGCAGGCCTGCCGGCAAAATCGCGAAACTCAGTCCACAGACTGAGTTAGGCATTCCGCTTGGACCGCCATGTTGCCAACAACAATTGGCAGCGGCGGGTATATTTTGGGGTGAGTTGTGATGAACTCACCATTTTTCGCACTATAATACTCACCACACGTCCATTTTTTCCAATTAATTAGTTGCAGGCCTGCCGGCAAAATCGCCGAAACTCAGTCCACAGACTGAGTTAGGCATTCCGCCTTTGGACCGCCATGTTGCCAACAACAATTGGCAGCGGCGGGTATATTTTGGGGCTGAGTTGTGATGAACTCACCATTTTTGCACTATAATACTCACCACACGTCCATTTTTTCCAATTAACTAGTTACAGGTGTACTGGCAAAATCGCGAAACTCAGTCCACAGACTGAGTTTGGCATTCCGCCTTGGACCGCCATGTTGCCAACAACAATTGGCAGCGGCGGGTATATTTTGGGGTGAGTTGTGATGAACTCACCATTTTTGCACTATAATACTCACCACACGTCCATTTTTTTCCAATTAACTAGTTACAGGTGTACTGGCGAAATCGCGAAACTCAGTCCACAGACTGAGTTAGGCATTCCGCCTTGGACCGCCATGTTGCCAACAACAATTGGCAGCGGCGGGTATATTTTGGGGTGAGTTGTGATGAACTCACCATTTTTCGCACTATTATACTCACCACTTGTCCATTTTTTCCAATTAATTAGTTACAGGTGTACTGGCGAAATTGCGAAACTCAGTCCACAGACTGAGTTAGGCATTCCGCTTTGGACCGCCATGTTGCCAACAACAATTGGCAGCGGCGGGTATATTTTGGGGAGAGTTTTGATTAACTCATCATTTTTGACCCTATTATACTCAACATATGTTAATTTTTTCAATTAAATAGTTACAGGCCCAGTTCTGAAATCCCCAAAACTCAGTCCACAGACTGAGTTTGAGATTCGCTTTGCACCGCCATGTTGCCAACAATATTTGGCAGCGGGGGTATATTAACAGAGGTGAGTTGAATAGAATACAATTATTTCTACACATGTCTTGACTACATCTAATTTTCAATTATATTATTTCAGGCCAGGCACGGGAACAGCCGAAACTCAGTCCACAGACTGAGTTTGGCATTTCGCCTTGCACCGCCGTGTTGCCGACAACGGTTTGCAGAGGCATGTAAATTTTTATGGTGAGTTATTGAAGTCATACTATATTTCAATTGTTTTCATTTCAGCTTAGTTTCAATTAAATAATTAATTTTCTTCTACCTTGGTGATAATATTGTCCACAGTATCGTTTTTCATCTTGGAGCAGCTTGGGGCTGAAAATTTGGCACCTGTGTCATTTTGGTGGGCGATGTGTTGGGCGGGCCCGTAAAACATGTTAATGTAGTATGTTTAATTGTATTAGTGGAGATAAATTACACATACTCTATTATTGTAGTCCAACAGTAGGTAGCCCTCCCGGTAGCCCTCCTGTAACGTTCTGGTAGCCCTCCCGTACGCTCCGGTAACCCTCCGGTACTCTCCGGTAGCCTTCCCGTAACGTTCAGGTTACCCTCCCGTACACTTCCGGTGTGCCACCGGTAAACATTTTTTTAGCTACTAAGTGATGCAGTTATAGCCACTACTTAGATTGATATTGATTCTAAGACTTACTGAGAAGTCTGTTTTCCTGAAAAAAGTACCAATTCCTAGCGTACGTAGAAATAAATCCGAAAGCTCCTTTTTGTCTCAAATTTCAGGTAAACTCCCGGTAGACTCCGGTAACCCTCCCGTACACTAGTTTACAGGAGGGTTACAGAAGTGTACCGGGAGGTTACCGGAAAATTCCATTCCGGGGGCTTCGGTAACCTCCCCTACACTCGAGTGTACGGGGGGTTTACCGGTGTTTTTCGTTTGCAGTGGTTCAATCATGGCAACATGACTCTTGGTCTTGTTGGGACTGCACAAACTCTTCATTCGTGTGATGCCGGCGGTAGTGTTCAGTTTCTTTGACCAGGTGACTTGGACTGATGAGAAGGCAATCCCAAATGTGACGCGAATGAATTCCGAGAATGTTGATGTTAAGATTGAATTGCTTTTTTTGTGAAATGCAAGGCTGGTGGTTTTGGATGTTAGTTGGGACTTTGGTTTTGCAGTTCCCAGACCTTTCTCCCAAAGGGTTTCCAGCAAAAGTGTGTTTTTGTTAAGAGTATAGTCAGAGAGGGGCTCATGAGCCGTTTTATGAAGAAATGTAGATTTTTGAAGCCGATATCAACTTGATACCAACTAGACTGCCACCATGCCTCTTTGAACTCTTTGAATTTTTTACAAATGCAGGAAAATGGGGGAGGGTAGATTGACTGAATTTGCCTCTGAAAGCATTCTTTTTGTAGAATAGAAGGAAGTGAATGATTGAAATTTGTTTTGAGAATGAACTATAAGAAATTTTTCTTTGGTGGCTGTTGCTACTTTTGTTGATGTATTGAATTGCTTCCTGCTATGTCACTAAAAAATGGCCGGTTTCAACTCAATTGGTGACATATTTTGATATCAGCATTTCAATACTCTTTTTAATCCCTCATTCTACCCAGTCTGTTGAATCCAATAATTTCACTACCATGGCACGTCCACAATGTTAACCACAACAACAACGCTGGTGCACCCTCATCAACGGCGCTACCTTACCTCTCATTCAAACTTGTCCACAGTTTCAGCAATCAACAAGTAAACATGATCGTGTAATTATGTTGGCAAATTTTTTATGTTACTAGTGGTCTTATTTTATTACATTATGCCCGAACAACTTTAAATAATTCATGCATGTCAACTAAATTTATTCCTCATTTCCCTCCCTGTCTGTATCACTCCTGTCTTTGTTGTTATGAGTGCCTACCATCTCAATGAAAAGTGTATTGTTCCTACCACAACCTGAAATCTTTGTTGTTGTTTTACCCAAACTTTTGAATAGTTGATTGTTGAGCAGTGTTATGATGTAGGAGACATCAATTTTGCCGGATTCTTCTTACTTCTCATTCTTTTGTTTTGTTTTGTTTTGTTTTGTTTTGCAGTTTTTAAGACCCTCCAAATGTACAAAGATACCTTTTGAAGGGTCTTATAATACGTGTAAAGCTAGTGATAGAAGCGCGGTGAAACGATAAATGTATCATGTTTATCTACTTGTTATATTTTTTGTACTATATTTCACTCCATTTCCCGCCATTTTCCAATCCATTTGTGGTGAATTTCTATCAATCTGTCACAATTCACCACTTGCTGCCCACTTTTTCGGATGATATTGCTTCGTCGCGAGGTGTGGTGAGTTTTGAGGCTTATGGAGTGTGTCCCATGTAATTTTCGATGGTAGCAAAAAAAAATCGTGTAAAAAGAGATAAAACTTAAAAAGAGATAAAAAGTCACCACATCATGTCAGACAATATTTCGACGTGATGCCCAACACATGCGGCCCCACAGATCACGCACTTCGATTATTGTCAACCTTATCGCTATGCACGCACGCACCTCATCATTAAATTGCCCTATCACGCACTCCTCCCTACCTGAACGTGCACAATCCACGCACGATAAACACAAAGGAGGCACTGCATCAACCAGGGCAACCCATCCAGGCACTGTCATCAACCAGTCTTAAGTTCACATCCAACCGTCCCAACATAAACAAGAGAAAGTGTGAGTGCTAGTGTGTTTTACGACTGTTGTTCTAGCTTACTTTACAAAACTGGGTTGAACATGAAATTAGCCTGATATGACCATGTTGTCCAAGCATCATTGAGTTGTTTTGGGGACATGTTTGGTAGAAACCTGCTGTTAACAAACCATGCCCTCTTACACACATTTACCCCTCTCTCATTCCCGATTCCCCCACGATCTGTAGCTACAGACGCTGACAGCAAAGTCTGATCTCTCCAAAATCTTTTGTCATTCTCCGCCCATTCTGGCTACAGAACTTTTTGCTTTTCACACTTCCAAGCAACCATCTTTGCACGGTACCCTTTGTCATAAACATTGGTGAATGGTAAGACAGATAACTGATCATGGTCCTCTTTTAATTGGACTAAATCATTGTTTGCAAAATGCATCTGATGTTCAAGATAACCTTCCCTCCTGTTATAGTCAGATTCACTTACAGCTCCAGGCCATAAATCTCCAACTCCAATCCAACCAAGCAACTTAATGAAAACGCCTCCTTTGAAGGGATTCTGATTGTAGTATTTGCTGTAGGTAAGCCTTTGAATATCAGCATCACTGAAAGAAATTGCCTTGATGTTTGTCATGTCCCACATCACAATCCTCTGATCTCTTTGGTATTTTTCATTCTATTTTGGCTTTTGTAGTGCCAAATCCTCCTCCTGAGATGCATAAGCTGGCCACCGCTTTCTTGCCTCGGATTCCAGTTCATATTTAAATGCAACAATCTTCATGAGAATCTCTCGTTTCGGACCGTAAACTTTCATTGCATCCCAGTATCTGTCCAGTGTCCTCCCCCACTTGTATTCAAAGTGCATGAACCATTCTTCAAACCATGTCAGTGAGGATTCTTGCTTCGATATCAGCGATACATCACCGTTACATACAACAAAAATATACGACAATAAACCAGATAGATCTGGAAACCCGGTACGCCGCTTCACCTCGTCATTTGTAACTTCAAACCCAACTGATGGAGTGTTGTGTACATTCATCTTCCGATTCTTTGGGTTTGCTACTTGTTCTGTCAGAATGAATGTACTTGTCCCATTGGGTGACGTTGTATTTGGCATGACGGAATGTTGCTGTAGTCCTGCTGCTTGTTTGACTTTTGAATTGATTGTCATGTGTTGTTCATTTGTTATCTGCTCAAATGTCTGATTAAGCACCAAACTTGCATGAACTGCATCGGCATGATACTTTTGTGCCTTGGCCTTGTAATAGTCTCTCTCTTCTTCTACTTCATGGAGTTGGGCTGCTGTTGATTTTGTTCTAGAAATATGTGCCTTCTTTGTGGGTCTGTCCGTAGAATTGCCATCATACTGAACTACAAACCCTTTGTTGAATATTTTTCAAGATCCCTCTAAAATTCATTTTAACTCCCTATCAGTCCCTATTCCTGATGATTCGTTGGATTCAATGGCAGTAGACTTTGGACCAATGTTTGCAGGAAGGGTAATTTTTCATCGCTCTGACCACAATTTCTGTCCATACCTTACGTTCACCCGATGTGTCTCATGAGCAAAAGAATGAATTTTGCAAATTCTGAATGTTGTCTTGTTCGCATCAGCATCCAGTCCCATTTGACGCAGCATTTCTCTTCTGTGAAACAACTTAATTTGTCTATGAACAACAGATTGTTTACGAGGCTTTCCTTTGAGTTCCGGTGGATACTTTGGCGCATTGTGGTACTTGATGTGTTTGTATTTGAATGAGCCCGTATTGTCTTTTGTGTAGTTGTTCACGGGGCATCCTAACTTATGGCACTTGAGGTGTTTTGCTCGGTTAATTCTTGGCCGTGCATCGTGGAGAGGAAGCTCTCTATCTCTCCTTTGAAGACGTGTCCGAGCTGCAATGGCTGTTGTTACTGTTGACTGTGCTGCAGTATGCCTCTTATTATTGGGTGTTTCACGTATGTTTGTCGGTACTGGTTCTGTGCTGGCGTACTAACTATTTGCATGTTGCCTTCTTTGGTGAATTCCTTTATTGCAATACAGTTGTTGCTTGATATTGCGGGGATATCAGAATCAGAAGTCTGGACCATTAGTGTGGATCCATTGAGAACTCTTCCCATGATAAAGGAATCAGCTTGAAATTCAGCTGTCTTAACATTGTCGACAAAACCGCATGCAGCCTTTCTCACATGAGCAGCACTCTGCTCCAATTCAACAATCAACTCATCATCCAAAGTACCTGACGCTATATTCGAAAATGCTGCCTCCGCACTTCTGCACTCCTTCTCTAGCTTAGCTATTTCTTTCATTATTTCACTTCAATTTGAGGTGTCTAGATGTGCACGTCGGCGGAGTGAACACAAATCTTTGCGAACAATAGATACCTTGATCCGGTTCCTGTCTCTGTCAGCTTTTCATTTGTTTGTGGCTTGTTTGCAAATTGGTCGGACTTTAGCATCACAAACTGGGATGACACATAGACCAGTATTGACCCACTTGACCAGATGCCTAGCCAGTGATTGTACATTCTTGCCTATCTTAAAACAGGCATTACTGCAATCAACATCGATAGTTGGGGTTAGCATGTCTTGCTCTTTTGCAAGACCTCGGCACATGTCAACAATATCACCCATTGTGAGGCCACGGAGAGAGTAGAGTACTTGAGCCCACAATTTAAACCCATGATGGTATTGTAATTATTTCCTTCACATAGTGTGGCAAAAGTAAGTGTGATTTTTCGTAAAACTATGAAATCATGTTGAATGCAAAATTAGAAATTAGTATAGTTTACGGTCAAAATTAGTATGGTACACTGATAATTTTGCTCAGTACCGAAATTGTGACTTGCACAATTGATCGTGATGTGTCACTCTAGCACTTGAGAGACATTGCATGAAAATTGAGCGATCCCATCATGTGATCAATAACTGTAGGCTGTACCAGTTTAATTGTAGTAGTGACGTGTTACATCTGACGTTCGTAAGTAATGTACCAGATTCTATAGAATGCAAAAAAATAAAATTGCGACACTACTCTCCTACACCATGAGAATTTCCGCCACCGCCGCCGCCGCCACCGCATCACGTCGATCTCGTCCAATACCGTCACAACACCAGGTCCTCCACGATCGCCCTCACCGCACCATCCCGCCGCTTGGTTTGGCCAGATTCCCCGTAATTTACAAGGAATCACACCATTTCTGCAGGCCAAATTATGTTACACGGCCACCATCATGGCCAGGAGGGGGAAAGATGGGATTTCAGGGCAGGCAAGTTCATTTCTGAATTCAATCCTCTGCCATTTTCCCCCATAAATCATTAAATTTGTTTCCTTGTTTCTCTTCCTTAGGTGGTTGCCTAGGTTTTGCTAGGTTGCCTTCCTGCTTTTGATGGTGATGACTCACCATCCACACTGAAGAATTAACAATCAACCGCAATACACTATAGAATTTGGATGGGTTGAGCTGGCATGGGAGGTTCTTGTCATGGTAATAACCATGATTTTGTGGATTTGCAAAGAAGAACTGATATTTGTCATCTGTTGAAGGAACCTTTAAGTGGATGTGGTGGTGGTTGGCAGCTCAAACAAAAATGGGGTAGCACTATCAGGCAATTCAGTTGTTTGTTTTAAATAAAATGAAACCAATAGAAGCCGAGCAATTAGAATAATCAAATTTAATAAAATAATCTATTGCAATTAATCTTTAAACATATTTTCAATGGTTAAAGTAGATTTATGCTGGATTTACGCAGTCATCTCTATGGCAGCAGTGGCTATCTGTCATGATATACAACACATGACAGTGGCATGTTCAACTTCTGTGTTGGCCTAGGCGACCCTGTTTGAGCCCTTCCTCACTCCCATGTATGTCTGGAGTGAGGCGAAACTATATTGTTGCGACAATTTTTGTTAATGGAGGAGTTATTTCCAGTGTAACATGACAACATGATATGATGGTCGTGATTTTTTATCTCAAGAATGACTATCAACCGTGATTTTGAAGGGGAAGTATCAGTCCCAGACTCCCCGACCCATATACCAATCGAAAGCTCATGAAAAGAGGAATATGAAGTATTTTCCGCAAATCTTGCTGCAAGGGCTGTGGAAAAAGTTATAATCGATCTACAAAAATTGATGAGAATCGTAATTTTTACTACAATTAAACTGGTATCATATAAGAGGTTACTACAATTAAACTGGTATCATATAAGAGTTAAAAAAAAAGTGCTACCATCGTGTTTGGAAAAGGGACACACCCCATAGGCGTAACTCAGCAACCAGAAGGAGTTATGAGGAGAAAAACCTATGGGCGTGTTGTACTCTATGAGAGCAAGCATTCTAAGATGGCTCTAGAGTATTTTGGGGTGTTCATCAACGAAATCATTTCTAGATCCATTGAACTTATGCATTATGAAAACCACTTTTCTTAGGCCATTCCCGCAGCTCCATTTATCACTTTTACGGCTACCTACCGTATAAACCTCATTATAAGAATGGGCAAATGTACAAATGATACCTTTGTCTGTTCTTATAATATGAATGTTGTATGTGTTTTTAACATGGGAGGTGTGAAAAGTATCTGTTATTTTTTTTATTTTTTTACCTTGCACTGCAATACAATAGCCATTGGGCTGATCTGCTTACCCACCAATTTGTACAGCGGTCCAAACCGCCCACCCACAGCCCACCTTTTAAACGCGCCATCCATGAGATTGTCAATTACATCTCTCGCCTTCTCGATCACTTCTCTTACTCATCTCCAATTAAAGAAGTGTCTGGATGCCTTCCAATTCCATGGTGACAGTGCTGTCACCATGGCTTTTGAAGGAATCAATCCTTCTGTCATGTCCGTGCCTGCAGAACCCCAATAAAAATTCATTGGGAAACGGGGCGTCTCACTTTTGAATCAAAATGGGGACATGGCAGCTCCGTTTTTCATTTCATTGCCATTGAAATGAAGCAATGGCAATGACAGCAACAGTTGTCATTGCCATTGCAATGCTCTGTTGATTGTTGAATAAATGACTAAATAATGATCATTACTTTAATTTCTGTCATAGACAATTTGTCTCATAATTTTCATTTCGCGATGGTCCACGAAACTCCCATTCCCATCACCACTGTTTCGCGCAAGTCCTTCTCTTTGGAGTTCAAGCGCCACGCCGTGTGCTACGTTGACAAGGCCGTGGAAGAGAAGATGGGCAGTGTCACTGTTGCGTGCAACGTATTGTGCATTCCACACTACTACTACGCATGCTGGAAGAAGACTTTGGAGAAAGTTGACGAACTGAAGAAGAAGGACGACTTTGTTGCGTACCGCCTCAACTCGGGTTCTCGTAAAATCGATCCAGGGCGTCCAAGCACCCTGGAAGGAATACAAACCACTCCATTTTCGAGCTCCGCAAACAAGGCATCCAGGTGAGCAATTGCACTGTGCGTAACCACGCCAGTCGCATGTCCACTCAGTTCAATGCCAAATCCCTCACGGCCAAGAAGAGGAGCATTTTCCGTTTCGTTAAGAAGATGGGCTACACTCACCGGATCGGAGCCCACATTG
Organism: Cyclotella cryptica; assembly: GCA_013187285.1. Lineage (NCBI taxonomy): Eukaryota > Bacillariophyta > Thalassiosirophyceae > Thalassiosirales > Thalassiosiraceae > Cyclotella > Cyclotella cryptica. Next base: position 2,080,179 of record JABMIG010000002.1, read on the forward strand.
CCCAGATGAATCACAAGGACACCGAGGATGATGCACTTTATTTTTTGTCGTACATGCAACAGAAGGTCGCTGCAATGGACCCGGACGACGTGATCAATATGGATCAGATGCCCATTCCCTACTTGTACCACGCGAGTAGGACGTTGGACGTCAAAGGAACCAAGACGATCCACGTTCGTTTGTCGACAGCGGACACTAAAAGAACAACTCTCGCTGCAACAGTATCTGGGAGCGGCAAGCTTCTCAAGCCGTTCTTGATTTTCAAAGGAAAAACGGACGGCCGGATTGCAAGCAGGGAACTGCAAAGTTTCCCAGAGGAATGCTTCTACGCCTGCCAATAGAAGGCGTGGATGGATGAAAAGATGATGAACCTTTGGATTGTTTTGGTTCTTGAGCCGTGGAAGGCAACAAGACACCCCAGAATTGTCCCCATCTTGATTTTGGACGCGTATCGTGTCCACATGATGGGATCCATTGTAAACAGGATCCAGTCTCTTGGAATTGAAGTGCATCATATTCCGGGAGGCTGCACTTGGTTGTGTCAACCAGTGGACGTTGGGATCAATCACCCAATCAAGAAGGATATGACTGAGTAGTGGGAGAAGTGGATGTTTGATGGAGGTGGAATCATCGATGGCATGGCAAAAGAACCAACTCGGAAGTTGGTTGCAGAGTGGATTATTGGAGCTTACAAAAACATCTCAGAGGAAACGGGGAAGGTCGCATGAAAAAAAACGGGATATGAATGGTTTAATAACTGATTATAAGTTGCATTTATTTGTCAAACCATTATTAGTTTACAAACTACATTTAATTCACGAATTCCATGACCTCCCCAACAGCGTACCCACGATTGTGGTGGTACAGGCGCCGTGCCGTCCTGTTCTTGTGCTCAGGTGAATACACCGCCACGAGACGGACAAGTGCTCCATCAAACCTTCTACCATTTTCCCCAGCCGCGTACTCCCTAGCGGCAAAAGCAACACGACAACCATCAGATCCGTCAGGGTTCACGGCAAAGCAGGCAAATTCATTCTCGACAATCATCCGGACACGTAAAAGCATTGCCACCCCTCCATCACTGCGTTGCAACACAACAATGTTGCCGCATCCGAACGGATGCAACTCACAAGACTGTCCGTTATTGTCTGGCAGGAAGCCGACAATAATGATTTGGTGCTCGGGAGGAGGGAGAGATGAGAGAGGGAGCACCATTGTTTTTGCGAAGACGTGATGTTTGTACTTTTTTGTATGTACAAACAGTAAGCCCACCAGTGATGTGATGATGTGTCATGTGTGTTTTCACATGATTCCCCGTAACTTTGCTTCCCGACGGAGTTACGGGGAGCAACACATATGTGTGTATTGCTGTCAACTTGGGGAATCTAACGGAGAAATAGTTAGAGCTATACCGTATATCACGGTTTGTAAGACCCCACGGATTATAAGAGATGTTTTCCCGATTTTGTTGACATTTGTGTTTTCCGGTAGTAAATGACCCCGGAGGTTCTAAACATATCTGCATTTGATTCTCCTCATTCCGAGCAACACACCCATATGTGTAGCTCCCAGTAACTCCGGTTGGTTGCTGAGTTCTGATGAAACACTGTAAAACTCACCACACACAGCATCACAACACAACACACTGTATAAATCGCGAAGTATGCAAAGATTAAAGGGATTGTGCCATCTCATTACAACATATCATACCGTAATAGGTAAGTTCACAAGATACAATTAATTTTTTGCCAGTGTTAGCATCGCTAGCTTTGCAATTATCAAGATTTTTTTAAAAATCTTAGTTTATCACTGAGCAGGTTTCTCCTTCTCCTTTTCCTTCATAAGATTTTTTTTAATTTTTGCATTTTATAGGTGAATCCACAGATACACTGCTGCAAATACCCGTAAATGGCTAAGTGTTTAGGTTCTCATGCATGGGTATTCAATAACTATTGATATGTGATTACCTCTAAATTTATATCTGGTCCTTTGCCTTAATAAGACTTTTTTTAACTTTTGAATTTTATAGGTGAATCCACATATACACTGCTGCAAATACCCGTAAACGCCTAAGTGTTTTGGTTCTCATGCATGGGTATTCAATAACTATTGATATGTGATTACCTCTAAAATTATATCTAAAATTAATTTATAGCTTGGCCAAAAATTGTGCTATGGAACATATCAAGTAAACGCATCATGCTGTCATTTGGACAAAAATTGTTTTCCATTTTCCATTTCAACGCAAACCCAAAATGGTCTATGAACACACCTAGACGCATCACGCTATCACGTTGTAAAGAAATTAGAAATTATAGCGTGGCCAAAAATTGTGCTATGGAACACATCAAGTAAACGCATTATACTGTCATTTTGACAAAAATTGTTTTCAATCTCAACGCACACCAAGAAATGGTCTATGAACACACCTAAACGCGTCACGCTATCACGTTGTAAAGAAAAAAAATCACTTTCAATGCACATCCGAAAAAATTCACTTTCAACGCACATCCAAAAGCCGTCAATGAACACAGTTAAACGCATCACACTATTACTTTGCCAAAAATTATTTTCCATCTCAACGCACACTCAAAAATGGTCAATAAAACCATCATGTAAATTCATTATGCTGTGTCTTAACCCCAAAGATCACCAAAAATATTTTTCATGTTAGCACAGTAAGGAAGACGATAACCAAAAATTAAAAAATCTTAGTTTATCATCACTGAGCAGGTTTCTCCTTCTCCTTTTCCTTCATGAGTGGCCCCAACATACATTATGGTGCAACACTATGAAACTAAGAACCAGCACGAAAGCACCATAGAAACAAACGTGATAACCATGCACTAGAACTGCCACAATAAATCATAATTGTTGTGTCTCCTGGAACTGTAATAGTGGCCCCTCAAAGCAAAATAAATTTTCAGTCTTCTCACCTGACTACAAAAATGGCGATTATTATGTGAGTATATTACATCTAATAACAACATGACACACATCGGAACGAGCTTACCTATTTTGTGTCGATCCTCTGAAGAAATATGATGGGTAGAACAGTGTGATGGGTTTTGTATGGCAGGCTGAATTATGGGAAAGCAGCAAAACAGTCATGATGAGAAAATGTTGAATACTTCAATGAAGAACTAGCCCTATGCTAAAATCACACATAGCTGCAGCAAAAATGACACACTCATGAAAACTGGCACACCAAGCAAACCTAAGCCACAATTTTTGAATTCTGCCAAATTGTTGGTGACATCCCATCTTTAACATGTACCAAAATGCAGTAAATATAGGCCAACACATTATTGAAGAGCGACTTGGCCACTATGCCACTCATTGCTGTACCACCAAGTAAGACCACTGATTATTGTAAAAATGTGTGCAGACAACACCCAACAAAATGAGGAACCGAGAAACCACTACCACCAAACCAAACTTCTCACAACATGATAATATACAAAATGGCTAAAACATATTGTTTTCCATTTCAACGCACACCCAAAATGGTCTATGAACAGCCCAAGTAAAAAATACATTCACTTTCTATGGTATAAAAACTGCATTGCCGATGAAACCGTAGTTCCGACTGTTATTCATCGTCATTTTTCATGATCACGCAAAAATGTAACAACACGTCACGCGATAGCTCTACTTAAGCTCACAAGACTACTCTATTGCCCAAGTAAAATGGGCATTCACTTTAAATACTTTATAAAAACCGCATAGCCTATAAAGTGTGTTCTCACAATATCACTACCGTCATCTTTAAAGACCAAGCTAACTATGACCGAAATCATTGGCTGCTTGAAGCAATAAAAAACATTACTTCACTAATTGTCTATGACTTCAATTCAAGACTGATGACCTTACAAATGAGCGACATCTGACACACTCAGCCATACCACACATCTACTGCTAAAAAATCTTGCAGCGGCTGCTAGTAATTATAAGATATGTTCTAAAGTATCAAGATTTTTTTTAAAATCTTAGTTTATCACTGAGCGAGAATTGTTCTTCTCCTTCTTCACATGAGACACTTTTTTCACTTTTGGCTATTATTGGTATCATCTAATTTTTTCTTTCCTCATTACCTGTAAATTTTCTGTTTTTGCGTTTGACATGCATGGGTAGTCACCATTTTTTCATGTGTGCTTACCTATAATAATATATCTAAATTTGTCTTCGGGTCTACTTAGGTAATATTCTTCTCTTTAATAGTTGGTACCTTCTAGGTATTAACTTTTGCAATCAATGGCACTTCTTAACTGCACAATATTGTGTTACCTTCAAGTTACCCTTAGAAATATATTCGTGACCCCCAAGATATCTATATCAGATTAAAATGACCAAATGATGACATCGCCAAAAATTGAGGGGCCAAATTGCGATTGAAGGTAACGTAGGCTTTTCTCAATAACAATGGTTTAAATAAAGCAAGCAATCATGAGACCAATCGATGACCCTATTGGTCAAAAGGGCTGTTCCGCGATTCACATGTTCTTTGGGCTGCGCCGCGACCAGTCTTGTCAATTTATGCTAAGCGATGACCAACCATAATATCTGGGCTGTTGCGAATTCGAAAAAGACTGCTATCGCGAGACTCCTCCTCCTCACCCTTTGAATCACGCTTGGGAAATGTTCCGTAATATTGGGTGCACGCAACTCCTGCTCTTCCTCTGAATCAACCTTCAGCAATATTTCTCTATATTGCAAAGCTGTTGGGATACCCATTTTGTCTGGGCTGTTGCGAATTCAAAAAAGACTACTAGCGCGCAGCTCCTCTTCACCCGTTGAATCACACTTGGGCAATATTCACTTATATTGGGTGCACACGACTCCTCCTCTTCCTATGAATCAACCTTAGGCAATACGTCCTGTGGCAATTAACCTCACCCTACAACTATTCATTCCACATAAAAACCTATGCCCGTCTTGGAACCTGGCTCAAAAGGAGCTGCCACCTTGCCGAAATCGACCAAAATGACTTGAAAACTTGAGTTAACTTAAGGAACGAGAACTTCAAGGGGATCGAGCAGTCATTTTAATATGAAGCTTCTCTTAATGGGGTCACGTGTACTGGTTTTAGGCCTAAGTAGGCTTAGAATTATCTACCTATGGAGTATCGTAGTCTAAACCCTAGAGTATGTTTTTCTACATGTACCACCTACTAGGGTAACTTTTATATCCTATGTACATGTAACCACGTATTATATGTTAAAGCGATTAGAGGACAAGGAAGGTCTAGCTTTAATCATAGTGAAAAGATATAACAGGATGTAATAATTATGATCAATGCAAGCTACACACAAATGTGAAAAAGGTCTAAGCTGCACTCAGAAAAACTCAACAAACTCTATCACCTGTGATTGTGACTTGTTTATTATACCAACTACTCATAATACTGCAGGAGTAAAAAAGGTCTAATCATCATCTAGTGTACTCTATGAACACAAAATTCCACAAAGACTAAAAATCCACACAACAAACACACAGAGCCCTGAGGTACAGTCTCTTAGACCATTATGGAAAAAGTCACCTAGACATAAAAACCATCAGGACTGTACCCCTGCCCCATCACCCATCAGCCATCTCAAAGGCCATCTAATGTACCTCCTGACTCAGAGACTCCAACATAACCAAAAGCCCTCTCAAAACCATTCACTACCTCCTGTGCTACTTCCTGACTGTTTACTCTTGCCTTTCTTGCCACCTGTCTAATTCCGTTTCTTTGAACACTCCACCCACCATGATTCCTGCCATCCACCTTGTTATGAGCTGGGCTTGGAGGAAGCCTTGCTTTATCTTCTGCTGTACCATTCTTGATAATTTCACTACGAGCAACCTTTCTTGACCACGTCCCAGTTGTATACTTACTGAGCTGCCCTTCATCTTTTCGCACGCCCAAATATAGCTCACAATCTGCTTGAGATAATCTGTTGCAAAATGAAAAGAAGACTGGACAAAATCCTCATCGACATCTGTTGGTATCACCAATCCAGGAGACTCCACTATCTTCCAAAAATTGGCTTCCACTTTGTGTCTAACTCATTTGCCAACTCCTTCCGTGGCAAATCTGAACTCTTTAGCTGCATGAAAGGCTTGATCATGTATGTCTTGTTGACGAGAACAACAGCCTTACCCTTCAGCCACATTCTCCAGCCATTCAAACGAGTAACTTCGGTAAGAAATGCAAAAGACTCTGGGACACACTAAAACTAACCCCAGTAGAAAAGAGTGTTTCCCCTCTTCAGTATGTCAGCGTGATCACCGGCCACAGCAACTTTGGGTTCAACAGGACTGCCACCTATGTTACCAACTGCATCCAACCGCTTCATGAGTAAGTCTTGCAAGTTCTTTAGCTCTCATTGAGGATGGAAGAATTGATACCACCATCAGCCTTAACTTTTTTGTCTATAGCGTTACTTACCGCCTCTTCAAGTACTGCTCATTCCAATCTCTTCCAGGTAGTTGATGCTGCACAACTGCTTGACAAATGGAGGGATTCCTGTTACAATTGCCCATGCCAGATGTGCTGCTGAACTATGGGGAATTGTACCCCTCTATGATGTGTATGCACAGTCTTGGGGCCAGAATTTGGCACTAGGCAACATCATAAAATGGTTCTATGATCTTGACTTAGTCAAATTAATATTGCTAGTTTACTAGTACTTTTGCATGTAGATTTCTTTCCATGACGTGGGAAAATCATAGAGTTTTCTATGATGGCTAGCAAAAAATAGTGACATCATCTATGATATTGATGATGGGTTTGAGTTACTAAGGAGCAGTCTTAGTGCTCACACAATTCCTTGTTCACACATTTCCCAACACTTTTTTTGCACAATCTTTTCCGACGACTGGGAGACATCCCACACTAAATTAATTGTTGTGAGCTCACAAATATTTGTGTCAATCGGCACCATGACACAACTTTTTTCGCAATTCTTTTGCACACATATGGGCGCTCACAATTTAAATACATCTTCAGGTCCCTCTTAGGTCTGGTCAAAATGAGATAATATAAGATTCGAATATTGTTTTGCAAAAACTTCAAACCGATATTTAAGTGAGTTTGAGTGCTAAGGCAGCACTTAATCACATGCTGTGATTGTATAACGGGTTCTCTAGCCTCAAAGGCATATCTATGCTTTACATGCTCTTTTAAAAAAGGCAATACATCCTTTAAAAATATATCAAATTTTGCTTCGTGGCACCACGCGAGTGAAGCTAGCATGGAGTGAGCGGTAACTGGCTTCTGCTGTTATCTTTATTTAGAGAAACAAGACTTCTTCCAGTTTGCAGGCTCCTATTGCTTCTAAAAAATCTTGCAGCGGCTGCTTGTAATCTTTTGACATTTTCCGGGTCTTACAAACCGTGATATACGGTAGTTTGCGTTTTAAACAGAGTAAAACACAAATGTCCTGAGAATCAGCGCAATGTTCAATACGTCAGCTCTTATAATAAGGTTTATACGGTAGATACGGCAGAGGGTTAAAAATCCACTTTGGGGAGGGAAAGGAAGTGTTACCCCTCCAACCAACCGATTGCTAAATCAAGACGAAAACGTACTAATTCCGCAGTGATTTCAATCCAATTCAGGTTCGAAAAAATCTTCTATTGCCTTAAGGGCAATCTAAATGACTTAAAGATCAATCAGGTTAAGGTACTTTTATGAGCAACAGGACAAAACCGTACACAAAAACAAAACCACCCGTTTTCTTATATGGTTGTAATAAGAAGGAACGACGTACCTCATAAAAGCACTCCTTTGAATCATCTGTGTCAAGATAACATAAGCGATGAAACTCGCTGCACTCTTCGTACTCCTATGGGGAACCAACTCTACGAGCTCTTCATAGCAAGGAGAGAACTAACCGTTCTAATAATAGCGGAGGAACGTTCAACGATGGAGTTGTGAGGGGTCAGACAAATGCGGAACGGATTTGGAGGCAACAAGGAAGCAGTTGCGACAACATTTGGGGATTTGAAGATAGCGTGAATCGACACATTAGAAGGAACTATGTCGATACCGGTGACTGGAGAACTGATAGCTTTAATCGTGGGGTGAGAGCTGGGGCAGATCAAGTTGTTCAACAGAAACAGGAGAAATGCCTCAACGACAGTCCTGACGAGTGTAATGATTTGGGAATCGCGGCAGCACAAGGTGGGAATGTATTGGAATAGCGTGATTGATTTTATACCAACAGAAGAAGCTCACTTCAACTTGACATTTGTACCATTGCCAGAGATTGCCTTCAACTTCTGTCCATTCAATTCAAGCGCAACGTTTGGGCGTCCAAACTGGAAAAGACAATGCCGTGAGGTCGCTTATGGTGTTTGTGAGGGTGCGATTCTCAATCAAGTTCGCGCCAACGGCTGTTCCATGACAACGAGCCAGCTTCGAACAGAGCAGAACAAATGTCGACGCCAAGTTAATAGTATGACGAACAACAACGAAGACATTGCTACTGTTGAAGTTACTCGTAACCTCAGAATGAAGTGACACAGGAGTTTCAATCTATATCCTTTGACGAGTCGTTCACTCCTATTCGTACGAATTGATTGTTGTCTAGGTAAGGAGGTTAATTGTTGGCGATGAGATTGGTCGCTTAGGTTGAGTTAAGATAGAATTCGGTTTGAAAATGCAACGATATAATGATATGAATTACAGTATCTCTGATAGACTTCGCGCAGTCCTCTCAGACGTTAATCTCCAGCTCATCCTGTATGATGCACCGCAAACCATTGAAGCCACATCCAGCTTCAAACTCTTTCTTACCTGGACGTTTCTCCGTAATAATAACGTTTATCTCAACGTTTTTTTTCTTCTCAAATCAGGTACCTACACCTTTCACTAAACGCTGCCCTCAAGCTACCTACCCGGTAATGGATTCCCACCATTTCTTCTCAAGGCTTCTTACATTTGGTACAATACAATTCTCACAATAACCACGCTCTCGAGTCTTCACATGGCAGTTTACTTCAAACCATAGTCGATGAAGCATTTCAACCCTTTGATGAATTTCTGCTGAGTCCGAAAAATAAATAATTTCTTTGGCACTTCCCAAACTTTACACAGACAGTCGTCATATTTTAGCCACGAGACATGACATTCCTCAACATCCAATAGTTGATGTGCTCGTTGTTATTGGACAAGCCTCGTGGGCAAGAGACGGATTTTCTCCCCGAGGAATGGCTTAAGATTGTCAACATCTGTCACTTGTGGGTAGATTGATCAAAGAGGAACTGATGAGGTCCTTCGCACGAAGTGTGAGTATTCACCATTTAGGCGAGAACTGAATAAAGTTCTAGTCGGTCTCGTTTCTCGTCGCTGCATTCGAGCAAATCGCCTTCTTCTTTTGCGATTGTTTGACCTTAAACACCGATAAAGATGTGAATTTTGAATCGCCGTTCCTCCTGATTCTTGGATGACTGGATGCATTGGCAAAACAATTTACAATTGATGGGTCTAGAACAATGAACATCCAGTCAGTGTGATGTAAAATTTGTTACACGCGCAACATTTTATTTGATATGGTGTTGTACAATACGAGCCTTGGGTCGCCCCTTCACACTGTGTACAATAATGAAACGACAAAGAGAGATTATGTGCTGGGATGGTATGGCCACATCATCTTTCCCAGATATGTCCCTTCAAGGCAATATACCAGGCAAACTTATTCGGTAGATAATCAGATCGCAAAGAAAGCGAACCAGTCCTAACAAACAATTATTGAAAGACCACTTCGTTGCTTTCGGTTGTGCTGTGAGACTTGAGCTATTGACGGGGTCTCGTGTCTTGTAGTCTATCAGATCTGTCGGGGTCTGATCCCAAACCACGTTGTTTGTGGGACATGGGTACTATATAGGCAATTCGCCGTCATTCGGCACTCACTATGTTCCGGGAATGGTAGACAAAACGATAAGTGTAGTTGTGCATTAAAATTTATCGAGAGCACGCTTTGACAGTGAACTTGTCTTGATGGTCATTAGTCGCTGTGTATGAGTATGGTACGTGCTTAACAGTTGCTAACGGAGGAAGCACACGAAGTTAAAAAGAAGAACGTACACGAAACGAAACGAAACGAAACGAAAAGAACAATTTAAATCCTGAAATAAAGCGGCGAAAGGTAGCTGCATTGTCTCGCTTAATTTGGAACTAGTAGTTACTACCTCGTCATTCCTTGTCGCCAGAGTGCTATACAAACTCTTACAAACGGGGCCGAGGAAGAACGATGAGTCTAAGACTTGTCCCTCATATGACCAGGACAAGTCTCCCTGATGTCTGGAACGAAGTGACCTTATAGGTCATTCGGACTGTATCAATTATATGATTTTCACTCTCAAGCCTCAAAAAGGCAATGAGTCGTGATTTCGATTCACGTTTTCAAGTCATCTTGCGCCCCTGATTCTCTTTATTGTGTACCATACACAGCACTGAAACATGATCACATCGTCCCACAACCCTTACGAAGCAATACACTATATATCATACAACATAACAACTTTTTGCAGCAACAGACACAACTCCTGCCTTAATTGAAACAAACTAACAACAGCTAACAACATATCATGAACGGCGCTCTATCGTCAACCATGAAATCGCGGAGAATACAGCCGTTATTACCTGGCAGAAGCGCGGAAAAAGGCAGTGTTCACGACGCAGCACAATGGACTCAACCCAAAAATGCTCTAACTGTCTGTCATAACTCGGCAAAGCTTGATGACAGCTTCCGTAAGGGCATCACCATTGATGTTGAAACTTTTTCCGGTGGAAAAAGTAGACAGAACGTGATGCATCCGTTGAATAAACTGGGCACTGGGCGACGTCCTTGGTGGAAAAAGAGCACGGATAACTTCGAATATCCTGACACTAGTTTTAGAGATGTAAGTATGTGCTATACTGTTAGGCCAGCAGGAGATGCAGGATTTCATGTTAGTGTCTTCAACAATTTATCTTGTTAACGAATTTCAGGCACCCCGAGAGAACAAGAATGAGTTAGACAGCAGACACGAGTTATCACACTTTTCCGACACTCCAGGAAGACCTACTTCGTTCAGTACAATTACGGGAAATGTAGACCATTTAGGCCATAGCTTTAGAATCGTAAGTACATACCTTGGGTCAACAACGTTTGCCATGCTTTGCGCACATCTCCCCTCCTATTCTGAAACCGCAACCTTTGGTTTGAAGGCAACACAAAAGAAAGATAAAGAGTCAAGACGGAAAAATTTCTTGTCTCGTTCCTTAAGTAATATAAGTAGTGCGCGACCTACTTCGCTGAGCAAGAGCATGGATAACTTCGAACGCAAAGAAAAGAGTTTCAGAATCGTAAGTGACGAGGTTACCCCTCAAGAGTTGTAATTCTTTTTCTTGTATCACCTCTGTTGTTCAGAACTCAAGATGTTGAGTTATTCTCTTCTTCCGTTTCAGGCAACAGATAAGAATCGAGAAGACGCGAGATGCAGTGGCCAAGATTTTTCACGTCAGTATAGCAATCCAATTGGGGGACGACCTGCATGGTTGAGTAAAAGCGTGGGAAACGTGGAACAGTTAGACAGTAGTTTCAGAATCGTAAGTGTAGAATCACTTGGTCAGCACCAGTTTCATGCTGTTATTCCTGTTGGCATGAACTCATCTATTCCACATGTCTTGTTCTACGTTTTCTAGTCATCGCGAAAGAGACCAAAAGATTCAAGACGCAAAAATAACATACCGTACCCATTGAGCACTTCAAGTCACGTTGCACCCACTTCGTTAAGTAGCAGCATCGGAAGTGCCGATTATCTAGACAATAGCTTCAAACTTGTAAGTAGATATTATAGGCGTCGATCGCCTCCATTGTACTTCCAGAACTAACAAAAGAGGACGAATCTTGTTCTACTTTTCTAGGAGCCACAGAAGAAATCAGCACAATCCCTAAGGGCACAAAGTGGTGGGCGGCCAACTTCGCTGAGTAAGAGTATGGGAAACGTTGAATCTCTAGACAAAAGTTTTAAACTCGTAAGTAGATACATGGGGTCCGCAAAAGGCGCAGTGCTCTTACCTGCCTCGTTCATACATTTCAGCAAAAAACGATGAATTTTGCTCTGCTTCTTTGTAGGCACGACATCAGCAACAAAAAGAGGTAAGAAACACGAAACATTCTTTGCAGTGGACTCCAAGTGGCGGGCGCCCCACTCCGTTGAGTAAGAGCTTGGGAAACGTCGAATACCTAGACAGTAGTTTCAGAATCGTAAGTAGATACATCTGCTTGGCGAGAGTTGCGACCCTTTTAATGCCTCCTTGATTTAAACCATATTTACGTTGTTTAACGTGTGCTAGGCGTCACAGAAAAAAGCAAAAGCCTCAACAAGCAGAAAAGGCGCACCGAACTCATTTAGCACTGCAAATGGTAGGCGACCTACTTCGTTGAGCAAAAGTACCGGAAACGGCTCTTGTCTAGACAATAGTTTCCAACTCGTAAGTAGATACATCGGCATGACCGGATTTTTGATGCATTTAATCTTCCCTCTACTGGGTTGAACTTCAAGTCAATATTTCTTGTTGTCCGTCTCAGACACTACAGAAGAAACCAGAAGAGCCAATAGGGGAAAAGATTTGTTACACTCACTCAACCGCCAAGTGGCGGACGACCCACATGGTTGAGTAAGAGTATGGGAAAAGTTGACTCTCTAGACAGCAACTTCGAACTCGTAAGCAAATACATATGTTTGCCATTGGTTGCGATGTGTTTAATTGCCTCTCCTTTCTATTTTGAACTCAAAATTAATCTGCATTGTTCACGTCTTTGGACCCTCAAAAGAAACAAAAGGACTCGAGACGCAAAAAAGACTCGTCACACTCATCAAGTCTCCCGATTGGTGGGCGACCTACCTGGTTGAGTAAAAGTGTGGGAAACGTTGACTATTTAGACAGTAGTTTGAAACTCGTAAGTAGATTCACCTGCCAAGCAGAGGTCGGCGATAGTTTGCTTCTCTCCATCCTCTCTTCTTAACTGAATAAAAATGTATCGTTCACGTTTTCTAGGCACCACAAAAGAAACCAAATATGCTAAAACACAGAAAAGACGTTTCACAATCGTTGAGCACACCAAGCCGTTGCCCTACTTGGTTGAGTAAGAGCATGGGAAATACCGAGTATGTCGACAATCTCTTCAATCTCGTAAGTAGTTTTATTGAAACTGGGCCGCATACAATCGTTGTTAAAGCCAATATTTCTTTTTGACTCTTCTAGGAGCCGCAAAAGACACCAAAGTCGAGACAAAGCATCTCACACTCATTCAGCAATGTAAGTGGTGGACGACCTGATCCGCCGAGTAAGAGCATTGGAAAAGCTAAGGGATCTTTCAGTTTCAAAATGGTAAGTGCGTTAGCTTTTATCTCTTGCTCCATCTTCGTTCATTGATTCATGTTTCCGAAACCACAATTCTAGGCTCAGGGAGATGAAGAAGGCAGTTCTAAGATGAGAAGCAGTCGTCTATTCAATTTGATGGTCTCAAAGAAGAGAGTTACTGAACGACAAGCAACTCTTCAAACTTCCCATTGCATTGGTCAAGAACATACAGGCTCCGTAAGACATCGTGGAAAGCGTAAAATTAAGGTCCATGATGATGACAAAGATGGATGCAACGGTTATTGTAAACCTTGCAGGAGCGTTAACCATTCACGGGATTTCGATTCACACTCTGATGCAATGGATATCGAAAGCATGATCTGCAAGAATATCAATGGCGATGGGCCATCACAAAGATCGCAATTTACTCTATCGTTGGTCTCTGATTTTTCAGACGCAGGGACACTCTATGAGTCTAAAACAGAAAATGAGGATGGACAGTTCAGGCTCTCTTTTGTGTCAGACCTTTCGGATGCGAGTGGCTTGAGTGGTATCAGAAACTGTTACACAAAGAAGGAAGGTGATGTTTTCAATGATGCTCAAGAAGAACGTAGTGGCAATGCTTGTCAAGTCAGTGAGTCTATCATTGCTGCCTTTTCTCAGCGAGAGAAAAATCTTCGATCTTCCGCTACAAATAGCACCCCATTTCATCTTAAACAACTTTCGTCGAGTTTCCTTCCCCTTGAATTGACCTCCATGCACAGTTATTACATTGGAAGAGACTCTTATCTGAAATCCTCCTTTCTATCGGATGATTCTAGTGAAAGATCAGTGTTTTCCGCAGATTTCACTGTTACCGGTCTATTTTTAGACGACACAAGCCCTACACCCAACAGTGTTTATCAGTATTGTACATATGATAGTTTCATGTCCACCAATGACACTATGCCTTTGTCTGCGAGTTATGAATTGGCAGAAGATGACTCCCATGCTACGTTTCCATCACAGGAACTAGAAGATGATTCGGCTGTTGGTATCTGTGGGTCACCTCTGAGCTCTGATGTCGACTCTGTTACATACAATATTCACACTAAGAACCCTGGGTGTGGTTCAACTGTGCCACAGCCAAGACGAAGCACATCCAAGGCAGTAGTCCAAGCTGTTGCCGCAATGTTCAAGGGGACACGCAGTCAACGTTCTGAGTGCAATCTAGCTCTTGAACTTTATAAGAAAGATGGTAACAGTCAGAATGGTGGTGTTGTGAAGGATCGGAATTCTAAGCGATTCGCTTTTGATTTTTCGGCCTGGGAAAAAAGACATAAATGATTCATACCTCTACATGTGTTGTATGTTGTCAGTTGACATGTGAAGACTTTGATCATAGTATTTTGAGATGATTCATCTCATATTATGTTAGAGATTCTCACTTTGATTGGGATTGGCGTTGAGGGAATTCAAGCGTTGTGTGAAAATAGCACTAAGAAATCTTTTAGACCCTAATAACTACTGATAGGGCCTACACAGATTATTTAGAAGTATCTACTTAATTTCTCTACAAACAATCATGTTCTCAAATAGTCATACCACTAGCCACGGAAGAATCATCACCATCCACTAACTCCGACACAGGGAGTGAGACAGCTTTCATCTTCTTCACTTTACCCTTCGCAACCTCACGTCGCTTCTCACCCTCAAGCTTTAACTCCACCTTCATCTGCATCACAGGGATGTCAACAGTTTCTTGAGGCAATACTTCCCTAGGTATACCAGTAATATGGTCTTCTCTTACTCGTGGAATATCCATCTCATAAGGGACAGTATGACCTGTAGGATAGTGATGAAAGCGCACGCTGAAGGGTTGCCCAACACACTTCATGGGCAAAGGAACTTCCATGGGTGTATCGGGCCAAATCTTCCCATCAAGAAACTGTCCCTTAAATTCCTTGCGAATTAGCTGGGTGGTATTTGCATGGGCGACAGCTTCGGAAGAATTCTTGTCATAGACCACTAGATCAGATTCCTTGTCAACCTTGAAGTGGGCATGAAACCCAACAAACTCGTAGTTAGCCCTATAGAACAAGACCTTGGCCCCACAGTTCCAATGATCAATTCGAATCATGTCTTCCGGAACAGGATTCTTGAAAACCTCTCCAAGAACAACAGAGACGACACTCTTGACGTACGGATGGACCTTATAGGGATCCCATACCATGAACGAGTACCGCTTGTTCTCTACGGTCACTCCCTCAAGACCACCGATGAGGTCATCGATCACATTGCGGACAGGAGACTTAGAGGCAGATGGTGCAGCCTTCTTATTGGTAGGAGGAGTCTTCTTTGTAGTCTTCTTAGGTAGCATCTCGTCTTCCTCTTCTTCATCAGCAAAGTCTTCAGCTTCCTTGGTGATGTCTTCCGTGCCCTCAGCGTCCTCGTCTTCACTGTCAGTCTCTTCACGAGATGCTGCTTCAGCTGAAACAAAATTGTAAGTCACAGATGATGTAGTGTAAACATAGATCTGTGCTCTAAATTGACTCACCGTTCCTGCCGTTTATGGCTTGACCGATCCGGTATTCGGCAACGGTGGCTTTCCAGTTGTTGCGGAAGGTTGCAGGCTTGCGATCGGGCCAATACTTCTTGCGGATCTGCTCGATGTACCTGGGGTCGTCGGTGTTGACTTTGATTTTGCGTTGACAAACCTTTTCAAGGAAGTCAGCTTTGTGGCCCTTCCCCCACTTATCCGCTTTGGGAGGCATGCTCGGACGATTTATGATGCTCTGAGCAGTGGTGCTTTGGCAGCACCATTTTCAGTCGAATGGTGTGGTTAGTTGTGTTGGTGCCACTGAATTGGTGCGTAAGCGAGAATCCGCTATTTTCACATCATGTGGTTATTTTCACATTTTGAATATAACGTAATCTGTAGAAAATTACGTTGCCATGAGAATATTACGTAATAATTTATGTTATTTTCTCACGACTAGGTTATTTTCTCACGACTACGTTATTTTCACAACACCATAGTAAATAAGATGGTAAAATATTGTTATTTTCTCACGATTACGTCATTTTCACAATCTAAGGTTATTTTCACATTGTGAAAATAACGCGAGCTTGTGAAAATAACAGCCTAGATGATGTTGTTTTCACAAGCTAGCGTTATTTTCACAAGAAAGAGTCATTCATGAAGGAAACACGTGTTTCCAAAAAGACTGCTTGCTCGCTCGATTTCAGTCACACTTTCATACACACAATAAGTACAGTGGGACGAACATGGTACCATACATGACAACCTATCACCAACATTGCTCGTCGTCGCCAACTGCCGGCCAACCACAACACGCCGCAACAATTTCACCACCCCAACCAACCACTTGACCACCCCAACCAACCACCCAACATCCACCGAACTCAACCCGCCTGCGCCATGGATGAACCTGCACCGAAGCGAAAGAGAGAAACTACCATTGCCACATCTATTATGGCACCATCTTCCATGCCATCTGCAAGTTCTGAGGCCGACGAGCTCTACCGGCTTGCCCGAGCCATTCAACATCGCTCTGGCTTGCCTAAGGCCTCATTTGCAACAGAAGATTGCTGCTTCCGTGAGTACTTTGGCGTGAGTGTGATTGTCGCTCTTGCTGCATGGAGGCTCTTGGTAAAACACGACCTCCTTCCTGACGAGACCGAGGTTGGTGTGGCATCACCCAAGCACATGCTTTGGGCGATGTACTTCCTCAAGTGCTATCCCAGAACTGGAGAGGGGTGTGGCGCAGCCGGGGGTTCGACAAGAATGAACAGTGCCGTCGACCCCAAGACATGGAGGAAGTATATCTGGCCAATGATATACTCTCTCTGACCTTGAGAGCATTGTGGTAAGTCATTTTACTGGCCACATAAATTCAATATGATGCACAACAATCTCTCACTTACCTATTCTTTAGATTTGCTTTGATGAAAGGAGGAGAGATACCACTCATGACACTCACCTTAGTGTCGATGGGACAGATTGTTGGATTCGCCAGCAGAAGGATGGGAAGATGTTCGCATCGCACAAACTCAACAAAAAGTCTGGTGTTAGGTATGAAGTGGGAGTTGCAATTCAGTCCGGGTTCATTGCTTGGATCAATGGTCCTTTCCCTTGTGGATTTTCGCCGGACATTACAATCTACCAACATACACTGCAAAAGTGGCTTCCTCCTAGAGAGCGTTGCGAGGCAGATGATGGGTATGTTGGAGAATCTCCACATTCCATCAAATGCCCATGTGCTGTGATGGCTCATCCTCGAGAGCAGGACAGGATGAGGGCAATTGTACGGCGTCGTCATGAGACTGCCAATGAGCGTCTCAAAAACTTTTCCATTTTGTCTGAACCTTTCCGTCATGACCTCACACAGCATGGGTATGTCTTCCGTGCTTGTGCTTCCCTAGTTCAACTTGCAATTGAACATGGGGATCCTCTATTTCCCATGAACTATAACCCAAACGTAGGAATTTAACAAGTTTTTAATGTGATTTTTGGACTCGTATTATTTTGACTCAAACTGTACTATGTGAAAATTACATTAGGAATAACATTTTTCCCGCAACCCCATTACACGCATATTGTAATCTATATTAATACTGAGCATGTGAAAACGACAAATTATCAATTTTCAATGGTGAAACAGTATTTCGTGCCAATCTGATAACACTATTGCCATTTTTCATGTAATATGAATATTTCGTAGGAAGGCATGGGTCTATTTTCCTAAATTCACATCCCCACCAACCCACAAGTCTGAAGATAGCAAACAATATTTCGAGAGGGTGTGTTGTGTAGAGTGTTGTGGGACACAAGGGGAATGGTAGGGCTAAGTACCATCCATGTATTTTGGGCCCCTAGGTTGTAAATTCTGATTTTGGTTACTCTCTCAAAAAACTCTCTGGAATTCTTGTAGTAATTACTGTAGGTTCCACTAATATTGCTGTAACATTTGTCATAATGAGTGTTATTTTGTGACGTCACAGTGTCACACAAGTAAAGTATTATACAAAGTACTTAAGTAATTCTTTCACAGTAATCTTGGCATCACAGTAATCACGCTACTGTCAAAATTTCCAAATATTCTGGAGTAAAGCAGAATTCTGCTGGAATTCCTCCGCTTTACCTAGTTCCGGTACTGGACAACCAATTGCAGAACTGGGTGCCCAGTGCTGGAACTGGGCAAGATCCTTGAAACCCGAATTGACACTTACCACATATTGGC